>CM050170.1:160866810-161249310 GCA_027410445.1 Discoglossus pictus
GATTGCTAGATAGATAGATAGATGGATAGATAGATAGATTGCTAGATAGATAGATAGATAGATAGATAGATAGATAGATAGATACACCAATAGATAGATAGATAGATAGATAGACAGATAGATAGATAGATAGATAGATAGATAGATAGATACATGCACATACAGTAGCATTTTATGTTTATATTTTTATATACATTTTACATTTTATATAGATAATAATGATTTGTTTCTATGATATATAGATTACAAGAACAAGATAAAGCTGAGAACAAGATATAGTTAGAAATATACACATTTATGTATTAAACAATAAAAAATGAAGACAAAAATACAGTTAAAATGTGAACTAAGTGCAGTCACAAAGTTTAGTTCTTTGACCTCTTTTGAGCCGCCCTGATTCTCAGTTTCACTACCCATATGTATCATACACATGAACTAAATACATAATCTTGCACAATAATATGTCCTGGCCCCATTCAGAAAGTGCAGTGATGTAACATTATATCGTAGCACAATATGTCATAACATTTCATGCACAATAGATTACAATATATCATGACATATCAAAGCGTGGAACCCAGCGGTGCGGATCACATCTGTATGTTATAGATTTATTTTCATCTTTCACAAAAGCATTTGAAGTGAAATTCAACTCCATGCGATATGGATGGTTCCTACTATATGTATACACATAATCAGAAACAAGAGGTTATGCTGCCTCTGAGCATGGAAATTATGTTGCAACATTGTTTCATAGGTGAAAGTTCTAATAGTAACAAGAGAATTATATATTCATGGCGTGATATTGTATACTTTATTGGGCAATTTTCAGAAAATTAAGTTGAACTTGAAATTCTTCTGATACCCCACCAAATGAGTGCCACAGGTCATTTTTATCAGTCTACTGTTTTGTAATCTATGAACAAATGAACTATTTTATTCCCAGGATTGTGTTGAACTATATATGAAAGTTAACACTTAAAGCATATGAAAGATTTCTGGATTTCACTAGGTATGACATATAATAGTTGTCAAACTGCGATTCGTCGTCACGCTTGCAACAAATCGCGGTTTGACAACTACGATTGCTGCAAACCCCTGCGCATGCACGGCTTAAGAGGCACATGTGCATTGCGCAAAGGGGTACGCATGCGCATTGTGTGGCATGAGCCGCGCATGTGCATTGCACAAAGCAGCGCGTAAGCCGTGCATGCACATTGCGGAGAAGAGACGTAGGAGGAGGGGAGACACAGAAGAGAGGGGGGAGACACAGAGGAGGGGAGGTGACACAGAGGAGGGGGGGAGAGACACAGGGGATTGAGAGGGGGGAGAGACACAGAGGAGTGAGAGGAGTGGTGGGAGAGACATAGGGGAGTGAGAGGAGAGGGGAGAGACACAGGGGAGTGAGAGGAGGGGGGGAGAGACACAAGGGAGTGAGAGGAGGGGGAAGAGACACAGGGGAGGGGGAGACACAGGGGAGGAGGGGGAGACACACACAGGGAAGGGAGAGGAGGGGGAGAGACACAGGGGAGGGAGAGGAGGGGGGAAGAGACACAGGGGAGGGGGAGACACACAGGGGTGGAAGTCGGGTAGACACACAGGGGAGGGAGAGGAGGGGGGGAAACACAGGGGAGGGAGAGGAGGGGGAAGAGGCCCAGGGGAGGGGGAGACACACAGGGGTGGGAGTCGGGTAGACACACAGGGGAGGGAGAGGAGGGGGGGAAACACAGGAGAGGGAGAGGAGGGGGAAGAGACACAGGGGGGGGGGGGAAAGACACAGGAGGAAAGAGACACAGGGGGGAAATAAGACACAGGGGAGGGAGAGGGGAGAAAGAGACACAGGGGAGGGTGAGGTTGGGACAAGAGACACAGGGGAGGGAGAGGGGGGGAAAGAGACATGGGGGGCAGGGGGGAAAGACACAGGGGAAGGAGAGGGGGTAAAAATATAAGGGGGGGGATGAGACACAAGGGAAGGAGGGGAGGGGGAGGAAGTAGATAGAGGGAGAGACTCTCAATGAGCACCAAAGACGCTCATTGCAAGGCCCGGGATGAGCACCAAAGGTGCTCATCGAGATACCAGTAAAGTAGAGGGGGGGGGGAGAGGCTCGCAATGAGCGCCAAAGGCGCTCATCACAAGGCCAGTAAAGTAGAGGGGGAGAGGGTCCAATTTTGTGGCAAACAGCATTGCCAGACTTCACATTTTATTGCCGTCATTTTTGACGGGCAAATTGCTAGTCACTAATATAGTTTTTAAAGTGTGCGTGACGCTCCAGTACATGCCCCAGTGCGCAGGGGATAGGGGGAAAGAGATAGAGGAAGAAAGGGACACAGGGGAGGGAGGAGGGGGGAAAGAGCCACAGGGGAAAGGGGGAAAGAAACAGAGGGGGAAAGAGACAGAGGAGAAAGGAACATAGTGAAGGGAGGAGGGGGGAAAGAGACACAAGGGAAAGGGGAAAGAGACAGATGGGAAAAGAGACATAGGGGAGGGAGGAGGGGGGAAAGGGACATAGGGGAGGGAGGGGGATGAGGCATAAGGGAGGGAGAGGGGGAAAGAGACACAGGGGAGGGAGGAGGGGAGAGACACAGGGGAGGGAGAGGGTGGGAAAGAGACACAGGGGAGGGTGGGAAGAGACACATGTAATATTATACCATCATTTATGACGGGTAAATGACTAGTATAATATAACTGTGTATCTATTTACTTTTGTATACTTTATTTTATAAGGAAGTACTTTGCCTAAAATCGTTCCTTTGTGCATCAGCCCACTGCAGCATATGCAGACACAGACTCTATAGGTCAGGATGTGCAGTGTAGTGTCCTAGCCTACCAAGGAACACATTGCAGAATCTTGCTGAGAGCCAGTCACTGATTGGTTAGTATGAATCACTTCCCAGCCAGTACTGCAGAGTTTGTGCTTTCATGTGTTGCAGTGGGCAGTACCATACAGGGACTATTTGTTTGACTTTAGGCAGTAAAAAACAAGCTTTTAAACTTATTAAAATAAAAAGTACAGAAAAGTATACAGATACACAGGGATATTATATATCTAGTAAAATCCAGAAAACTTCTATATCCCTTTACAGCACCATTGTGATGCCCTAACAACTAGAGATTTTTACAAAGCAAGAACTAATAAAACATTGTTTATATATTGTAACTTTTGGATACAATTATTCGTTACTCAATGGCTCCATTTTGCTTTTTTCTCTGTTGCTGCCTGTTATTATCTCTGGGGGGGGGGGGGGGGGGCTTGTAAACTAATGCTCTTCCATATAGTCCAGCTAAGATCACTGGCAAATGTAGCTGCCATTGTGCAGTCTTCCCACCCCCTGCTCTGGATGTTGAAGCTACTGCAGCATGATTGCATATAAAATATATTATTATTATTATTATTATTATTATTATTCACATTGTAAAAATATGCATATTGTTAGGTATAATTCTTCAAAATAGTACATTTCAAAAATATGACTGCAGTGGTCCATTAAAACACATGACATCTAGTTCCCACAACCTGTTCAGATTTTTTTTTCAAATATATTTTCTGAATTGTTTTAATGTTTCATGAGCTTTTTGTAATTCCGGTTGCTTCAAGGACCAGTGGCGGAGCTAGTGAGTGGAGGGTCCTGGGGCAGAAAAAAGGGTTTGCGCCCCCCTGTTTTGCACTGGGCTACCCTGGGAACAAATCTCTCAGTGCTCCCCTACAGACCCCTTCCTTTAACTGCTCCCCTCCTGAATAACCCCTCCCATAACAGCAAAGCTTCCTAAGACCCTTACCCATTGCTGCTCCACCTCCAAGACCCCTTTCAAATATATATATATATATATATACAGTATAAATACATCACCCCCACACAGCAGCCACCCCCCTTAGCCTCCATCCCTACCCAGTCCGTGTCTGCAGCCATCTCCTCTCAGCATCCATCCCTGAACAGCACCCAACCCCTCTCAGCACCCACCTCACATGGCACCCATCCCTATCTCATATGCTCCTCTCTCACAGCACCCATCCTTGCTCCACACTGCCACCTCTTGGAGCTTCAGTAGAAATGCTCTTATTTAAACAGGCACAAACCAATTTAAGCCCATGGGCAGAGGCTGAGGGGGGAGGCACAGGATTGAGACCCAGGTGGGGCTTTGGTGGTTTGGGGGACGGATGGCCCCTACACTACAAAAAAAAAAATGAAATGCAAACATTTAAAAAAAGAATTACACAGCATTGGGCTCCCATAGAGAAGGGCCCTGGTGCACCGCGCCACTGGTAGATCCACCCCTCTCAATGACCACCTGAATGGCGCTCACAGGTTATTGGTGGTCCATGGATTAGCTGCACATAGGATGCTCTGCTCAGTATATTTGTCTGTGAGGGCTGTTCTAGCAGCAGCAGCTTTCACTCCTCACTTACACACAGGTACATTGGGCTGGAAGGTGTGGTGCTGAGCCCAGGGAATGTAACGCCAACACAGCCCTTGCTCCGTCCCTCATGCCTGTCTGCTTTCAGGTAACATTGAATTGCAGAGACGTACAGTGGATGACATCTAGGTGCCTGTAAGCATTTTATGGCATGACAACCTGGCTCCTGGCATTTGTTGAGCCCTGTAAATGTAATTTTTTTATTTAAAGTACAGTATCCAATTTTTTTCTGGTTGCTTGAGAGATCTGGTTGCTTGACTTCTGGATAACTGAGAGTCTTCTTTATTAAGAAGGGCTTATAAGCTCTGTTTGTTTGTGCCTAAAACTACACAAATAGTACCTGCTTTGGTCTGCCTTCTGTAGCTCATGCAGCTCATAACTCAAGACTCTGAAATGCAGTGTTTCAAATTAGCCTGTCATTGACCCTTTCAAGTAGCATATTGCTGAATTTTGCTGAGAGATGGCCACTGATTGGCCAGCACAACCATATTTTGCCTCCATAAGCCATAGAGGGCACATTTTATTAGGTATGTTATACTCCTAGTTATATTCCTAGTGAAATCCAAAAACCTTACAGAATCCTTTAAATTACTCTTTTTTTACAATGATGTACAAAATCAGTACTGATGAAAGGGGCTTTATTTTGGGATATATATATATATATATATATATATATATATATATATATATATATATATATATATATATACAGTATATAGGTTTCTTTAAGTCTGAAACAGTGTGGACATCTATATACTGTATATTAAAAAAGTAAGAAAATTTGAGTAAAAGGTTATGTTTAATATATGTTTAGTCAATTTACTCCTTAAGGGAGTGGGCTACATGAGGTCCACCAGTTTACCATGCCTTCTCTACCATGGCCAACATCACTGTCAGCAGGAGATCCTTACAGTATTGCAAAGCTGCATTTCCAGTAAACAGCTTTATTGAGAGTAAAGATATAGTATGACAAGTATGTTTTGATTACGACATAAAGGTTTTGTTCTCTGAAAGATCACAAATGGATGGGCATTATCATGGTCAAAAGTGTTTGCGTTAAATGTATTATCATTTGTACAATAAAGATTACAATTAAATACAATTTTGTGACTTCTTACTGAGAGTAGTTTCTTACTCATTTTCTCCATCTTAATCCCTTTTCTACTTTTATCTTTTTGTTCTCCAAAAATAATCAATTGATGGGATGAAAAAAAAAGGGGGGGGGGGGGGGGGTAGTAGCAGTTTGCCATCATCCGTCTTCTTCTTATAATTAAAGTGTACAGTGCCTTGCAAAAATATTCACCCCCCTTGGCATTTTTCGTGTTCTCCCCCCTCTATACAACCAGGTATTAACATGGATTGTTTGATGATTTGCATAATTAAATTTACAGAACGTGCCCACAACTTTGAAGATGTTTTTTTTTTTTTTTATTGTGAAGCAAACAACAAATAGGAAAAAAATAACAGAAAAAGTCAATGTGGATAACTATTCACCCCCCTAAAGTCAAAACTTTGTAGAGCCACCTTTTGCGGCAATCACAGCTCTAAGTCGCTTTGAGCTTGCCACATCTTACCACTGGGATTTTTGCCCATTCCTCCTTGCAAAACTACTCCACCTCCTTCAAGTTGACCACAGATTTTCTATTGGATTGAGGTCTGGGCTTTGACCAGGCCATTCCAACACATTTACATGTTTCCCCTTAAACCACTCAAGTGTTGCTTTAGCAGTGTGTTTGGGGTCATTGTCCTGCTGGAAGGTAAACCTCGGTCCTAGCCTCAAATCACGCACAGAGTTGTACAGGTTTTGCTCAAGAATATCCCTGTATTTAGCACCATCCATCTTTCCCTCAACTCTGACCAGTTTCCCAGTCCGACTGCTGAAAAACATCCCACAGCATGATGCTGCCACCACCATGTTTCACTGTGGGGATGGTGTTCTTTGGGTGATGTGATGTGTTGGGTTTGCACCAGACATAGCGTTTTCTTTGATGGCTGAAAAGGAGTGTACGGCTTATTGTCGTCCTATGTACAGATACTCCAGTCTCTGCTGTGGAACTCTGCAGCTCTTCCAGGGTTACCTTAGGTCTCTGTGCTGCCTCTCTGATTAATGCCCTCCTTGCCCGGTCCATGAGTTTTGGTGGGCGGCCATCTCTCGGCAGGTTTGCTGTTGTGCCATGTTCTTTCCATTTGGTTATGATAGATTTGATGGTTCTCCTGGGGATCATCAAAGATTTGGATATTTTATGATAACCTAACCATGACTTGTACTTCTCAACAACATTGTCCCTTACTTGTTTGGAGAGTTCCTTGGTCTTCATGGCAGTGTTTGGTTAGTGGTGCCTCTTGCTTACGTGTTTTAGCCTCTGGGGCTTTTTACAAAAAAAGGTGTGTATATGTAATGACAGATCATGTGACACTTAGATTGCACACAGGTGGACATCATTTCACTAATTATCTGACTTCTGAAGGTAATTGGTTGCACCGGAGCTTTTTATGGGCTTCATAACAAAGGGGGTGAATACATACGCACATGCCAATTTTCTGTTTTCTATTTCTAAAAAATAGTTTTATGTATATATTTTTCTCATTTCACTTCACCAACTTAGACTATTGTGTTCTGACCCATCACATTAAATTCAGATTAACAAAACATTGAATTTAAGGCTGTAATGTAACAAAATAGGTAAAAAGTCAAGGGGGTGAATACTTTTGCAAGGCACTGTATGTAGGTAAGAGTGTCTTACCTTCTTAATGTAGTTTTCGTATGTCCCGTCCGGTTTCGAGGCCCTCTCCAGGTTACCTCCTTAGTTTAAAGAGGTTTGAGATATGTGTTTAATAATTATTCTAGGGGAATTCTGTATGAAGAATTCAGCCATGGGTCCCATATTTTTAGGAAGAGAGCAATGTAGTCTGCTAAAAGATGAGTAAGTCTCTCATTAATAATAATATAGTTTCATTTGTGTTTGACTGCTTGTAGATTAAGTATGTCAGACATTTTTTGGCTATTTGGCTCTTAGCGGCTTATAATAAAAATTGTTATAAATAATAAAATAGTTTGTTTTGCTGGGTGGACAAGGTAAGATGCAAAATACCTGAAAGGCTGGTTTAAATGCTTAGTTCAAGTTGAATCTTGAACAGGTTTGAGGCTAAGTGCATAATATCTTGGCAAAGCCTTTGGGCTTTTGGGCATGCCCACCAAATGTGTATAAAAGAGCCACTTGTGGGGCAGCCCCTAAAACAATTAGGATTTTCAGAAGGTTTCCATTTTGAGAGCCAATCGGGGGTGATGTGGGCTCTGTGTAATATTTTAATAGAAGTCTCTAGGTACTATAATTTAGGGACCCTTGAGATAGATTTTTCCATGATTTCCTCCATTTATGTTGTTCTAATTGTTGAGTTATGTCAACTTCCCATTCAGTTATATATTTATCTTTTAAGTTCTCTGAAGGTGTATTAAATGTGTCATATAGTAATCCTAAAATACCCTGAGTCAGGGGGCATCTATACAGATGCGGGTAAAGCAACTAGTTTTTGGGTAAATACATTTTTTTTCCTACTGGTAGGTTATACTGTAGCTGACACGTAGTTGTGTGTACAATAAAATTCGGTTGTCAGTGAACCAAGGTCCAAGTTTATCAACCAAGTTTGAACCTCCATCAGTTTACTGACCTGCTGCTGAGTCCCTCCGGAAATATGGGATAGGGGAGTAATGGTGTTAAAGGGGAAGATTTTTGGAAGTAGTTGAAACCTTAAGCGGGCCCATGAGCAATACGATAATGAGAATTTAATTATTAGGTTTAGGGGGTTCTGTAACAAAGAAAATGGATTTGCTAACCACGCAATTTTGCCCCAGGAGTAAGGGCGCATTAAATAATTTTCTATGAAGAACCAGGCTGGTTGGTGAGAGGAGGATTAGACAATAAGGAGGAATGCTAGTTGAGCTGTATAGGTCTTTTAGTTTTGGTGTAAAATGCATCCCTAGTTACTTAATGTGGGATTTGGGTCATGAGAAGTAATAACTATTATGCAGTTTTTTCAAGATTTCTTTTCAAACCTGAGAACTGACCATATGTTTCTAAAATTTGCATTAAGGCTGGGATGGAGTGGGTTGGGTTTGTGAGAGTACAGAGGAGGTTATCTGCAAACAGGCAACACTTCAAATGGTGAAGTCCAACTGTTAACCCTTGGATTTCTGTTTTGGTTCTGATGGTTTGAGCTAGGGGTTCCACCGCTAAAGCGAAAAGGAGTGGAGACAGAGGACATCCCTGTCTTGTACCTTTCTGGATATTAATGGATGGCTTGTCCTGTCTAGGCAATTTCAATGTAGCTTTGGAAAAGCGATAGTAAGTATTAATTAAGTTTATAAATACAGAATGAAGTTATGATGATTCAACTGAATTTAATGATTTCTCTATGTCTAGCGTTAATAGACAGCTAGGAGTGTTAGTGCGTCTAGTGATATGTATTATATTTAGCACTCTTCTGATGTTATCACCAGATTGCCTGAATAGGACAAACCCACTTGATCTTTATGGAGTAGTCTAAAGAGGAACTGAGAAAGTTCGATATCTTATTGTGTAATGAGATAGGGAAGTAGTTTATAACTTCTAGGGGGTCCCGACCCTCTTTAGAAAAGAAAACTATTTTGGCTTGGTTAAGTTCTGGAAGAACCGAATGACACTCTAGTATGGTGTTAAATAAGGTTACTAGGTGTGGGGAGAGAAGGTCAATTATTTTTTTATTATATAGATTAGTATTAGTATTAGATTTACACAATTTTGCTTTGTTTATAACTGTTTGACTTCTAATGTTATTTTTCAGTTAAGGGAAGTAAGCTCTTGTTCCGTCAGGGAGGGAAGATCACATGCTTCTAGGAAATTATACATATTGGCCCTGTTATTTTTTTTATGGGAGAAGTATACATTTTGCTAGAAATTTAGAAAGGTTTCCTAAATTTTATTTGGGCTAGTGGAGATTAGGCCTGATGGTGTTTTTATCTGCTTTATTTTAGATTGTGGAAATTTAGACCTTAGTTTTTTTGCTAGAATGGAATCTGGCTTATTAGCTGTTGTAAAGACTTTGTGATTAGTCCACCTTAAAGCTTTTTCAGTTTGATCGGATAAAAATAGGTATAGTTCCAATCTAACTTTTTAAATTTTTGGATGGATAGTGAGGGATGGTTTGGTTCATTTTCTCTAGTTTATTAAGCTCTTTGTTTAGTTGTTTTTCCCATAGTCTTTACTTTTTTTTTTATAGGAGGCTGCTAGCTTGATACAAGTGCCTCTTATGTAAGCTTTATGAGATGTCCATACCCATCCAGTCTCTTGGTTTAAATTTGTTTTAAAGAAAAATTCTAGGTATTGAGCAATTAGCTTATGTAGGGATGGATTTGTCAAAAGCATCTAATTAATCCTCCATGAGGGAGATAGCAATAATAAAGTCCCAATTGAAGGGGTAGTCTTATAGCGGTGTGGTCGGACCATGGGCGTGGAAGGATTTCTACTGAGTTGGTATGAACTATTAAAGTTGTTCTAATTAGGAAAGAATCAATTCTTGAGTAGGTGCCATGGGTATGAGAATAAAAGGTGTTCTCCCTGTATTTAGGGTGGAATTCCCTCCAAACATCTACTAGGTGAAGTCTTTTTAGAAGGGAGTTAAAAATAACATGCCAATAACAATAAACAATTGTGAAAACTTTCTGGTTCCTCATAAGTAAATTATTTGCACTAATGTGCATAGGGTGGAGGGAAGAGGCTATCATCCCTCAGCTCTCCCCTGTTAAGAGGAAGGTACTTAAGGTTAGTAGGAATCTCAAAGACCTAAGTTTTTATTTTTCTTTGATATACTCTAGGCCCATATATCAAGTATATTCATTTATTTGTATAGGAATGTACATTAAAGTTGCAAACCATTTTCACCTCTTGGAATTAAAATAAAATAAGATTATAACATTATGTTGTTGTTTTTTTTTTATTTGAGTATACTATAAGATAGTGATCTAGAGGGCCTAAATTTAGCTTCATTCTCCTTGATTTAAGAAGATTAGGCTAGATACACTATGCAAATAAAAACAAGTTATTAATAACAACTGGTAACTTTATAGTTTGTGTTAGAGAGTGTCAGAGTCTCTCGTATTGAGGGTATTGGCAGCAGACGTAGGCAAAGCTGCATTTTGGTGGTCAATGACTTCCTCTAGCACTTTTATGTTGATGCTTTGAGCCATTGTTTGGAGGGTCTTAGATCTTGACTTGTCTCTTGTTGGTTGTTTAGTTGCCCCTCAGTAATAAAGTTCAGATGGCTGTAGCATTCTTCTGGGGTTTTTGCTGAATATGGTGCTCCATTCGCTTGAAAGGAGTACAAATGGAAACCCCCATCTGTATTGTACCCTTGCAGATTTAAATTGCCTCCATTTGGCCAAGGTGGTTGAGACCTCAAGAGAAGTCCACGAAAAGTTGCAAAGGGTAGTTGTCTGGACCAGTGACAGAGGTACGTTGCCCAGAGGCTGAAAGGATCAAATCTCTTGTCTTCTGTCGAAGAGGGCGTACTATAACATCCTTTGGAAAATGGGGTGTTGAAGAAGCTCCTAGGTTCCTGTGGGCTCTCTCTAGCTCCCAGTCCCTTTCAGGTAGGTCAGGCAGTAGGGTTTTTATTACCACTTTCAGGTAGGGCATAAGATCTGTAATGTTCCTGGGTATGTCTGTGGAAACTGTTATCAAGGTTATGCCCACCTATAGGCACTTTGTACCTCAACTATTTGGTCCTTTGGCCCTGGTCGTGTAGTTCCTTTTTGGGCTCATCAACCACCAACAATAATTGTGTCTTTAAGAGATTTTCGAATCTGACCATTGCTTTTTCTGAGAGGTCAACATTGTGACTTGGATCTTGGTGCTCTTCTTCTGTGTCAGAACCCTCCGACAGGCCAGACATTGAGCCTTGGGAAGGGGATTGAGCAGTAGTAACAGGTTTAAAAAGTTTCAGGAATATTTTTGCCATTTTAAAGGCCAAATAGATAATCAGGGTTATGCTGGGGTCTCCGCTGGTGTGAGGATTGTGTATTAGATTGTTCTCCCTATTAGAGGAATTATTGTTTCGAGGCTTTTAAGCCTTATCAGGCTTTGTCATAAAATGTAATCTTAGTTTTCTGATTTGAATATATCTGGTCTGGTCTGTGTTACACTGGATGGCCAGTTCTGGAGATTTTATAGCACAGAGAAATGTTGTAAACCGTATAATTAACTCTTACTGCATTGTCATTACAAAAAACAAGGAAAGGAACTGTTTCTTCTGATTCAAAGTAGGCAACTTAACTTGTTTGCTCAATGTGAATTTATAACATTGTAAAGCAGTCTTTACAGTGCAGAGGTAATCTGTCTCCCACATAAAAGACTTATGTTATATCATTCATTATTATTTGAATAATAAGCTGCTGGGTCTTCTCTTGATTTACAGAATCCCAAATTGCACATATTTTTCTATATCTTCAAATTGTCTCAACCTTTTCTTACCCACGACACAACAAAGTTCTTCCCCGAATTTTGCGGCACACCAAACTCACCTCACTTGCAGCAATGTATCATCATATACAATAAGTCTTTATTATGCATTACAACTGCCGGAGCTGACTGAATAAGTCACAGCGTCATCTAGCGTCCAGTTGCAGTTCCGCTGCTGGCGCTGGCTGGTGCTGAAATAACACACAAGGTCCTTGTGAAATTGTTTTGAAAACTGCGGGCCGCAAAATTATACTTGATGGGCCACGTGTATGGGCGCGGTGGCACACAAAGCATTGGCACACGGCACACTGGTGTGCCATGGCATAGATCTCCAGTATTCTAAGGTATCTAGTTAATACATTTATCGGCTTGAGCCAGACAAGCAGTATAAATTTTTACTCACCTTAAGTAGGGTGTTTACCAGAGATTAAGAGTCTCCTTTGGAGCACAGGCCTTGGATGGTTCAGCAGCAAATCTCAGGGGGAAAAGTTGCCAAACTTGAATTTTAAAGCCAGCTGGGTCCTCCTGTGGGCAATCCCGATCATATATTAAATTTGGTGATAAATAAATCACTATATATATGATTATACATGGATTTTCAGCAGGGCTTATGGAACACAAACCCACTCTCCTTGAGTGTTAGCTCCACCCCCATTTCCAGAACTATTTTGTAATGCATAAAAAAGAATTTGCTAATGAAAAAAGCCAACTCTTTTAAATTTATAATAAAAACATAGGTTGAGACATCTTGTTGAGACATCTTGTTCAGATCTACTCTCATCAATTTGCCGGCTAAGAAGCTTCTCTGCCAGTGCAAGGGTTAAATCTCAAGTAACAGCATGCACAAATCCCGCTTGTGGTTAGGATCATACATGAGCTTGTGTTCCCTGGAGGAGCAACACAAACAAGTATTTCTTAAACCAGATAATTAGGCTATTGTCTGGAAACAATTCCACAGAGCACATAAATAAAAAAATACTACTAAAATTAATTTCAGGAAACTATTTCCAAAGCAAAGCTAAGTGAAACATTGTGTCTCCTCCATCCATTATGAACTAACAGTTCATAGTAAAATACTCATTGACCTTGAATTCAACAAATGCTTTACTTAAACGCAGCCCCAATATAACAATTTGTAGTGTGGCTTCAGGCGTATTTGGCAGAAAAGGGGTTAAAAACTGAGATTTTAGGTTATTTACCATTTACGATAATGGTGCTGTAGCAGATTAAGGGAAGAAAGAGAAGCAGATGCAATCACTGTGGTTTAGGAAAAGCTTCACAATTGTAACAAATGTAACATTCTAAAAACACAAGCAGCTAAGTAAACCATGCATGTTTTTAGTTTTTGAAAAATGTGTATAGAATGTTCCATTTTGCCTGTTGTCAACACACTGGTAGCTTGGAGCCTGTGAGGTTGTGATCTTTTCTATCACTATGACTTACTTCTTTCTTTTATGCTCTTAAATAGACTGAAAATTTAAATATTTAAATATATATATATATATATATATATATATATTTTTTTTTTTTATTTAAATTTTCATTCTATTTAAGAGCATACAAGGAAGAAATAAGTCATAAAGCTTTTATATATATATATATATATATATATATATATATATATATATATATATATATTTATATATATATATATATATATATATATATATATATATATATATATATATATAGTGGATATAAAAAGTCTACACAACCCTGTTAAAATGTCAGGTTTTTGTGCTGTAAAAAAATGTGACAAAGATAAATCATTTCAGAACTTTTTCCACCTTTATTTGTGACCTATAAACTGTACAACTCAATTGAAAAACAAACTGAAATCTTTTAGGTAGAGGGAAGAAAAAATATAAAAATAAAACAATATGGTTGCATAAGTATGCACATTCTTAAACTAATACTTACCTTTTGATTTTATTACAGCACTCAGTCTTTTTGGGTATGAGTCTATCAGCATGGCACATTTTGACTTGGCAAGATTTGCACACTCTTCTTTGCTAAAACACTCCAAATCTGTCAGATTGCGAGGGCATCTCCTGTGCACAGCCCTCTTCAGATCACCCCACAGATTTTCAATCGGATTCAGGTCTGGGCTCTGGCTGGGCCATTCCAAAACTTTAATCTTCTTCTGGTGAAGCCATTCCTTTGTTGATTTGGATGTATGCTTTAGGTCGTTGTCATGCTGAAAGATGAAGTTCCTCTTCATGTTCAGCTTTCTAGCAGAAGCCTGAAGGTGTTGTGCCAATATTGATTGGTATTTGGAACTGTTCATAATTCCCTCTATCTTAACTAAGGCCCCAGTTCCAGCTGAAGTAAAACAGCCCCAAAGCATGATGCTGCCACCACCATGCTTCACTGTGTGTATGGTGTTCTTTTGGTGATGTGCAGTGTGGTTTTTGCACCAAAAATATGTTTTGGAATTATGGCCAAAAAGTTCAACCTTGGTTTCATCAGACCATAACACCTTTTCCCACATGCTTTTGGGAGCCTTCAGATGTGTTTTTACAAAATGTAGCCTGGCTTGGATGTTTTTGTTCGTAAGAAAAGGCTTTCGTCTTGCCACTCTACCCCATAGCCCAGACATATGAAGAATACAGGAAATTATTGTCACATGTACCACACAGCCAGTACTTGCCAGATATTCCTGCAGCTCCTTTAATGTTGCTGTAGGCCTCTTGGTAGCCTCCCAGACCAGTTTTCTTCTCTTTTTCATCAATTTTGGAGGGAGCTCCCGTTCTTGGTAATGTCACTGTTGTGCTATATTTTCTCTACTTGATGATGACTGTCTTCACTGTGTTCCATGGTATATCTAATGCAAATTATTTTGTACCCTTCTCCTGACTGATACCTTTTAACAATGAGATCCCTCTGATGCTTTGGAAGCTCTCTGTGGACAATGGCTTTTGCTGTGGGATGCGACTAAGAAAATTTCAGGAAAGACCAATTAGAGCAGCTGAACTTTATTTGGGGTTAATCAGAGGCACTTTAAATGATGGCAGGTGTATGCTGACTCCTATTTAACACGATTTGGAATGTGATTGCTTAATTCTGAACACAGCTACATCCCCAGTTATAAGAGGGTGTGCAGACTTATGCAACCACATTATTATTTTATTGTTTTTCTTCCCTCCACCTAAAAGATTTCAGTTTGTTTTTCAATTGAGTTGTACAGTTTATAGGTCACATTAAAGGTGTAAAAAGTTCTGAAATGATTTATCTTTGTCTCATTTTTTTACAGCACAGAAACCTGACATTTTAACAGGGGTATGTAGACTTTTTATATCCACTGGATATATATATATATACATTAACAAGTTTATTTATTCATCATTCGGTGGCCCTTTAAAAGCATAGGTAAGTGACACATTTTCTGTCATTGAACAAATTGTCCTCCCACCTTAGGATGCAGATCATTGGAAATGAAAATGGTAGATCACACTGCAGCATAATTGCATATAAAAGTAGTAAATTAGAGGCTGTATTATTTTTTACATCCTGAAACATTGCAAATGTTTCTTATTTTAAGTGTAGTTCCTAATGAAAAAATGCATTAAATAAAAATCAATTGATACAGTATTTGTTACTACATACAGTATTGAATTATACTATGTTTGGAACTCTGCTGCATCACTTTATTTACGCACTGACCTCTAACACAATTCATATTCTGTGATTTAGAAAAGAAAAAAAATCATTATTAAACTTACTTTTAAACATCAGCTTCTAAACTTCCAGATGAGCGGCTTATCTGAAGGTGTGAGGTCATCAAGGTCATCATGGGGTGAGACCAATGATGACTGGGAGACAGTCTTAAATGGTCAGACACATGCTTATGTCCTTCCCATGATCAGTTTAACCTTTAGAAATAATCTGCTCCTATCTAGACGTAAGCTTGTATCATTTAAGAATGCCTCCCAGTCAGAGCTACCACCTACCCCATGACGACATCATAAGGGTGGAGTCAAGAAGCTCAACTGAAGGTTTAGAAGTTGATGGTTTAATATTGCTTTAGGAATGTTTTTTAAATATTAGTGAATAAATAAGACAGCTAGCTCCTGTAGTTAAAGCATTACAGTGGGCAGGTGCAGCAGGTGCAAAGCGCACCCCAGGCTAATGGCTGCCAGCTGGTATAAAGGGGACTCTTAATTTATTAGATGAGAGAATTAATTGCATCAAAAGTTGATCTGATCATCCCAGGTGTGACATGACCACCTAAATACAATTTTGGGGAGGAAAAGGGGTAGAGAAGTGGGGTCTTCAACTTAGTTTGCATTGGGACCCTCCATTCACTAACTCCGCCACTGCCTTAACGACAGAATGTGCAGTGTAAAACATAGCAGATGTGACGTGATCTAAGTTAGTTTTTTTTTAGTCACTTAACTGACTTCCCGTCCTTATTTTTCCTATTATTCAGTCGTGAATGGTCTTATCGAGATGAATGAGGTTCCAAATATTAGTTCATAAGAAGCTATAAATAAAGCCTGGGAATAGAGGCTGCAAAGGAACCCTCGGCGGAGCCTGGTCTGCACAGCATCTGTCTCATTAAGCCCAGAGGAATTTCCATTGAATGGCTCTCTCTATGTGCTATTGCAAGGAGTTTAGTGGAACTTGTTACCTGACACATGGGAGAAACACACACGAGAAAAAAAAAATCCTGTGGGCCAAAAAAAGAAAAGGTCCAGAAATTACAACTTCATAACTTTTAAGTGTATCGTCAAATAAAACCATATGTGGCACAATAAATAGGGATTGAGATTTTATGCATCGTACAATAATATTGATGAAGTCAACTAATTATCAGTCTTGAGTTTTTTTATATTTCTTAAAGGGCAATTTAGTAAAGCTTTTAATGTACAGAGAGTATATGATATCCTGCCAGATGTGCATATTGTGGAAATAGGTAAATTATCCAATGTTTCACAAAGAAATAATTCACATAGGTTGGATCACCCCCTACCCTCGTTTGTCATAATATGTTAAATGTTGTTGTTTAGGAAAAACATCACAGGCTTGATGTATGAAACAAGTTGTTTAAATAAAAAAAAAGATTTAGCACAACAGTCTGATTTTGAGCATATTTGTTCAGGAGAAGGATTTTATATTATATATATTCTTAATAAAGATTTATTATGAACAAGAGTATATATTTTCTTTCATTTATACTGGGTTGCTTGGATATATTTTAATTATAATGTGTGACATTTTGTGCTAAATATCCTATATTTGTTTAAATTATAGAAATTAGGTGTTAAGCACCAGGAAATTACAAAAGTGGTTTTCAATTATTATACATTAAGTAACAAACTGACAACATTAGCAACCGTGTAAGTAACAAGCCAGCTTCTGGATCTCTACCTTGTTGTGATGAAGGTGCTTGTGTACTTCAATTAAGCTGTGAGCTATACCATGTAAGCTCACCCAAGATGGGCAGGTCATAGCAGAGAGGTCAGACAAATCATAGTCCACTGGATAGGAACTGGCAACCCACTCCTGTATAATTGATATTAAAACCATATGGATAAGCACAACCAGAAACACAGACAGATGTGCTTGGCGTGCTGCGTCCATATGGTCACAGAGAGTCAGACACGGCTGAAGGACTCAACAACATCAAATAATAATAAGATTTTGTATTATTATTATCCTTTATTTGTATCGTGCCAACATGTTCAGTAGTGCTATACAGGGGTTAATACATACACAACACAATATTAACACCTGGCAAAAAAGAAAGCACTGTCTTTGAGCTTAAAATCTTAAGTACATGCAGCTTTTTCCTAAAGCACCTTCCAAGATTGAACTGGCGTTTTAAAGAAAATACAGCAGTGTGAAAAAGTATTTGCGCCAATCTTTATATCCTCAATTATTGCATATTTGTCACACTGGATGTCTTAACATCTTTAGACAAAACCTAATATTAGATATAGGGAGCCTGAACAAATTCGTTTTTCTTATTTCATTTATTTAATGTAATTACCAAATACTGACCGCCACTAAAAGTAATTGCTTCCTAGTTAAATCAACCCAATTAAAGGTATAAATAGAGATAGCTGATTTATCACAGTCAGGCTTGGTTACAGCCAACTAAGACCCATTTATTGTGACAATAAGTCTGAGTAAAGTTACCTGCACAAAAGACAGTTTTTTTTAATACTATTATTTGTATAGAAAGTTTAGTCATGTCTGGCTTCTGCAATTCCTGCTAGCTTAGAGCCTGAAGGGATGTGTTTATCTTATCTATCAGTGGAGGGAGGGGTGGAAAGAGTGATGAGGGAGAGGTAAGGAAGAAATCAGTGGCAGATTTGCTGTTGGTGCAGTAGGTGCAAAGATCCAGGGCCCACAAGAAGGTAAGGCTACTGGCAGTAAAGGAAGAATCTTACAGCCCCATTAAATTTGAAGCCCGTAGTGGCATCGGCACACCTGCAAAGGCTGCAGGATTGAAATTCGGCTGCGTTACAGAGCTATTAAATTGAGCCATGCCGCAAGTTATAGGCTGAAGACGTAAGTAGTTACTGGTTTAGACAGAGCCAATGGCAAATGAGATCGTCATCATTATGTCACTGGAAAATGGAGGTTAGATTTCAAAGCCTTACGGGTTTTAATTACGAGTTTCGATCGGACCCGCATTCCAGAAAAAATGCAATATTAATAAATCAGTAAATATGATATTCTAGTCAGTAGTGTGTTGATATTTGCATTTACAGTGCTATGGATAGGACTTTAATCCCCTTGCGGGTCCTCTTTTAGTACCCGTTGGCTTTTTGGCTCCATTTGCGGGTTACGGGTTTGAACGCCAGTGGATTCGTAGCAATTTAATAATGATTTTCGAACGTAACAGCTGCGGGCTTTACAGATCAAGGACTTTGCAGCAACAGAGTTTCAAATTTCAACAGCCCGTAGGGTTTTTCCTCCTGTAACCCCCAGATCGTTAGCGGGTTGCTTTACGGGGCCAATTTAATAGCCGTAAATCTTGCGGGCTATGTTACGGGCTATGGTTTTACACGTTGGGGGAATTCAATATGGCTGATAATCTATTAGATAAGGCTGGCAAATAATTATTTTGACATGCATAGCAAAGTTGCAAGCGGACCTCAAATTATTTTGCATTGGGACCCTCCATTCACTAGCTCCACCACTGTATGAGTTTTTTTGTATTTGACACCTCCCTCTTCCTTACACATGCTCAGAAGCAGGCAGTTGCAAGAATAACTACAAGCCCTGGTCATCACGTGGCTGGCAATGAGCGCCTTTGGTGCTCTTTGCGAGCCTCTCCTCTGGTGTACTTTTGCTACTCTGAGCAGTCTCTGCGCTCATCACAAAGACAATTACATATGTCTATATTTTTGTAAATAATAATCAATTAATTAGTTACTTAATGAATTAATATACTTTACCTATTTGTAATTAATATATCCATCAATCAATAGAGCTAACAATTTTTTTCCCTATGGTTTATTTGTGTAAAGTGCTACTGTAGATGCGTAATGTTGTGATTTGCAATTTCTGAGTGTAATGTAGCATTGTCTGTGTATGTGCTACGTGGTTCGCAATTATTTGGCGTCCTTTGTAGTATTGTATTTTGTACCTCGTACGTTCCTGTGTGAAAGTGGTACATGGATGGCGGTGTGTTTCGCGGTCCAGGGTCATGTAGCCTCGTTTTCATTTTTGTGGGCTGCCATTTTTTTCTTGCTTAGCCAATTTTCGAGTGGCGAAACTCTTGAAAATCGACTTAAATTCGAGTTCCACCTCACTCCCAGACGTCCTGTCTGTTCCCCCGTGCTGTGTGTGATGTTTTTGTTTTGTTTTTCGTGTTTTTTGTTTTATGCGGTTCGGCCATTAACTTCATATTTTTCCTACCTTGTATTTTATTTTTTCTATGTCCCGCGTCTCGTAATGTTTTTTTTTCTAAGTTGCATGTTCGTCAACTACTTGCAGCCTAATAGCCTTATTAAATTGCAAATCGGGCAATTAAATAGGGCTCTATATAAGCACATAGCATATTTTTTTTACAGAAGTGTTTAGTTAGTGAACTTCTATGCAAAAGCAAGGTCTTCACTAACTAAAAATTTCTTTAAAAAAAAGATGTGATGTGCTTATATAGAGCCCTTTTCAATTTGGCGAATGGCAATTTAATAAGTCTGTTAGGCGATCTCGCGTTTCCTAAGTAGGCTAAGTCCCGCGTGTTTCGTTGCATCCACTGCTCGTCTCACTTCGCGCGGCTCGCAGGCAATGAGTGCCTTTGGCGCTCATCGGGCAAATGCTGGGAGTTGTAGTGCCTTAACACCTCGCCTCGCTATGCAAGACTCGCAGGTGATGAGTGCTGTGCATGTTAGTGCCTTAACCTCGCTGCTCATTGCCTAAGTCGTACGCACCACGAAAAACATGACAACGTCTCGTAGTTCGACAATTATAATATGTGATTGATAAATAAACAAACAAAACATAAATCATTAGATGGACCACAAAAGGTCCCTGCAACTTCCAAGTGGTAGAGGGGACACTGAAATAACTATATGTGCTGCACTGCAGCATTAGAAAGAGGGTGGAAAAGCATATGGAAATAGTGCTTTTCTTTTTAAAAATACTGCTAAATTAATTGAGTTCTGAGTTTTTTTTTAATTTGTGGTTTTTAAATCAGTGGCTTCTATCCTCGTATGCATCGTCAGAATACATAGTGAGCTGCACCAGCTGGTGCCTCTAATTAGAAGCAGTTGTGCAAGAGGAAGTTTTGCGTTTCCTTTATTAGCTCTGTATTTGCTATTTTATTCCTTTTCACCTATTACAAATGATGTGGAGCCGTTACATAGTGGTTAAATCAGCTGACTAAGAAATCAAAGTTGTCTGTTTGAATCTCAACCGTTCCTTTAAAAATTAAAATTTGGAACCTATTAATTGTCTCAATCAGAATCTGAAGTTACCATGCAAGACGTCGTCCACATTGTTTCACACTTTGTAATTTACACCTGTTTTTCCACTTTCAGCACTGACCCTCACACCTACATCACCATGTCTGCTTCCTGAAGTGCACAAGCGCTGATCCTCATTTGTACGCCATGTACATCTGGTGCAGCATCTGTACATACGTCAGTCGGACACCATTCATCTCTATACACTGAATGCACAGTACACTAAAAGCTATATACTAATCATTAGTCCTGTTTAAAGCACTGGTAAATTTCGCTGCCACAATCCCCTTATGGAAAATAGAAGCTTCCTCTGCATTTAAAGTCTTCTCCAATTTCAGGTAGTGAATCAGCAGAAACAAAAATGATAGATTCCACTACAGCAGCTTGCATATAAAAGATAATAAATATGAGGCTGTATTTTTATTTTTTACATTCTTTTTTTTTTCAAAGTTTTTTATTAGGTAACCAAATAAACCAGAGGATAACATAAAAGCCAAGTAGCAATTTGACATTATTCACATACAATCATACCCAGTTAAAGGGAAAAGAGAAGAGGAAAAGGTTAACATTACATTACATTATAAGAAAATACCATATAAACATCGAAATTAAGTTAACCAAAAAGATCTATCCCCTCTTGTGGGAAAGTCTAAGGGTAGCCAGGTTACCTACATTTTTCCAATTTTTATTTTTTACATTCTAAAAACATTTTGCCTGCTTTCAGGTTTGTTCTTCTAAAGACTATAATTTAAAGGGAGACTAAAGTCAAATTTTTCTATAATGCTTTTAAAAGATAATATTTTTTAAAATTTATTTTGAATATGTCCTCTCCAAATAGGGCACCTGACAACAACTCAATGGCAGAGAAATGCCCCATAGGATAAAACTCCCACTCCAGCAGCTTACAGTCTAGCAGACTAAAATGGAAACCCCTGTGACACCGAATCCTATAAATACCTTTTCTTTTTGTAAAAAAAGCTTTTTTTTTAGTTTCTTGCATACCAGATACTGTTGTTAGTTTACTGCATACTTCACAAGCCTGTGAAGTTTTTACCAGATAAGTCTAGCAAATTGAGTTACTGCCAACATCTGGGACAATCTAGAGATGGACTTTCTTACAGCCAAAATTAGAGGCAACCTGGTGACAAACTACAAATCTTGGCCATCATAGAGGGCTTTTCTCAGTGGATAAATCAGAGTTAGCTCAGCATCCCCCATTTCCTCTCACTCAATATAACCAGTCTCCTGTTTTTTTGTTGTACAAGTATCACTTTGTGTATGTTTAGAGTGGTAGATTCTCAGTTTTATAAAGCAACCAGGTTTATCCTACTTGATTACTTGGATATACTTTGGGCCCAAACCAGTACCTTCTAACAAACAATAAAATAGAGTTACTGAACATATTCCAATTGCCACTTGTTGCTCCACCATTGTTGTTCTTGTTTAATTGTTCAATCATGTCAGATTCTCTGTGACCTTATGGTTGTTGATATCACACCACCATACCTTTCTTTATATTTATTACATTATTAATATTGAAAGTGCGTTCTTTCTTGTTGCCAGATTGGTCTTATTTATGGTGTTGTTTTCACATATTCCCAGTTTAACCCCCCCCCCCCCAAAAAAAAAAACAACACATTGGACCTTTACCTTGGCTTTATGGAACAAATGTCTCTCTTTGAAATGGGGAAACACCCAGATCTTTACTAATATAAATAAATAATATATGAATTTCTATTCATATGTGTAAAGATAACATATACACTTGATCTAATGATTATATTGTCTGCCTTTGTTAACTGTCCTTCCCTTAGCAATGGCAGAGAACACTTCTACCATTACAGTGCAGAGGTTGGTAAGATATATAACTGAATCTCAGTGTGTGATTGGATCAGAAAGGCTGACTGACAGCTCAAAATGGCAATCTTTAATGGTACTTTGTAGACAAAATGCATCTTTAAAAAGATTCAGTTTATAAAGTACTTGTTTCTTATAGCATTAAATTATACCATATTTAGGACCTCTTCTGTATCACTTTAATACCATGTATTTGTCTTGGTAGGGAGATCTAAGACATTGAAAACCTTGACAGACAACTCATAATTGATTCATCCCATATATTGACGCAGGAACATGAGCTTTATTACTTGGTATCTTCACATCTAGAGATTTCAATCTATTTGCTGCCATTGTGGCACTGAGATATTCCTTGTTCTGGTGGAACAAGGATGACACCTAATTTCCTATATTTTTTTTACATTTCTACTTCATTATCATGAAAATTCATAAGAAAGAAGATATCTTTTTCAGTGCTCTTTTAAAATTATATGAAAATAATATGTAAACAATTCATGTTATAAGTCTTTATGTGGTGTAGGTTTTTAACTTATTATAGGACCACTGTATTTTATTTGCAGGTAAAGCTCATTTGATTGTTTTTTTTTCCGCAGAGACTATTAAAAACGGTATGTAGTAAAAAAAAAAAGAAAATATAGTATTTTTTCTTACTTTTGAATTTGTCAGTTTTCCCCTCAAGCAGAGCTGGTTATCTGCTCATACCTGTGCCTGACAGAAGGCATGGCAGTATCTGCCTAGAAGCTGGACTAAAGATAGGCTGGCCAGTGTAGATTTTGCGTCAGACTTAGCATTCTCTATAAATGAGGCAGGATGGCTTCAAAATGGCTGCTACCTCTGTGTAGGACATGAGGGTGGGGCACATTTTGGTACAGGGTGGGGCCAGCTGTGTCATACATAGCCCAGCCTGCTTACAAGCTCCTTGATGATCAAACCCCCAGGCAGAGTTTGCCTTGCCCCCTGAGGAAAGGGAGAAAGGCAGCTCCTCCATAGCTCTAGGGGATGGTTGGAATACATAAGACAAATATTACAATTGAACAGAAGGTGTAGAGGGTCATGCTCTCCTAAGAGCTTACAATCTAAGAGGGCTATGGGTATTAAACACAAAAGGAAATAGGTTTCTTTGTTAGATTATTGGATAAGACCAAACTTGACACCAGAAGTTAGATTATATCAATAAATGCAAGCACAGCTCTCCAGAAATGTAAAGGTAAGACCAAGATATCATGGATTCCGCCATGGTCCAGCAGAGGCGTCACATTTTTTTCTAATAAAAAACTTGCTTTATAGCACTTGCTAAATTATGCTTTAGTCAGACTCAACATTTTATAAAATATACTTTTTCACTCAACTGTGCTTAAGCTAATCTTGTTCAGGAATAATATGATAATATTGCATTTTGAGCATGGAGACCTAACCAAAAGTCTGAGGGGGCAGCTATACACTACCACCTTAATCATTGGCTCTGAATTCAAAGTAATACAATCCTTCAGTAACACACTAAAGACCCTTTCACAACCCAGGGTGTATATGGCTGATATCAGGTTTCACGTGGGAACCTTTCCAAAACCCTCAGAACACAAACACGTCTTCTCATCCCCTAACGATGAAACTACAATAAAAACTCAACATATAAATCTAAAAAAGATACAAAGTATTAATTATGATAAAGTATATTCCTTATCTCCATTGCCTACAGCCTGCAAACCAACCCCAGGAGATAGAACATTTATATATTTTTTATCTTTCTATAGATATAATACAATAATTACCGCTTTAGATGATTTTAATAAATCAGACCACATATTGTCACAGTCTACAATGAATTTTTTGTTTGCTATTTTTAATTTATCAGTAACAGTGGATCTGATAACAGAGATGAAGTCACTGCACATGCCCCCATGATATTATTTCCATGGTATTTGAATGGTTTTGGTTGCTCCAGTTCTCTGCAGCCCGAGGGATTTCATCTGTTTTGTAGAGCAATGTTCCACATGGTGCATTTATTCCGAATTGTCTGGATTTGATTATTTAGCTCTGTAGACTGGTAGAGGGGAAAAGTGCAAGCTAGCTGGGTCAGAGTCTGAAATGTGAGATCAGTCAACTTTCTGAAGTTTATGGGAATGAAAGGAAACTTAATACAGTTCAAAAGATGGATTTAAAGTTGCATCATGTGAAAACAATTGAGGGACCCTAAGCCTAGGCTCTAGCTTTTAATAATGTGCATTGCCATTTATCATGCTGCAAAAATTAATTAAGTCTGCTTATTTTGAGATGCAATTATTTCGAAAATGTACCAGCTTTATAACTCTCTAAGGACTTAATACTATAGATATTTGTGTTAAGTGGTATCATGTCTATCAGTCTGCAAAGCAAAGTGTTTTAATTTAATGAAATTATATTAAATTATTTTAAGCATTTTACACAATGAAGATAAAGTAAAGGAATAAAGTATAGTATTCTCTTTTGAATAAATATGTTTTTGTGCAATGTAAAATAAATCATTTGAATTTGTAACAATTTTCTTTCAATGACAAACATCAGAAACCCAGAAGGGATGTGTTTTCAGAATATACCTCTATTCAGTTATGTTGAAATACTGTAAATGTATATACCCTTTTGACAGCAGAATTCAATCTAAGCTCCTGTAGGATAATCCTGCCCCTCAAGCTACAGACTGAAAGTACATCATGGAATTACAATCAGTCATCTAAATATAAAATTTTCTCTAGAAATGTTTTTATGTTCCTGTCTTGTATACCTGCTATTATTGTTAGCTTGTTACATACTTCACAAGCCTGTGAAGTTTTTGTCAAACTACAGTACTTATTTGTAGTCATATTTTTTCTACATGACCTTTTGAATAAATAAACTTGTTAACCGGCAAAATAAACAAAACCTTTATATGCATCGGTGTAGGAACCCAGGACAGGAAGCAGGGGCGGATCTACCACCTGTGCACCCAGTGCAATGCACTGGGGCCCTGCTCTGGGGGCCGCATTGCTACAGTGCCACTCAAAAATGTTTTTTATTAATTTCTTTGTTTAATATCCCAATGCTCCTGCTCCCCATTATAATTAAAAATGATATATATATATATATATATATAGTAAATAAAAAGTACATCTGCGTTCACATCTGAATGTCTAAAGCAAGTTAAAAAACCTGCTTCCAGCTCAGAGTTCCAAGAAAAACAGTTATTACACTGCATTCTGGGAAGTTGAGCTGGGACACACAAACATGGCCACAAATGCCTCACTCTTCATTCCTTAGCCATTATCAAACATGGCTTCCTTTAAGCTTATGCATGCTGTATTACAAAGCTTTAATGCAAAGCCAAGGTTGGAATAAACACAGGCTGAGTATCCAATCCATGTACCGCTGTTTCAAGCTTACTGGCTATCATCAGCATGGAGCGGGATCTCAGCCTGTGTTGTGGAAATTATGAGTAGGTAGTTCACCACAACAATCATTTATAATATGGTGGGCAAAAGAGTGATAGAAGCCCTCCACCGTACAGTAGTACAGTAAATAAAAAGTACATCTGCGTTCACATCTGAATGTCTAAAGCAAGTTAAAAAACCTGCTTCCAGCTCAGAGTTCCAAGAAAAACAGTTATTACACTGCATTCTGGGAAGTTGAGCCGGGACACACAAACATGGCCACAAATGCCTCACTCTTCATTCCTTAGCCATTATCAAACATGGCTTCCTTTAAGCTTATGCATGCTGTATTACACAGCTTTAATGCAAAGCCAAGGTTGGAATAAACACAGGCTGAGTATCCAATCCATGTACATGTTTCAAGCTTACTGGCTATCATCAGCATGGAGCGGGATCTCAGCCTGTGTTGTGGAAATTATGAGTAGGTAGTTCACCACAACAATCATTTATAATATATATATGTGTTTTTGTTTTTTTTTATAAAATATGTCTATATGCCAACTTAGGATGTATATTATGGGTGAAAGCTTTCTTGGGACAGACATACTGCTCCATCATTTTGATATTTTTTTGTGTCCCCTATTCACTTAGCCTGGGGGGGTTGTCCCCCCCCCCCCTTCCACCCAGAATTCCTATGCCCCTGTTTATATGTTTATCTTTTATATGCAATTATTCTTTAATGTGGGGTTCTATCTTCTTTTCTGACCTGATTCTGTCTGCTATCTTCTCTGGAGTTTGTCCTTGCAAACTAATTAATTTTTCACTATTTGAAAGAGCTGGCAATTCTAGCTGCAACATTCCTGTGCATTCAAGGTCTCCTCCTATTTCAGGATAATCAGCAGAAATAAAAATGTTAGATTCCACTGGAGCAAAATTGCGCATAAAAGGTAATAAATTAGAGTCTGTATTTTACATTTTAAATACATGTTTCTTAAATGTATTCCCTCAAAGATGATATATTTAAGTATACAACTACAGTGATCTTATAGTTTTATTTTTCTAAGCAAAAATGTTTAATTAAGGTATTATGTTAAACTTTTTTTTTTTTTTTTGCAGCTTAGCTTTGTTTTAAAAATAAAATATTTACAGGGACTCTATAATCCTAACAGAAATTTGAGTTGACTTTGAAAGAGCATTAAAAACTAGCTATACATTGTATTAACAGTTTTTCTCTACAGTGAATCATTTCTGGAATATTTAGAACTGATTTTGTGACTACGAGTGCTAACGTGCAGCTCATTATGCTAATGTGCGCCTCCTATATGCTAATGTGCGGCTCAGAGTGCTTGATAAGGGTCGTTATTTTGGTCACTACAAATACAGACAAGCATACTGTAGTCATATTTAGCACATCAAAGCAGCTAATTATTATATGTGAGCTGCTCATTTGCATATAAATGCAGCAACAACAACATTTCCTAGGATTGGTTCACTTTTGAATAAAAGGAATAACACAACATGTTTTGGGGTGACAGAGTGCCTTTAAAATCTTCTCTATGGGAGGTTCTCCGTCGCACAAGCAATTGCCTTTAAGCTCCTCCCACTCATTTCCGTTTACTATTCTAGTTTCTTTCACTTTCGTAATATGACACATTGATCTAGCACAGAAACAGGAAGTGAGTGGGTGGAGCTTGAAGTTTTCTGCATCAGTTACATGTCTAAAAAAGTTACATAATGATTAAAATATGCATTATAATAAAAGTGTTTTTTTATTGATTGATATAACAAATTTTAATTAATTTATTTAACAACTGAAGAAACAAACACTTCAGAGTAGCTTTAAGCTTTAGCATTATTGTCTTCAGTAGAAGCTTCTTCCCTCCCCTTAATAATTACCCAGGGCATGGTAGCAGATCTGCCCAAGAGGCTGTTCTGTTAGGAGAATTTTACTGCCTCTTTCACTGTCATGGCAGCTGAAGACCTCTTGGGCAGATCTCCTCCTAATCTCTTACTAGGGGAGACTGGGGCATGCAGAACCATAAAACAGCTTTAAAATGAGAGTGACAAGCGCGTAAAGATTGATTTATAAAAAAGAAAAATGAAGAAAAACAAATAAAGAGTTCTCTCTGCTTGTGGTTTTAATATCTCTGTAAAGAAGCATAACATTAGGACAATTTTAATGAGTTTCTTAGAAACTGTCATTTGAATTTAAATTTTAAGAATACATATTTAGAAAAATGTACTTATAATTTGCAGAGTAAAAGCTGTATGTAGAGCTGCTCGCTCCACCCCCACCAAATTACGAGAACTTAAAAGACGAACCTTACAATGAGAATAATATATATGTCTGATAACTATGACTAAAGTCATAAATAGGCAGGAAAAAAAGTCATAAAGTTTTTTTTTAATTTGAAAAAACAAAATGATCTACTGAACACTTGAGGCATTTATGATATTTTGTGGAAGAGAGTCCACGAGAGGGGTATTTACATTTGTGGAGAGCTGTGGTTGCACTCATTGATACAATTGTCCTGCTTCTGTGTGTGTAAGGGGGAAGGGTGGGGTGTAATTGTGATCCAATTATCTAACAAAGAATATTAACCTCTCCCCACCCCTCCCTTCAGTGATAGATACATAAAAACTGCCCTTATTATCAGGGGTGGCTGGTGCATAGGAACAAATGGGCAAAGCCCTCCCAAAATGAATGCACTGACTTAATCCCCTCATCACTAACTCAATTGTAAATTTAATATAATAATTAAACATTTATCATGTACAATATTCTGTTTTTATAATAGCTGCTGCTGTCACTTTAAATCACAAACCCTCTGTGCTGCAGTTAAACACACTGACTGGTGACCCCCTGCTGGTGACTTGCCTAGTAATACAGATCAGGGTACATGTGAGAATTTAATTCCCAAACTGTGTTCTAACAGAGCTGAACGTGTTTGTCCAACACAGCATCACCCAATCAGAATGGCCGGGTGGGAAAAATCCCTGATTCTGCATGGGCAGCACCTCTCACAGTCCCCCCAGAAGTGAGTACATTGGTGCAATCTCAATAAAGTTTACTGAAAACCCCTCAACTCCCAGCTCACAGTGCATGCAGAAAGAGGGAGCTGCGTGTAAAGCTTCAGTTTTCTCTATACTGTGGTGGTCTTATTGAATCTGACTACCCTGCTCCAAACACCAAGCTTGTGACCTGCCTGTCACCACCCCAGCCTATACCAGACAGAAGCAGCGGCAGAGCTCAGGTGAGTTCATATCCCTCTCTGTGTCTTGCTGTTGTTGTCCTGTCCTTCAGTCTTGTCTGACTCTCAGTGACCACATGGATGCAACACACCAGGTACTTCTGCCTGTGTTTCTGGTTGCGCTTATCCATATGGTTTTCATGGCAAACCTACTGGAGTGGGTTGCCAGTCCCTACTCCAGTGCACTGCATTTTGTCTGACCTCTCTGAAATGACCTGCCCATCTGGGGCGACCCTTCGTGATATAGCTCACAGCTTTATTGAGGTAACAAGCCCCTTCCCCATGACAAGGTAGCGATCTAGAAGGGGTCCTGTGTCTTAGTCTCTCTCTATATCCATAGGTATTTCTAAGGAGAGGGACATCTCTTATTGCATGTGTAAGATATATAAGGTGTGTAAGATATAGATATAATGTGTATATGTGTGTATGAATAAATATATATATATGTGTGTGTATATCTAATGTGTGTGTGTATATATATATATATATATATATATATATATATATATATATATATATATATGTGTGTGAAGGAGCAGAATTAGAAATATATGCTTAATTAACCACTCAAATATGTTTTTTATAACTTAATATTAATGATGTATAGGTAGTCTATAAACTGAATAAATATATTTTTAAAATACATAGATTTATTCAAATGTATGTTTAAAAGATAATAATGTTTAAAATGGAGGGAGAAACAAAACAGTACTGAGCAGTGGTGGAGCAAGTAAATGGAGGGCCCCGGTGCAAAAAAATACATTTACTACCCAAACCCCAGGAGCCTTCAGGAGCACCATATATAACCAATGCAGACGGTGCAGTGCACCTGGTCCTTTCTCCTACTAGGGGCCCCATTGCAGCATGTATTTTTTTATTTTTTATTAACTATATCTTTTAAAATTATCCTGACTCCTTCTGCCCCCCCCCCCCCCCCCGAACTAAGCCCCTCTTGTTCCTCCCCAGCCTGGCCTCCTTATCCTTACCAAGTTCCGCAATTCTGTTGCCTCCCCTGCCAACATCTTTTGAGTTGGGCATCATTCAGGATTCCCTCCATAGGATATGGAAAAGGGGGTCAGTCTGGGGAAGAACAAGAGGTGTTGAACCGGAGGGGGGGGGGGGGTGATTAGAGAGTATCATGCTGGGGAAGGGGTTCAGGTAGTGTAAGGCAGGGGATGGGGGAGATCAGATGGTGTCATGCTGGGGAGAGGGATCAGGTGGTATAGAGAGAGGGAGAATATATATAAAGATTTGCACTGTTGTGGAGCTGATATGTAAGTGTTAGCAATGTGTGCAGTGTGTATTGTAAATAGGCTGCGTGCACGAGGGGAAGCCGTTAGGGTAGCTGTGTACTTCCGCATTGTGTAAGTTAGTGTTGTAAAATGGCGGTGAATGTGTATGTGGTACGCGGCTGTGGATGATTTAGCGTCCTTGGTAAAAGTGTATCTTGTACCTCGTCCAGCTTTTTTGAAAAGCCGTATGTGCTTGGTGGTGTTTTGCGGCTTTAGGTTCCTGTAGCTTTGTTTTCGTTTTTCTCCCTTAGTGGATTTTCGTGCGTTTAAACTCTGGAATTTGGACTTAAATTGAGGTGTAACTTCACTTTACGAGGTCCTGGGTGCCCCCCTTTCGCTGTGGGTAAGCTTTTTTTTTTTTTTTTTTTTTTTTTTTTTTGTGTGTATTTATTGTGTTTTTAATGTTTTCAGGTGCGGGCCGTTCGGCCGTTAAGGTCGTATTTTTGCGAGGTCGTAATGTTTTTTTTTTTACGTCCCACGGTTGGTATTTTTTGGTGTAAGTCCGTATTTAGTGATTGCGTGTTAGGTCTATTTTGTTAAAGTGCCGCTTGTGTGGGTGTTTGTAACCGCGTGTGAGGCGCCGTAGAGCCTCCACCTCCACAAACGCGGCCCCTAACTTCGCGAGGGGCCGCATTTGCGGACCAAACTGCGTCCCTTTCTTTGCGAGGGACGCAGTTCTTGCAAGCTCACAAAGCGAGACGACGATTCGTAGTTTGACAACTATTATATGTGACTTTGGCAGGGACATGCAAATGTGCCCACAAAGGCTTCACTCTTGCAATTCATAACCATATCAAACATGGCTTCCCTTAAGCATATGCCTGCTGTATCAAACTGACGGTATTATAAAATGTTATCTTGAATTGTCTGTGTGCTCGCTCTCGCTGTCTGTGTGTGCTCCCTCTGTGTGTGTGCGCTGTCGGCTCTCTACCCCTCCTTCTCTGTCAGTGCTCTCTCTGTCTGTGTCTCTGTCTCTCTCTGTGTGTGTGCTCTCTGTCTGTGCACTCTCTGTGCTCTGTTTCTCTGCTCTCTGTCTGTGTGCTCTCTCTCTGCACTCTCTCTCTGAGCTCTGTCTATGCACTCTAAGTCTTTGCGCTCTATGTCTCTGCGCTCTCTCTCTCTGTGCACTCTCTTTCTATGTGCTCTCTCGCGCTCTCTGTGTGCGCTGTTTGTGTGCGCTCACTCTGTGTGCGCTGTCGGCTCTGTACCTCTCTCTCTGTACCCCTCCCTCTCTGTCTCTTTCTCTGTGACTCTCTCTCTCTGGGTGCTCTCTGTCTGTGTACTTTCTCTCTGCTCTCTGTTTGTGCACTCTCTCTCTGTGCTATCTCTCTCTCTCTCTCTCTGTGCGCTGTCTGTATGCCCTCTCTCTGCCCTCTCTCTCTCTGTGAGCTCTGTCTGTGCACTCTCCATCTCTGCATTCTCCCTCTCTCTCTGTGTGCGATGTTTGTGTGCTCTCCCTCTGTCTGTGTGCGCTGTTGGCTCTGTACCTCTCTCTGTCTTTCTCTGTGGCTCTCTTTCTCTCTGGGTGCTTTCTGTCTGTGCTCTCTCTCTCTCTCTCTCTGTGCTCTGCCTGTGCACTCTGTCTGTGCACTCTCTCTCTGCTCTCTGTCTATATGTGTGCTCTCTGGGCACTCTCTCTCTGCGTTTTCTGTCCACTCTCTCGCTCTGTGTGCTTTGTCTTTTCGCTCTCTCTCGCTCTCTGTGGGCACTGTTTGTGTGCGTTCCCCCTATCTGTGTGCGCTGTCGACTCTGTACCTCTCTCTCTCTGTACCCCTCTCTGTCTCACTCTCTCTCTATGTGCACTCTCTGGGCACTCTCTCTTCTCTCTCTGTCTTTGCACACTCACTCTCTGCGAAATATCTCTGCACTCTCTCTCTGTGTGTGCACTCTCTCTCCGCTCTGTCTGTGCACTTTCTCTCTTTTGGGCTGTCTGTGCTCTCTATGTCTGCGTACACTCTCACTCTGTAACCCTCTCTCTCTGTGTCTCTCCCTCTGTACCTCTCTCTCACTCACTTTGCTGTCTGTCTCTCTGTGTTGTATCTCTTTCACACTCTCACTCACTTTGCTGTCTGTTTCTCTGTGCTGTGTCTCTCTCTCTCTCTCTCTGTACCTCTCCCCCCCCCCCCCCCCTCTCTCTCCCTCTCTCACTCACTCACTTTGCTGTCTGTCTCTCTGTACCTCACTCTCACTCACCCACTTTGGTCTGTGTCTATCTGGGCTGTGTTTTCTCTGTGCTGTCTATGAACTGCATCATGGCTGCCGGCTGCTATTAATTCTTGCTTTTAGACCCGCCCCGACGATGTCATGGCCATGCCCTTCGATTACATCAGCTTTACACACTATAAAAACTATTATAGTGACTAGTAGCTTGCCCGTTATCTTGAACTGGCAGTGCTCGCTCTCTCTGTACACTCTCTCTCTGTACTCTCTCTTTCTCCCTGTGTGCTCTTTCTCGGTGTGCCTCTCTCCTTGTGCGCTTTCTCTCTCTGTGTTCCCTCCCTCTGTGCACTCTCTCTCTCTGCTCTCTCTATCTCTCTGTTCGCTATCTCTCTCTGTGCACTCTCTATTTTTCTCTGTGTGCTCTCATTCTCTTTACTTGTGTGCACTCTCTCTCTCTCTGTGCGCTATGTGCAACCTCTCTCTGTGCTCTCTATCTCTGTTTGCTCTCTCTCTGTTCTCTCTTTCTCTGTGCACTCACTTTCTCTCTGTGTGCTCTCTGTCTTTCTCTCTGTCCGCTCATTGCAGGCCTCAGCCAAACCGTAACTTTCGTGCCCAGCAAACGACAATTACATAGCAAATTAGCTTGCAACCTCACTTACAGGCTCCCTGCCTCTCCCCCTATGCTGTGTGTGAGGTTGTATGCTAATTTTCTAATTAATTGGCATCTTTCGTCAATCTCCCAGCGGCTTCCGAGTTACGGGCTTAAAAAAAAATTATGGCCCGTAACTCGGATTCCTGTCAGAGCCTCGCAAAGAGCTCATTGAGGGCCTTGCAATGAGTGCCTTTGGAGCTCATTGCGAGCCTCTTTCCCTTCCTCTACTTTACGGGCCTCGCGATGAGCGCCTTTAGCATTCATCGCAAGCACCGCAATGAACGCCTTTGGCGCTCATTGCGGTTTGCGTCAAAGAAGTGGCTTTTGGGCCGCGCAATGAGTGCCTTTGTCGCTCATCGCGAGGCCCGCAATGAGTACCAAAGGCGCTCATTATGCATGCGCAATCCATTACTTAACCTAGCATTACCGACAAACTCACAATTACGACAGCTATTATATGTGATAGTGATGATATGTATATATATATATATATATATATATATATGTCCCTGTTCAGCTTCCCAGAATGCAGTGTAATAACTGTTTTTCTTGGAATTCTTAGCTGGAAACTGGTTTTAGACATTTAAATGTGAACACAGATGTACTATTTATTTACTATATATATACTAGGAAATTAAATTGTAAGGCTGGCAATGCTGTTTGCCACACAATGTAAGGCTTTTGCTCCTCTGAGCACCATTTGTGTGGCGCGCGCTGACTGACATTGTTTTTTTTTTCAAACTCCCGCGTGCCTGTCGCTGTTCTTGTAAGTGTTATTGTCTTCTCCGTCGTGTATTTTCTAAGTCCCGCATGCCTGGCGTTGTTCGTCTAAGTGTTACTGTCTTTGGCGTCATGCATTTTCTAAGTTCTGAGTGCCTGGCCTTGCTGAGCATCGTTTTCATCCTATTTCAGAGTTTTTACGTTTTTTCGGCTGCCATTTTATTTTCTGCTGTTTTTGATGGTTAAAAAAGGCAAAATATTAACTTGCAACCGTGACCACAACTCGCAGTATGACAACTACATAGGTGATATATATACATGTTTGTGTGTGTGCGTGTGTGTGGGGGGGGGGGGAGATTTTCTTTTTGCACCAGGGATCTCCATACATTAGCTCCACCACTAAACATAACCTACCTTCAGCAAACCAATGGGTTTCACTAAAAACTTAATCAGGGTATGATCGGTAATCCTCACATTCATTTATATTTTGTAAGTTATATAGTCTGTCTTTATATATCTTGTAAATGCATGAAACTAAATATTTAATATTGTATTAACTGCACTTGGATAATAGAGTATATCCATTGTGCAATGTAAAATAGGAATATATATCTATTGTTTGCAGTATAGTATATATAGATATAAACAGACACAATATAAATCTCCTTGGAAAGCGCACATGCCAGATATACTCCCTAAAAAACACAGGAGTCAGGAGGGGAGTAGTAAATATTCAGAGATGTCAGTTTAATTGCTCATTGTCCTTCCTGGCAGATGTTGACTTTAGTTGAAAACAAAAAATGCTACAATACTACTCATATTGAGAGATTTGAATCTCTGCGCATTGAAACATCACATATAATAGTTGTCAAACTTTGATTCGTCGTCACACTTGCGACAAATTGCAGTTTGACAGCTACGATTGAACACAACCCCCTTGCATGCGGTTTTGCGTTGGGGGGCCAGCTTATGCACATTGTGGTGGAGGCGCGCGCATGAGCGGGCAGCCGTGCGCGCATCCAGCTGAACGACACAGGAGAACGAGACACGGGAGGGAGAGAAGGGAGGTAGAGACACAGGGGAGAAGGAGGAATAGACACAGGGGAGGAGGGGGAATAGATACAAGGGAGGAGGGGAAAGACACAAAGGGGAGGAGGAGGAGACACACAGGGAATGAGGGGATGTGACACACAGGGGAGGGAGATGAGGTGGGGAAAGACACAGAGGGAGGGGGAGAGACACAGGGGAGTGAGAGGAGGGGGAAGAGACACAAGGCAGGGAAATGGCGGGGAGGAAACATGAGGGAGGGGGGAAGAGACATGGGGGGGCAGGGGAGAAAGACACAGGGGGGCGGGGGGGGGAAAGAGACATGGGGAAGATGAACAGGGGGAAAGAGACACAAGGCAGGGGGAAAGAGACACAGGGGAGGGAGAGGGGGAAGAGACACAGGTATGGGGAAAGAGACACAGGGGAGGGAGAGGGGGAAGAGACATGAGAGGGGGAAGATACAGAGGGGAGGAGCGGTGAAAGACACAGGGGAGATGGGGAAGACACAGGGGATGGGGGAAGATATACAGGGGAGGGAAGGGGGGGGAGACACAGGGGAGGGGCGAAAAATAGACAGGGGGAGAGACTTGCAAGCACGCAAATAATAACAGGCACACTTTTATGAGTATTGCCAGGCCACAGCTTTATTAACAACATGAACATAATAACAAGAAGTAGCTGCACACCACTACGTGGAAGGAGCTCCCCACCCCAAGGAACCTCTGGGAACGACCAATCACCGGATACCTTCCAGATTATGAACTCCATCCTAGGGTGATGCAGCACCCAGACAACCGAAAGCCTACCAGGCTAAGCACCGCCAAAACCCGCCATGGCCTGAATAGTACCCACCTTAAGGGAATAATTAAACAGGGACAGTCCAATCTCGTTGATATGCACCCCATCTTCTAAGAAATATGTGATATTATCGGCAAGTTTAAGATCCCTATGCCTAATGGGGAAACCACCGCTTCTCCTTACAAAAGAGGCCATTATCTTATTAACCCTACACCTCGCCTTAAAAAAAAATAGAAACAATGGAAAAAACACTCTATAAAATAAATAATGATCACAGTAAAAAATATATATAGGCCACATATATCTTGAAGACATATTTTTTTACTTACCTTATATACCTGAGGACTCTTCAAGATACGGTATATATGGCCTATATATATTTTTTACTGTGATCATTATTTATTTTATAGAGTGTTTTTTCCATTGTTTCTATTTTTCTATACATTTTTTTCACCTTTTTACTAGATTTTTGTCACTATTTTCTCTGTAGTTTCAGTCCGATGATTGTCCTAACAGATGTATAAGGACTTTATTTAAAGGCTTTTGGGATATATGAGTAATACTTTGTGTTACTTACCTGATACCCTCAATTTCATCAGTTTACCAGTATTACATAGTGACATACTTGGTTATTATACCCTTACATTTTCTATGGCACTCCTGCTGTTAGAAAGATTTTTTTTTTTTTTTCTCTTTTACTATAGGTGTTAAGCACCATTTTTTGCTTATTTCTTTTTTTACCAGATTTTATATATATATATATATATATATATATATATATATATATATATATATATATATATATTAATTAATTAACTTGTCATATATGTATATATACCCTTCCTTCCATTTTTTTTAAACCAGTCAATATATACGCATCCACCTGCCGGCTTCTTCTTAACGCTATAAGCCCAGACTCCCCAACTCAAACGGGATAGTTACAACACTGCATATGCACAACTCACAATTCTCTCTCTCTCTCCCTACTTCTATCTCTCCCTCCCTTCTTCTCTCCCCCTCTCTCCTTCTCCTTCCCTCTCCCTTCACCGTGCAATGTGAGTCTTGCAATGCGCTGTGTGCATGCTCAACTCACAATTCTCTCTCCCTCCTTCACTCTCTCTCTCCATCCTACTCTCTCTCTCTCCCTCTCTTTCTCCCTCCCTCTCCTTCTCCCTCTCTCCCCTCCTTCCTTGTCTCGTCTTCCCTCCTTCCCTCTCTCCCTCCTTCCCTCCTTCTCCCTCCCTCTCATTTTCTCTCCCTCCCTCTCCTTCTCTCTACCACCCTCTCCTACTCTCTCCTTCCCTACTTCTTTCTCCCTCCCTCCCTCTTCTTCTCTCTGCCTCCCTCTCCTTCTCTCTCCTTCCCTCCTTCTCCCTCCTTCTCTCTCCTTCCCTCCTTCTCCCTCACTCTCCTTAGCTTCCTCTCCTTTCCTCTCCCTCCCTCTCCTTCTCTCTCCTTCTCTCCTTCTCTCCCCTCCCTCCTCTCCCTGCGCCGTGCATTGCGATCTTTGCATTGCGCGGGAACTCATAATTCTGCGAGCTTTACACACAAACTCGCAGTGCGACAACTATATTAGTGATTCATAATTTGACCCGTATAATGGAGGTTTACTGATTCTTTAGAAGGGCAGCTGCTCCCATTTAGGTTCCCTGCAAACCCCCACATTTTAAATGCTTCATAAAAATGAATTTGTTTCTAATCTCTGTTAGTGATAGAGACCTCAGAACGGGCCAAAACCAAATCACATTAAGATTTTATGATCTGCTGAACTCCTGTAACCTCAGTGTTTTTAGTGTTGATGTTTAGTTCAGTTATTCTTGTTCTTTCTCAGTTCTAAAAGTGAGATCACCAAATCTCAAGAAAAATAAATATTGGCACCAGGCCAGATTATACTTTGGTTTCTTTTTTTTCTTTTTTTTTTAAAGACCACCAGAAAGTGCATTTTTGTTCCAATACATAGTTTTGCTTTTTGTTACATATATATCATTAAATAAACTAGCATTAGTCTTTTTTAATGTGTACTGTTGAGAATAAAATAGAAGTACATTTATGTGTCTGTGTTGCCTGACCATCATCTTCCTCTCTCCTCCCTCAGCATTCTCATTTTAGTATATATTATTACCTAGCTGCACCAGTAGTGTCACCAAACATTTTGTATATTTATGCTACTTTGGCATCTATCTCATTACCCCTTTCATTATTGTGCAAGAAAAGCAGATATAGGTACAGGAAAAGAATACTGGATACAGGTTACTAGTGGCCTCCGGCAGGACTACTCCCCAATTCAGGGCACAAACACAAAAAACAGCCTCACACCTTGGATATGTGAAACTAGAACTGAACCTTTATTGAATCATAGAACCAACATATTTATACATCTCCCATACCACACCCTTGTGTACCTTTGTGTATGTGTGTGATGAAACACATCTGCCTAGCAGCCTTGAGATAACACTCATCAGATATCTAAACGATATGCCAGGTGTCTATAGCTAGCTAGGGCAGAAAACCTTAATCTCAAGTGTTTGCTCAGGCCTACTGAAGTGCATGCACCTGTCTTGGCTGCTGTTTATCAAGGCCTGTATGTGTGAGGATGCAATGTTCTGCAGCTTATGTGCAGAACATTTTTACTTTATCCTCATGTATTCTCCTGTTCTTGGGAAGCGAGGCGAGCCGTTGAAGGCTGCAGCACGGGGGACTTAGGATGCAATGAGCGCCGAAGGTGCTCATTGAACTGCGAGCCTCGCAAAGCGAGGCAAGCAGTTGAGACACATGGGACTTAGGCTGCAATGAGCGCCGAAGGTGCGCATTGCACTGCGAACCTCACAAAGTGAGTCGAGCAGTTGAGGCACGCAGGACTGAGCGCGCATTGAAGGGCTCATTATGAGCGGCGCAGGGGCTCATGATGAGCGGAGCAGGCCCTTTATCGCGAGGCCAGTAGGACTTCACGCACAAACAGTTAAAACACGCGGGACTTAGCTGCAATGGCATAGCGACGGACGCAAAATTACGGCCCGTATGACTTAGGACCTGAAGCACGTAGATGGACTGCGGGGCTCGCAAAAATCAGACTTTAACAGCCGAACCACAGAAATGAAAATACCTACAAAAACACACAAATATGCCTCACATTCACTTACTCACTCACACACAGCACAGGGGGAGAGCCAGGGAGCCTGTGAGTGAGGTTGCAAGTTATTTTGAGGCATATTTTGACTTTTTTTATGATTAAAAATCTAAAGCAATGTATAAAATGGCTGCTGATAAAACGTAAAAAAGACGAAAACGAGGCCGAAGGATGTAAAAAGAGACCAAAGGACGTAAGCACGAAGACTTAACGCAAATCAGTAACACTTAATACAATGCAGTAACATTTAACTCAAGCCAATAAGACTTAACCCAAGGCACTAACTCTTAACCCAAGGTAGTACCCGGGGTAAGAGACCACCAAAGGCGCTTATTGCGAGCCACACGATGAGCGCCGAAGGGGCTCAGTGGGCCCATATCCTCGCATTGTGTGGCAAACAGCATTGCCAGGCTTACAATTTTACTCCCGTCATTTTTGACGGGCAAGTTGCTAGTGATACATAATCACAATGCAACAATGTCATGCTCCCTTGGCCTTATCCATAATTACTGGTAATATTAGTCACTAAACAATGTAATCATGAAATTGTTTACATTGTTCGCTTTTGTCGTAAAAATAATTATATTTTTCAACTAATTAGATATTTAAACAAATCACATTTTAGGATTTAGCATTTATTAATTATTTCTGATCCTGTTCTTTAAGGCTCACCTAATGGTGGTTAGGATCCATTGCTTTCACTGATGCAACCTGTATTCGATTCCAATAAGGGAACCAAGAGCTCACACCATCCTGAAGTCAAGCAGAGTTGGGGCTGGTCAGTACTTGGATGGGAGACCACCTAGGTATACCAGGAGCTGTATGCTGTGGCCCACTGGAGAATTTACTGGCAAACCACTCTGGTATCTCTGCCATGAAAACCAAGTTGCTCAGCATGTTCATGGACATAAAGATGTGCCTGGTGTGTTACAGTTCATGAGGTCACAGAGTCGGAAATGACTGAACAATGCAAAAAAATGCCCACCAACCACGACAGCTGCATGCTCTCATTAGACATTGATCAGTAGTAACATTTATATTCAACAATATAATAACAATATTCAATATTAAACTTATGTTCATAGATCAAACTATTGCCCACTAAAAAGTCAATAGGAAGTCAGCTTTGTCTAACAGGCAGTGCTAAATTTTCAGGCACAAAATTATATCAACACAATGCTTTCCACTAATTAAATACCTATATTTATGTAGTTTTGACATGTACTTTCACTGCTCATTTTAAATCTGTTTAAGAAAACAATTTTTTTGTGAATATGATTTTACTTTTTTATTAATGAAAATTTTAGACAAAAACTTAAAATTAACATGTCCAATTTTAGGTAAGTTAAACAAATTAGACCCTATTAATAGTTTGCTGTCCTATTCTTCTAATACAGCACGTGTGTTAAACTCTCTATATGGTTACAACTGTTCTGTTTGACTTTTTCCTTTAGGCCAGTGATAATTACATGCTGGTTTCTGCTTTTATCTTTACAGTACAAAGTGGAAGCAAACAGTTGGTTAATTTGCAAGTATTGGCTTGCAAACATTAAAGTTAATCTGCTACAAATTCTCAGGGATTTACCATTTACCGCCATGTGTACATTTGAGTCACCAATGGAAAATGGAAGATATCTTGCCAACAGTGCGTATCTTGCATGGACTATTTTATTTTTACCATGATTTGTTTTATTATTATAGTACTTTATCATTTGGATGTTAATATAATGTATTTTTGTGCAGGGAATTTACATTGAAGTTTACATTTTTTTGTCTGTCATTTAGCATTTCTGACCCACCCTCTTAATACATGTTTTTATCTGTTTGCTAAAGTTTAATACTTGCCAATCACTGCCAATTATTCCCTAGAGGTCTGCAACAGGTTTAACATCATTGACTAGAGTTAGAGTTGAGAATTAGGGTTTATTTTGTTGATTAGCATTGCATTTGTTGGTTAGGGTGAGGGTTGAAGTTAGGGTTAAGGATTGGGTTACCACAGGGAATGAGTAAAGAATATTGATTATAGTTTAAATTAGTGTATGCATTTTGGACTATAGTTAGTGTCTGGAATTTGAGTTAAGGTTGTGTTTACAATTGGGGTTAGAGACTTTAGTTTAAGTTGCGAATTAGGGTTATGGTTTGGGATGTGAACAAGGATTAAGGATGCTGATTAGAGGTAGGGTTGAAATTACAGCTGGAGTTTAGGGATAGATTAGATTCAGGGTAGAGATTAGGATTATGAATTAGGGTTGATGATGGCTAGGGTTGGGGCTAGGGTTAGGGATATTGATAACAGTTAGGGTTGAGGTTAAGTTGCACTTGGTATTTTGGGATGGCTATAAGATTTAGGGTGAAGATTAGGCTGTGGTTATGGCTAAGGTTGTTGACTAGAGGATTAGAGATGATTAGGGTTGGACATTAGAGTTAAGATTGAGGATAGGGTTGGGGATTAATGTTGTGGGCTAGCAAATAATATGTGTTAATATATGATGTACGGTTATGATTGTGTAGTTAAGCCATGTTGTTCATGAAGGGGGCCAGAATATGGGTTAATCATAATTATTGTATGTGTGTGTATTATATACAAGGCAGTGTGTGTGTGTGTATTTTACACATGGCAGTGTATGTGTGTGTGGCCTTAACAGGCAGGAATTAAAGTATTGTTGTGTGAATTTATTGATGTATTGGTGGCAACCAGTCATGTTTGGTATTGAAATGCTGCATTTTCCCCAGAGAGTTCAATAAAGTGTATTACCAGGGTCCCTGTGGCAGAGTGGTCACCAGATCAGAGTTGCTTGTTTGCATGGGATACAATACGTTGGTGGAAGAGCTGCCCGACACCAGGGTCCTGTACATCAGAGACTGAGTGTCTCCACTCCTGAACTGATCCGATAACCCTGTTAAGCTAGAATCAATGGACCAAAGGGGGCGAGTGTGTGTGTGTGTGGGAGGGGGATGACGGAGAGGACTCCCACATGGTCAGGGTCCGGGCTGGAGGGGTTGAGGTGCACGTGGTCCCCTTAGCCCCTGAGTCATGACAAACAGTAATATTCTGACATACAGTGCCATGCAAAAGTATTCACCCACCTTGACTTTATACATATTTTGATACTTAACAGTTTTTTTAATCTGAATTGTATGTGATGGATCAGAATACAATAGTCTAAGTTGGTGAAGTGAAATGAGAAAAATATATACATAAAACTATTTTTTAGAAATAGAAAACAGAAAATTGGCATGTGCGTATGTATTCACCCCCTTTGTTATGAAGACCATAAAAAGCTCTGGTGCACCAATTACCTTCAAAAGTCACATAAGTAGTGAAATGATGTCCACCTGTGTGCAATCTAAGTGTCACATGATCTGTCATTAGATATACACACCTTTTTTGAAAGGCCCCAGAGGGTGGAACACCTAAGCAAGAGGCACCACTAACCAAACACTGCCATGAAGACCAAGGAACTCTCCAAACAAGTAAGGGACAATGTTGAGAAGTACAAGTCAGGGTTAAGTTATCAAAAAAATATCCAAATCTTTCATGAACCCCAGGAGCACCATCAAATCTATCATAACCAAATGGAAAGAACATGGCACAACAGCAAACCTGCCAAGAGACGGCTGCCCACCAAAACTCACGGACCGGGCAAGGAGGGCATTAATCAGAGAGGCAGCACAGAGACCTAAGGTAACCCTGGGGGAGCTGCAGAGTTCCACAGCACAAACTGGAGTATCTGTACATAGGACGACAATAAGCCTTACACTCCAAAAATGTATGGAGGAAGGTGCTCTGGTCTGATGAGACAAAAACGTAACTTTTCAGCCATCAGTAAACGCTATGTCTGGCGCAAACCCAACACATCACATCACCCAAAGAACACCATCCCCACAGTGAGATATGGTGGTGGCAGCATCATGCTGTGGGGATGTTTTTCAGCAGTCGGAGTTGAGGGAAAGATGGATGGTGCTAAATACAGGAATATTCTTGAGCAAAACCTGTACCCCTCTGTGCGTGATTTGAGGCTAGGACAGAGGTTCACCTTCCAGCAGGACAATGACATCAAATATACTGCTAAAGCAACACTTGAGTGGTTTAAGGGGAAACATGTAAATGTGTTGCAATGGCCTAGTCAAAACCCAGACCTCAATCCAATAGAAAATCTGTGGTCAGACTTAAAGATTGCTGTTCACAAGCGCAAACCATCCAACTTGAAGGAGCTGGAGCAGTTTTGCAAGGCGGAATGGGCAAAAATCCCAGTGGTAAGATGTGGCAAGCTCAAAACGACTTGTAGCTGCGATTGCCGCAAAAGGTGGCTCTACAAAGTATTGACTTTAGGGGGGTGAATAGTTATGCACATTGACTTTTTCTGCAACACCTAAGCAAGAGGCAGCACTAACCAAACACTGCCATGAAGACCAAGGAACTCTCCAAACAAGTAAGGGACAATGTTGTTGAGAATTACAAGTCAGGGTTAGGTTATAAAAAATATCTAAATCTTCAATGATCCCCAGGAGCACCATCAAATCTATCGTAACCAAATGGAAAGAACGTGGCGTGTTAATTCCAGGTTGTGAGGCAACAAAACACGAAAAATGCCAAGGGGGGTGAATACTTTTGTAAGGCACTGTAATGAGATGCTACTTATCTTAACAGTTAAGGTACTTTATTTTATGGATGATTTGAGTTTAGCAGTTGCATAAGCTTAAAATAGAAATTTGTAGTGAATCTATATTTCTGAAAACTTGATTTACATGTGCAATAATTCATATTTTCCTTCTTTCATCACTTTCTAAAATTTGGAGCATGATGGTGTGTATGTTTTATCTATTAAAGTGAATGGAGAGTTTCTGGATTTCCCTAGCAATATAATATACTTAACAATCTCTTTACGTTTGTAGACTTTATTTTATTTTATTGTTGTTGTTGTTCAGTCGTTCAGTCATGCCCGACTCTCCATGACCCTATGGACCTTAGCACGCCAAGCACATATTTTGTCTGGATGTGCTAAACCGCAAGAATGGGGCACCAAAAATTGGCAGGTAATAGCAGAGAGGTCAGACAAATTGCAGTCCACTGTAGAAGGAACGGGCAACCCACTCCAGGATCATTGTCATAAAAACCATATGGATAAGCCCAACCAGAAACAGACTGATGTGTATGGTGTGCTGCAGTCCATATGGTCACCTAGAGATGGATACGACTGAAGGACTGAATACACACAAATATATATCTCCTAACCCTGGCTCCTCATTCATTCCCACCTCTTATCAGCCATGCTAAGCCCCCAGGGCAGCAAACACCCAAAACTCCAATAACTTATCACAAACCTTCCACTTTGACCTTCTCATGCGCCCTCTGGAATGCAAGGCCTATTTGCAATAAACTCACTTTCATTCATGACTTGTTTATTTCCACCTCCTTCAATCTGCTGGCTGTCACTGAAACTTGGCTCACTCCTTCAGACACTGACTCTCCTGTGTCATTTTCATATGGTGGCTTTCACTTCAGTCACACACCTAGATCTGGTAATAAGCAAGGTGGAGGTGTGGGCATATTACTTTCTTCTGGCTGAACATTTAACTGCCTTCTCCAGTTCCCTCCCTCCAATTCTCACCTTTTGAAGTTCCCACTATCCGCATCTTCTCACCCATCTCTGTAGTTGCTGTGATCTTCCTGGACCAGCCTCTAAATTCCTGGACAATTTTGATGCCTTGCTTCCTCTCTTCCAACATACTTTCACTTGTTTTTGGCAATGTCAAAATTGCCAATGACACTCCCAATTCGTCTACAGCCGTAAAATTACTTGCACTTACTTCCTCCATTGGTCTCTCTCAATGGACAGTATCCCCCACTCACTTTGATTGTCACCTAATTTTTACAAATCTCGAATTTCCACCCTTGATACACTTGCTTCCATAAGCACAGGTAGATGCCTTCACTCTCACTTACAACCATAACATACTACACAAACACCCTACATTCAGAGGTGCTCCCCCACTGCTAAAGAATTCCCCCACTACAAGTTTATTCTATGCTTCCATTAATTTGCCCCCAATCTTGCCAAACAGCACCACTTATCATCATTAATATCCAATTTAGCCTCTGATCCTTAATGATGGATCACCATTTTCAACGCTCTCCTCTGCCCTCCACCACCTTCTGCCCCTTACTATCTCACAGCTGAAGACTTTGCAAGCCACTTTGATAATATAATTTAAAATATTCATAACAAACTCTCCTCTCAGCAAAGCGACAACACCCAGCCTTTACCCTTACCATTCGCACATCCATAATGGATGCCTTTGACCCTGTAACTGAGGATGAAGTCTCTAGTCTTTTTATTAACCTCCCATCTTACAACTTGTCCGCGTGATCCTATTCCATCACAGCTGATCCCTCCTCTTTCTACCACACATCCCAGCTCTCACAGATCTTTTCAACCTTTCTCTAAACACTGGCAAGTTTCCATCACCTTTAAAACAAGCAATAAGTATACACATTCTTAAGAAACCCTCGTCTGATCCAGCTTCTTCATCTAATCACCTCCCTATATCTCTAGTTCCCCTGGTTTCTAAACAGATAGAACTTATCATCTGCAATTGCCACCACCGATTTATTTCCTCCAACACACTCCTTGACTCCTTCCAATCTGTCTTCTAGTCCCACTCCACAGACACAGCGCTCACTAAAGTCACTAATGACTTGCTCACTGCCAAGTCAAAGGGACACTTCTCTTTTCTTATTCTCCCGATCTCTCTGCTGTCTTTGACACAGTTGACCACCCTCTTTTTATCCAAATTCTTCACTCTCTTGGCATTCGTGACACTGCTCTCTCTTGGTTCACATCATATCTAGAAAACTGAACATTTAGTGTCTCCTTCTCTGGCTACTCTTCTTGTCCTCACTCTTTGACTCTTAGTGTACCCTTAAGAATTTGTTCTAGGTCCCCTCCTATTCTCCATTTATACTTCCTAGCGGAAGTCAAGTTTCAGTGATAGCCAGTAGATTCAAGGAGTTGGCAATAAACAGGTCATGAATGAAAGTGAGTTTATTGCAAATAGACCTTGCATTCCAGAGGGCGCATAAGAAGGGCAAAGTGGAAGGGTTGTGGTAAAAATGAGCCACTAGTTTTATGAGGATTAATAAAAGTTAAGTCTTATCTAATCCTTTATTGGTCCAATCTGGTCAAGGTTACAATATCACCATATTATACCATCAAAGGGGCTATTAGCTAGTCTTGGACAAGTGTTCTTTTTCTTATTTGTGTAGAGTTTTCTTATTAGGTGTTTTAGAGAAAGCACCATGGTTGATTTAAAATTCAATAACAGAACCTTCAATTCTTTTGTAATCATCACCTGCCGATCATCATCTGCAAATTTCATAGCATAAGATGAATCGTATAGTTTGGGGAGCTACTTCAGGATGAACATTAAAGGACAATATAACAGGTAGCTAAAAATATTTAAGACACAGAGTTTACCAACACAATGATCTTTATTGGCTGAAGACTTGAAATATTAAATAGTTTTCCCTTAACAGAGTGCTTTTGCTGTGGGGGCAGTCTAACAATGATTGTGGAAAAAACAAAATAGAGGTGCTCAACCAGAGAACAAATTAACCTTACTAGGTTAGTTCTAAGCACATGATAACCCACTCTGAGAGCAATTTCTTTTAGCCACTTGTGCCCTTCACAGGGACAAATATTCTGTAATATATAAGTTTGGTACCACTCACTAGAGTGATCCAGCCCTGAAATACCAGGAGAAACAGCAAACCCCAGATGTACGTTTCAACCTTTATTGAGCCTCGTAGGTGAGATGTAACTGAACTTCCTAAGGCACAGTGAGAAAGTGGTCCGTGTCTTGAGTCTCCTATCACCCTTAGGGAGAGCAATCCCTAATGGTCATTTGAATAAACAAAATTAGAGGTGATTAATTAGAGAAATAACTAACCTAAGGGTGATAGGGGACTCCAGGCATAGACCCCTTGCTCACTGTGCCTTAGGGAGTTCAGCTACAACTGACTGAATAGGCCCAATGAAGTGAGTGGTACCAGAATGATATACTATAGGATATTTCTCCCTGTGAAGGGAACAAGTGGCTAAAAGAGGTTGCTCTCAGAGTGGGTTATCATGTCCATAGAACAAACTTATTAAGGTTATTAGGTTCTCTGATTGAGCACCTCTGACTTTGTTATTTTGCTTAACAATGGTTGTGTATTCATTTATTCAATCAAATTGTTCTTAAAGTCATTTAGCCCTGTCTTTCACCCAGCCACCACATCCTCCCCTTAATGACCTTATGTGGATGGAGACAAACACTCAGCTGATACTCTGAAGTTGGAAAAATAATTACTTATTGAATATCGCTATTATAAATTATTAAGTAGGGGTTTATTAATGATAAATACATAATCAAAAGTCCTTTTTATTTTAGCATGGGAAACATACACAACAAAAGTGACGTTTCAGACCTGAGGGTCCTTTATTAAGCTCTCAAGTGGTTTGGAGGACCCATTATACTTGCTTGGCACCAGTCTGATATAATGAGTGTGAAGGAATGCCATTTAAATCTTTATTTTGCAATACATCATTTAAATATAAGTTCCTATTGCTGGGGCAATACATTGGCATTTTAAAGTGGTCATACAATATAGTTTCATTTGGTAACTGAGAAAATAAATACAATGTAGCTTTTAAAACTTTTTGATAAAGAAACGCTATTGTGTGTAATACAATATAGCATTTAGCCCTTATTGTAAAGAAATGTGTTATATACAGCCACTTATTCCAATATGTCCTTGGCAGAAATATACATCTGAATGTATTTAAATAACATCAAACAAGACTATAAACTTCTTGCTTGGCCCGGCATTGAGAGGAAGGTCTCACTGATTAAGATAAAACATGACATATGTTGGGAAGGAGAAGCATTGTATTCAGCTGTCAAGTGCATGTTTCTTGGTTTAATTCAAGCATGTGCTTTCAGTCTGTGCTAGTACTTCCAGGATTGATAATTGGCTTTGTGCTCTTGTGTTCACTTGCTCTCTCTCTATATATTTATGTATATACACATGGCACCTACTGCCCTCTTCCCCCCTTGAACACCCAGCCATCACAGATTGCATTAACAGATGCAGGTCCATCAGTGGAGGTAGAGGTGAGGGGGGAAGGAACTGAGAGAGGTCAGAAGATTTGTTTAGATAAGTGGACGTGATTGAAATTGACACCATGCCACTTCCATCAATAAATGCAAGCATTGCACTCCAGAAATGTAATTGCTCCTCTCTCCCACATATACAACTTATTATTATTATAGTTTATTTATAATGCGCAGACATATTCCGTAGAGCTGTACATAAATTAAGTTCAGACAAAGATAAATACAGATTAACATTTAGCAAAGGAAGGAGGGCCCTGTCTTTGAGCTAGGAATCCAATATCCATGGTGAATTCCCAAAGTACTCAGGATAGAAACTCGCAGACTTACAATCTAAGGTATAGTGAGTGGTAAAAGAGGGAGAGAGAGGTGATAAGTGTGTTAGGGTGGAAGGTGATACGCTTCTTTAAAGAGATGCGTTTTAAGTGAGGTTTTAAATGTTTTGAGGCAGGAGGATAATCTGGTAGAGCAAGGCAAGGAGTTCCAGAGACAGTCCTGGAGGCGGGAGTGAGAGGAGGTGACAAGAGTTGTAGAAAGAAGAAGGTCATTAGCAGAACGAAGAGGGCGGGTGGGGGAGTATTTGGAGATGAGAGCAGAGATGTAAAGGGGAGCTTTATTGTTGAGGGCCAAGGGAAGCCAGTGTAGTGACTGACTTTATGGATGACTCCAGGCTCCAGCAGAGGCATCAACATTTTTTTCTTAAAAACTAAAAACTAAACTAAAAAATAGTTTTAAGACTTTTTCCTTGCTTAATTACGCTCACAGTCAGGTTCAAAGTGTGTGTGCCCTAGTATCCTTCATTTTGATAGAGGAATACAATACTAGAGGCTTGTATAACTTTTCCAAGTTTAACTAAAATAAAGCCAGTGTAATCAGATGTTTGGACATCAATTTAAACGACACAGTATAATGGATCTTACTTTATAGCTGTTTGTGCACACAAACTGAGCCATCAAATGTTTGCTTGTTCCATCCAAGTGTTTTACTCACCCATGAGACAGCAGATACATATTATTATTAGTATTATTATTATAATCTTAGAGGTAAAAGGATGAGGTAGGGGGAGTGCTGGATACATTAATGATGAGGGAGAGGTATGCAAATCAGAATGGAAAACCTAATATAAAAGTTGTGAATCATTTAGTTAAGAAGGAACGTGGTAAGCTTCTCTGAACAGATGGGTTTTCAGTGAACGTTTGAATATTTGAAGACGCGGGGAGAGTCTTACTGAGCGAGCTAGAGAATTCCAAAATATAGTGACTCATCTTGAGAAGTCCTGCAGGAAAGCATGTGAGGAGGTAATGGTAGAGATTACAGGCACAAATAATGGGAAGGGCGGAGAAGGCGGTATGGAGAATATCTGGAGACAAGAATCGAGATGTAGAGTGGTGTGGTGTTGAAGGCTTTGTAAGTGAGACTTTTGAAAATTATCCTTCAGGAAATGGGGAGCTAGTGTAGGGACTGACGGTGGGGGTTGCAGATTATGAGCTTTGGGTGAGGTGGACGTGTCTGGCAGAAGTATTCAGGATTGACTGGAGTAAGGATAGGTGGTAATGGAAGGCTGATTATGAGAGAGTGGCAATAGTTAACACATTACGTTATAAGAGCATGGATTAGTGTCTGAGTAATGTCTTGGCAGAGGAAGGGACACATTTTGGAGATGTTCCGGTAGTCATGATGGCAGGATTTGGTTAGTGATTGAATGTGGGGGATGAAGGAGAAGCTTGAGTCAAGTGTGACAAGACATCTGACTTGAGATGCAGTGGGGATTTTTGCCTTGTCTACAGTAAGACATATTTCAGGTATAGAGGAGGAGGAAGAGGCAATTAGTAAAAGCTCACTCTTAAAGAGGTTGATTTTTAAATATCGGGAGGCCATCTAGCAGGATATGTGTGAAAACATGTTTTGACATGGGTTAGTAGGGTAGGGGATAGATCTGGAGAGGAGAGGTAGATTTTGGGATCATTTTCATAAAGATGGTACTGAATCCCCTGGCACCTAACATTAACCCCACTCGCAGCGCCTGCACCATTAATTAACCCCTGCCACAGGTCTTTAAATAACCTGCTGCATCTAAATGATTAAGCCCTGCCGCTGGGGTACTATAAATTAACCCCCCCCCATCTATCAACCCTTGCCGCAGTAGTCCCCCTATAACACATTCTGGTTGTGTATGTAATGTACCGCTTTAATATTCTAAACACTGACATAATCATACCGCCAGGAAGGTTAAGGAGAAATAGGATTTAATAGGCATTACTGAAACATGACTTTCATGACTGGGCGGTTTATCTGGATGGTTAACCTATTTAGGAAAGATTGGGGCAATGGTAAAAGGGGAGGAGGGATTTGTCTATGTTAAGCCTGATTTTAAGTTTATAGTCAGAGAAGATATTTATGCTGGAACTAGTGATAATATTGGATGTTTGTGGGTAGAGTTAAATAGTGGAGCAGCAAATTCCAAAAGAATATTGGTTGGAGTATGCTATAAACCCCCAAATATAATTGAAAGTGATGAAATGCAATTATTATTACAAATTGGAAATGCAGCTAAGCATGGGCAAGTTCTCATTATGGAAAATGTTAACTACCCTGAAATAAACTGGATGAGTGAAACCAGCAGTACGGGTAAATGGGAGTAGGTTCTTGAGTACCCTCAGATATCATTATCTGGCTCAGGTTATACAAGAATAGAAATGAAGCTATCTTGGTTTTAGTCATCGCAAATAATATTGATGTGGTACCAAATGTTGAAATAGGGCAACCTTTGGAACACAGTGATCACAACACAGTCTCATTTGAGATTGAATTAAAAAAACAAAACTGTAAGGGGCCAACAAAAACTCAATTTCAAAACTTAAATTTTAAAAGGGCAGATTTTAATGGTCTAAGGGCAGCAATACAACGTATAGACTGGGACAAAGAACTCACAGGTAAAAATATTGAACAAAATTTAAATCCTTACTAAATATGCATACACTTCGACATATACCATGTGCAAATAAAAGTAAAAGGAGTAAATTACAACCAACGTGGCTTAACAATGATTTAAAGATCAAGAAACGGAGTAAAAAACAGGCATTTAAATTATACAAATAAGAGGTGACAGAGACTGCTTTAAGCGAGTACAAGGAAATCAACAAGGCTTGCAAAGGGCTATTAGAGGGGCTAAAATAGAAAATGAAAAATTAGTTGCAAAGGAGAGTAAGACTAAACCTAAAACATTTTTGAAGTATATTAATGGGAAGAAGGCCAGGAAGGAAGGAAGGAAACTATAGGAACATTACAATGTGACACAGGCCATCTGATAATTAGTGACCAGGAAAAGGAAGATGAGCTAAATAGGTTATTTCCTTTGGTATACACAAGGGAGGTACCAGTGGTTGGGACTACACTACCTTCACCAAATAATTGTATAAAAAATAAATGTTAATAAAGTCCCAGGTCCTGATGAAATACACCAAGGGTACTGAGAAAACTGGGTTTTGCAATAGCCAAACCATTATATTTATTTTTTCAAGATTCACTCAACACTGGGTTGCTACCAGATGACTGGAGAAAAGCAGAGATGATACCTATATCTAAGAAGGGAGCAAGAACAAATCCGGGGAATTATCGACCTGTAAGCCTCACCTCTGTAGTGGGAAAGCTTTAAGAAGGGTCAATAAAGGATAATATACAAGAATATGTCTATTCAAACAGGATTATAAGTAGGAACCAACATGGATTTATGAAGGGTAGGTCATGTCAAACAAATCTAATTAGTTTCTATGAGGAGGTTAGTAGGAACTCAGTGGATGTAGTTTTTTTAGATTTTGCAAAGGCTTTTGATACAGTGCCACATGGGAGACTTTAATGCAAACAAAGGACTACACGAATTGCAGTAAATATATGCACATGGTTTGAGAGCTGGCTAAAAGACAGGAAGCAAAGTTTTTGGTAAATGGATTGGACTAATGTAGTAAATGGGGTTCCTCAGGGTTCATTATTAGGTGCCCTCCTTTTTAACATGTTTATTAACTTAGAAGTTGGACTGGAAAGTATGGTCTCAATTTTTGCTGATGACATTAAGTTGTGCAAGGTAATTAAATCAGAAAATTATGTACTTTCCCTCCAAAGGGATTTGCATAAATTAGAGAAATGGGCAATTAATGGCAGATGAAATTTAATATGAATAAATATAAGGTTATTCATATGGGAAGGAAATATAGCCATGCAATTTAGAAACTTAATGAAGGAAATCTAGGGGTATCAGATATTGAAAGGGACTTGGGAGTGCTTGTGGACAACCACCTACATAACAGTTTTCAATGCCAAGCAGCATCTGCAATGGCAAGTCAAATATTAGCATGTATTAAGAAGGGTATAGAAGCAAGGAAAGCAAATATAATTCTGCCACTATACAAATCCCTAGTACGCCCTCATTTGGAATATTGAGTACAGTTTTGGGCACCACTCCATAAAAGGGACATTTTAGAACTGGAAAAAGTACAGAGAAGGATAACAAAACTAATAAGGGGAATGGAGGGACTAAATTATGAAGAAAGATTACAATATAAAACATATTTTCTCTCTGAAAAAAAAAAAGGCGTCTAAGAGGGGATATGATTACCCTATACAAAACACATCCAGGGTCAGTATAAAGATGTGTCAGGGGAGCTTTTTGTGCCAAGAGGTTTTCAACTGACAAGAGGACATCCTTTGAGGTTAGAAGTAAAAAGATTCTACCTTAAAGAAAGAAAAGGGTTCTTCACAGTAAGGGTAGTTAATCTGTGGAATTCACTACCAAGGGAGGTGGTGGCAGTGTATTCAACAGATAACTTTAAAAAGAGATTGGGTATATTTTTTAAATACAAAGGGCATTCAGGGTCATCCTGGTTAATTAGAGAGGGAGTATTGATCCAGGGATGAATAATGTTTTTTTTCCTTTTGAGACACTTATTATTTTTTCAGGTTTGCCTTCCTCTGGATCAATTAACAATGATTCCACATATTGCAAATCAGAAGAGATCTTAAAAGGTTGAACTTGATGGGCTAAAAGTATTTTTTTCCACCTCAATTACTATGTAACTATGTAACAATTACCATGTCTATATAGACCCTTATGGGAATAATTAGGGGCTCATGGGGGTCTGAATAGATGCACAGGAGTTATAGGGGTTAATTTTAGGTGCAGCAGGGGTTACCTTTAATAGTAGCACGGGTGCTTTAAGGATCTGCAGGGTGAGAAATTTGAATTTGTACATGCCGCAGTGGTCCCAATTGATTGTTGATTGTTAAGGCTCTGCAGGGGTCATGATTGGGACTATCTAGCATGGGGAGGGGAGGGTCATTTTAGGTGCTGCCGGGGGTACTTGCAGCACCCACAAAGCGGGGTCCACCATTTAGTTGGCAGTTGTTAACTAATGACGTGGGTCCTTTATGGGGTAATGTTAGGTCCAGGGTGTCCCAATGCGCCCCTCCTTGCAGGAGTAGTTGGGCAGAGACAGTGTCCTGTCTCTAAGTGCTACTGCAGCACATAGCAAAGGCTTTTCAAGCTTTTACGAGTGGTCTTTGGTACCCATAATATTTTCTTCAGTTTTATTGAGTTAGGGGAGTGCTCTAGTTTGCAAGTGAAGGGAAATTTTGGATTAGCATATGGTTTAAGTGTCATAGTGTCACAGAGTAACGCCTAATTTATTGCCAGGGCAAAACTCAATGGAGATTTATGCCTTGCTTTTCATAGCAGTGACCCAGATCAGTTGTCTTGCAACATTTTAGGGGTGGGTGATTGGCATAGGTAGGTAGGGTTTACTCTTCAGTTAGGGCACTCGCAATTTCTTTTCCTGGGATTAGCATGGGGCCCTATGTTGCTGCCATCATTCACAGCAACACTGCAAGTATAATGCGGTTAGAAGACAGTGACATGCTGTGTGTCTGCATGCCTCAGAAATATTCTATATCTTGACTTTGAAACTGAAACCGGTTCCCTTACATGTTTTAGACAAGTCTACAAAAAATGTAGTAAGTAAAGTGCTATACCTATTATAGTAGAGTGATTCTATCATTCTTTTGCTCACCATACATTTAAATAACTTGTAGCAGGTTACATCCATGTAGATGAGGTTATTCCTAAACGACAGTGGGCCTTTAATGTGTGCTTGTAGATACAATGGAAAGGGTAAATGAACCGTTATTCTTTTGTTTAACTGTAAATATATACCAGTGTTCTTTTAAAAAGGACCACAGTGGCCAAAACTTAATAGGCAAAAGTAAAAAAACAACAACAAAAAAACAACTTTGCAATTTAATATTTTTTTGTAAATAAATGGGCTTTCCATTATCGCTACTACAAGTACAGGCAGCTGCAGATGCCACATCCCAATTAAGCAGATAGGGACTTTTTGTGTATTCCAATGTCTCCATCCATCTCAATAAGTTAACCAGAAGAATCCAAAATGGTAGGTCCCACAACATCATAATTGCATATAAAAAGGTAACAGATTAGCAGTTCTGTATTTTCCAGTCTACACACATTTTGCAGTTGTAATTCTTCAAAATAACATGTTTTTAAATATGACCACATTAGTTCTTAAGGAAACTAGTTAGAATTTAACATTTGTACATGTAGACGCAGAATAAAAGTTGAAAAAGCCATTAATAGTGTGCCCTTTTATGCCTGTTAATTCTTAATCCCCGGGAAGAGTGGATATTTGACTCTGCGTTTCTCCAGCACCGGTGTAAACTGAGAGGGCAGATTAGGGCAAAGTCTGCACAAGGTGGCCTTCTTAATCACTAAATAGGACCTTGTTTAATACGTTTGCACTGGAGGCCAAAATGTAAGAAAACTTCTCTGGAACATGACATTTTAAATGACTGGGGTCTCTATTACAGTACGGCACTGTTAGATCTACACATGATGTCATGAGTTGAGGATTAGGTTCAGGAGAAGACCTTTCATTACAGGCTGGAGTTGCTCCAATAGTTTTGATTAAGTGTCTACGGCAGAATGTTGCTTACTTTTTCTTTTTGTACTCGAATTTTGTATCATATTATGAAGTTAAAGTAAAGATGTAAAATGAAATGGGATGTAGAAATGTTATCTGAATTTCAATACAATTAACATGTCATTCCAAAAAAGGGAGTTAATATTTTTTGCTCATTGTGTCCAAGGTACATACTTATTTCCATTTATTTTACAGATTGCTTGGTAATAGTACCACCCGCAGGAGTATTGGTGGCATTGCACAACCTGGCTTCTAGACCACCATGGTGAAATATTTTACATTATGGTCATTAGAAAAATAAACTTTATAAACTTTTATATAATCATTTTTTATTGAAAGGAATACACATTTTTACAAAACAACAATCAATAGGCATTTTAGCATAATTGTTTTTAACATAAAGCATGCCTTATAATCAAACCAATAGTATACCCTTTCATTTTTCCTTTTTCTGTGATTCTGTAGTTACTGTAGCAACTTTTTAACTTAAACAAGGGAAATTTGAACAATCAAAACTTAATTATCTAAAAATTAAACTAAAACTTTAAATAAATAAATAAATAACTATGGAGATAAGGGGTAAACCAATAGATCAAGTTGAGTCTATATATTTATATCTAAGGGGTTCCTTAACCAAGGCCTGAATCTTTGCTTAGCCATTTTTTACCTAAATAATTATTTCAAAGCTATGTCCATTTAGCTATGTAGTTCTGTTTATTTAGTTAGTTTACTATTTCAGTAAGCTGCCATTTAGAACATTGCATCTCCTAAACTTATACAGTTATTATACATGTATTCACCTCTTAAGTCACAGTCCAGACGAACCGGAGCCTCCAGGACCAGCTCTCAAGTCTCCTCCAGTCCAAGCCCCCTTCTAGTTCCATTTTGATATGTTGTTACTATCTTATTTAATTACTTATTGGGTCATTCAGATCAAGGGGAAACCAAACGATGACTCTATCCTGGGATTCCAGATTTTATAGAACTGTGGCATAGTATCCAATATAGCAGATGTTGACTTCTCGTTTATTGCTATGTAATTAATTTTCTTAATAACCTCCCTCACATCTAGATTCTCTGATTTCCACTAACTGGCAATGTGAACTTTGGCAGCGGAAGCCATTATCTGGAATAGCTTATTCTGATTCCTTGATAGATTAGGAAGTTTAATCCCCACTAGACACGAATCCATGGTTGCCGCAACCGTAGTCTCAAATAATGACGTCGCCATTAGTGCTAACCTTTCCCATAGCTTGTGAACCGCCCGACACAGCCACCAGATATGGGTATGGTCTCCTATTTGTTGACAGCCCCTAAAACAGTTGCTGCTAACCTTAAGGCCATATTTATTAAGTTTATCTGGGGTGCAATATATTATTTGGAGAACCTTAATAGATGTCTCTATGTGCGTGTTATTACATGTTGCTTTGCTCAGATTGAAGAACGACTTCTGCCATTTTTTCCAATCCTATTCCTCCCCTAGCTCTTTTTCACATTTACAGATATATGCTGGTTTATCTGCATTCTTTGATTTAGTAAATATATCATATAACGAGCCTTTTATCCCTTTTGCCAATGGGAGATTTTTGCAGGTTACCGAAAACCAAGAATACTTTGGTGGTCCAAATGTTCTAAATACTTCACTAACCCAGCTCTTTATCTCTCAGATAGTTGTAATACTCCCCTGAAGGAAGAGCATATTTTTCACTAAACTGCTCCAGAGTCATCAAGTGACTCCCTATAAACCAGGAGCCTAACTTGCCTAAGCCCCTAGAAGCCCACCAATGTTTAGATGTTATATTCATGGTTGCCCAAATATCCTGGGAGGAATGGACCGACCAGAGGGGAGATGCTCCTATATCTAGCTCGTTTTTGGATCTGGCCCATTTCCACATTGTTATAGTCAGGTTTATTATGGGGTTCGGGTGTGACTTAATCGGGCTCAATCCTTCAGGTATCCAAATCAATGTGTCCCAGTTGTGTGGCTGCATTTGCTGCTGTTCTAAGAATACCCAGCCCGGTTGATGTTTTACTGAGTGCGTTTGTGGTAATTGGGTCAGTCTAGCCGCTTTCAAATACTCCGTCAGATTGGGAAATGATAGCCCCCCCTCTTTTTTGTGTCTGTACATTACCTTCCTAGATATGCAAGATTTCTTATTTTTCCACACATATCTAAAAATACTGGACTGGAACCGATCCAGCTCCCTCAGAGAGATCGGCATAGGGAGCGTTCTAAATAGATATAGGATCTTTGGCAGAATGTTCATTTTGACCGCCGCAATTCGGCCGGTCCAGGAAAGAGGATAATTCCTCCATCTAAGTCTTCATTCAACTTTCTGTACATGGATAGTTAGCCCTATACAAATCTGAGATTTTAGGTGTAATATTAACCCCCAGATATTTTATGTGTTTGGTAGGCCACAAGAAGGAAAACAGAGATTTCAGCTAGTCTATGTCACCCTGCACCATGCCTAAGCTCAAAGCCTCCGATTTCCCCAAATTCAGCCTGAGTCCTGACATTTTGCCAAACCTGTCAAGGATAGACATCAATGCTGGTATGGATGGACCCGGGGTTTGTTAGGGTACATAGGATATCATCCGCGAAAAACAAGCATTTATACTGTTGTAACCCTACTTGGAGCCCTCGAATTTCCCTATCTGCTCTAATGAGCTGCGCCAGTGGTTCCACCGCAATGGCAAATAATAGAGGTGAGAGTGGGCATCCCTGTCTAGTACCTCTCTGTATGCTAATTTGAGCTATATGCTCACCTGGGAGCCTCAGAATAGCTGTCGGGGCATCATAATATGTGCAGAGTATAGTATAGGTTGGTGTAGCCATCCGGCCCCGGGGATTTGCCTAGTTTGAGACCTTGGATTGATGCTTTCACTTCTTCTGATGAAATATCTAGGTTAAGGTTGGCTAAGTGCTGCTCGTCTATAGAGGGAAGGTCAATAGTACTTAAAAAGGAGTCAAGGTCCAGTCCCTCGCTCAGCCGACCAGATGTGTCGATCTGCTGATAGAAGGACTGGAACTCTTTCTGTATGTCCCTCGGGCTACAAGACATTTTGCCGTCTACTATCCTAATCTGAGTCACCCTAGACTGGATCTCCTTAGCCTTCAATCTCCTAGCCAGCATTCTGTCTGGTTTGTTCGCTTTCCAGTAGTATAGGTGCCTAGTCTTCCTCATAGCTTTCTCCGTGTAAAAAGACAAGACCCCCGTCTAGTTCTAAACTAACTTTATTAGTTTGACTGGGTAGCTTCATGGTAGGGCATTTCTGGTTAAGCTTCACGTTATGAGTTATAAATACATACTCTGACCCACTCAGGATGTCTTAGTGTCTAGGTGTGCATGCTTTCCCTGTCTACCTGTTACTCCTTGTTCGACGCCAAGTCCTAGAGATCCGAGGGTGGTTAAAGGCCTGGAGAGAGACTGCTGGTGCCGGAGACTCTGGTCGCTGTAGGTCCAGGAAAAAGCAGAAAAACATGGCATTAGACATACATTTGGCAAACTCCCTTCATTTCTCTGGGTCCCTCTGGTCTCTCCTAACCTTGCCCCTGAAGCTAGGTTATGCTGGCTGCTTAAACCCTGGTTACCTTCACTTGCAGGATTATAAATATCTGCACATTTCTTTATCAGCAAAGGCATTTCTAGTACTAGATTTGGTCTACTAATTGCACCTTGCAGGCCGGTTAGTTGCTCGAACGGACCCCGCTCCTCCCCTTCTACATAACTAATAATATCCAATCTCAACAACATTTCAACTTGTCTAATTAACCTGAGAATTTTTATCTCAAATCTCAAAAATCTTCTTCAATCAGGCCCCGCCTCTAAGGTCCCGACTAACCTATGATTTAACTAAACTGTTCTATGCCTATTCTTCTTCCATTAGGATGTATCAAAAAAGAGAAAACAAAAGTCCCGGAACTGAATGAATAAAGTCTCCGAGTTACTTCCAGTCGTTTGGCTTGCTGTCACTCCGAACGTGTTGTTATCAAGCCCTCAGGAACCAGTCCAGGGTCTCCTCTGTGCGGAGATCTGCAAACAGCTTGGCTCTTGCGGGATAAGTTCTTATCTCTTGAGCTTCTGGGAGGAAGTGGATCATCCTTAGGTGGTTGTGACCCTACCACAGTCCATTGTTTTTTCGGAATAGGAGGGGGTGGAGGGCGGCTATGTTCTTCTGCCGGTAGATCTGTTGGGCAAAGACGGAGCTGGCGTAGTACTGCTAGACAGTCTTCTAGGTTACGGGTGGTATGCGAGGTGCCTTGGTAGCTGAAGGTGAGAGCGAACGGGAAGTTCCACCGATACTGCAGTTTGTTCTGCTGAAGGATCGCCAGAGCTGGCTTCATTTACCTCCTCCTGTCCAGCGTGTTGGGGGACAGGTCTGCATACACTTGTAGACTGGCATTGTCTGGGCCCTTAACATCTGCATCTTCCTAGTTTCTGCCAGTAGGAGGTCTCTGGCCTGCTGCCTTAGGAATCGCACAACCACATCCTTAGGGGCCTCCGTATTTCTCGTCCCTCCAAGAGCTCTGTGAGCTCGCTCTATTTCGAGGACCACTTCTGGTTGATCAGGTAGTATTGCTGCAAAGGTTTCTTTTAAATACACCGCCAGATCCTGTGTGGCCCTTGGCACCTCACGTATCCTGAAGTTGTGATGGCGGGAGCGGTTCTCTAGGTCCTTGATCTTTTCTGTTAGCTCCATGATATTGTATGAATTTTGATCAATGGCGGACCTGTCATGTTGCTGCGCCTCTCTGATTTTGTCCACCATCTCCTCCAGTAATTGTGTCCTCTGCCCCAGCTCTTTCAGGTCATTCCTCAAAGGCTCTATTGCCTTGGTTAAGAGCTGCTCAATAGTTGCAATGGATCTAGGTGATAGTTTGATGTGTTGCCTTGTTTTCTTAGAGGCCTCATCTTGGTCGGATGAATCTGAGTGGTCAGATGCCGATTCCACTGGAGATACGGGCTTGGCAGCTTTAGTTGAGAAATGCTTCCGGATGCCCTTAGTTGAGGGGGCCCTTTTACTCTTCTGCCATGTAACTTTGCCCTATCCAGAGAGCTGTAGGGCTTCTCTTTTTTACCCCTCTGCTCGTAAGCCGTTTAGAGATATATAGTTTTAGTTGCTGTGTCACATCAAACTGGTCAGATCCAAAGCTGTGATCTCGCCCAGAGTAGCTCGTGATTGCTGGTCAGTCAGGACCTCTTCTCGGCGGGATTTTACATCTCTTGATTTAGGGAATCACATTGGCCTTTGCAGTTTGTTGTAGAGGTAGGTGTGATGAATGCTTCAGCCCAGCTCTCATGTTGCAAGTCTGCTGCAGTTTTGTTATGCATCCACTGGGTGGCCACTTGAGTTTACCGCAATCTTAAGCAGCTACCTCTCAATGAGCTTTGGAGTGTTTTTAATTGTACAGGTCCCTGAGTTTTTTTGGAGCCAAGAGTATTAAAGCCTCCCTTTAGTGCCTCTAGGTTTGCAGGGTTTTTAGTAGCAGCAAAGCTGTAATCTTTTCTGGGACTCTCACACAGTCTCCTTTTGTTAGGGTGCAACTTGCAGCTTCTGGATGGTATCGTGGCTGGCTGTGTTTAACATGCAATGATTTATATGTATACCTCCTCTTGAGTTTTAGAATTTCTGCCTTGGGTATAGGTGGATAGTGCTTGTCCAGGTACAGGGGTGGGTTTTTGGGCACAGGGGTTATTTTTGGGCCCACCTTGGGGTGCCACAAAATGGCGGCTGCTTTTTCACAGGCTTTTCCTTCTGCCCCGCCGCTCTATATTTCGCCTCCCTCCTCTGGGCTGGCTGGCCCCTCTGCCCATTTTTTTCCTCCTTTTGTCCCCCTCCTATGTGAATTGTGGCTTGAGGTTTATTTAGAGCCCAGGCCCCTCTCTTCAGCTTACCGCGCTATCCAAGATGGCGGCCCTCTCCTCTTCACTGGCTCCCGCCTGCTTCCTCCTCTTCTCTGCTCTCACCTCAAAAAAAATTTTTTAAGTATAAAATACCTCAAAACAACCTTTACCTTGTACAATTGTAAATTTTGTCTGTAATTTAAGGTGTTGCTAATTTTACATTTTCTGAGTAGTCAAAATGTAGTATAAAATACAATTTGATGCGGTTCTCACTCTTTTAGAATGGTTTGTAAATGCTGCAACATCTTAAAGCAATCTGTGTTTACTTATGACTTATCTTTAGTTGAAGCGGTGATATTTTGAGATTATGGAGAACAAAAGATCTACAACAGTGGTGTGTTAGGCCTAGATTGCCTGAAAATGTAGTGCAGTGCAATGAAATAAAACGTGTTTAAATGCACAAAGAAATTATATATTCTATGCGGCGACCCAAAGCCTTCTAATATACATATGTGACAACAGTTTTGATGGAGGAGAATCTTGAAGTGAAGTGTTGTGGTGGTGTGGGTTGCCATGACAATAGTGACAGAAAAAGGAGCTTTCTGCATGAGACAAAGGGCCTCATTCAATTGCAAGCCCGCAGATAGCGTCCTACACGTATGTCTGTGGGCTTAACAATTGCTACAATTGCAGAGCGATTCAATTGAACAAGCCTAAAAGTTATGGGCCGAAAGCCGAAACCGTAAACCATGCAATCGTATGTAGCATTTCAGAATGTGAACATGATCAATTAAACAAGGCCGTAACTACCCATTTAGAAACAGCCAATAGTAAATGAGACTGACGTTTTACTGACCTAATAATGACAAACAATTAGTGTTTAGGAGTCCGATATGCGATTGGACTCTCTATCCCACAATGTACAAAATAAAATGAATGAATAAAATGTTCTAGTCCATGTAGGTGGCCTGATATGTATTAACTCATGGATTCCAGAGATTAATATAACACTGAAATTGCAATCAAAAATTATTTTTTGTTGTGTCGTTTTGCAAGCTTGAAACTGTTGTGCAATTAATTCTGTCTTTCATCACGTTCTCCATCTTAAAGTGTAGTATTGGTTTCTTATTTACATTTATAGTGCTACGATCGAGGGTTTAACCCCCTTGCGAGTCCTATCTGGTACTCGTAGGATTTTCTTCTATATTTGCCATTTATGGGTGTGAAAATATTTGCGTGCTTGAGGAATTGTAGCAATTGAATAGCTATTTGCGATTGCAGCACTTACGGACTTGAAGGATCAAAGGCTTAGATGGGTTGTAAGTTACGGTTGTAGCAACCGCAGGGGTTTTCAGCCCGTAACCCATGGATCGTTTGCGGCTCACAAAAAGACGCCAATTGAATAGCAAATTAGTTTACGGGCTACATTACGGGCTCTCATAAGCTACAATTTCTCAATTGAATGAGGCCCTAAGCGCTGTTTGGCCCATGAGCTCAGAGGAGTGGGAGCAGAACAGCATCCTAACATTATAGATATCTAATAATTCTCTACTTATTGCGTGCGCTTAAATCATAGTGGGATAACATGATGCATTAAAACCAATTCCTATTCAGTGCTTGGTATAGAGTCACTAACTACCATCTTGCCAGCGTAATACCTAAATATACCTATGATCATCAAGCTTAAAAACTCCCCTCACATGAATAACACATCTACACTTTTTGTGCATTTTTTAATCTTTTAAAAAGAATGCATTTTATCTCAAATATTTATGAAGTCTTCTTTGCACCTGGCATACTGGTTTCTTACTGCAGTAAAAATAAATAAATCAGCTATGAGATCATTCTATGTCCTCAGTGGTTTATTTATAAGGAAAATCTAATCTGTCCCGAGAAACCAGCTGATTTTTTCTTTGTAGTAGCAAACCGAGTGCATGAGCATTTTAATTGAGCTTGTGTTTTTTTGTCCTTTCAGAACATGCAGACAGCCTGCATGCTGCCTCGAGGAAGGGCAGCTACAGCAATAGCCAGTATATGTAAAATCTTAAGAAAGTTCAAAACATGTTAAATGCTGCTTGAGGATGTAGAAAAGCTTTGATACATTTAGTTATCCTCCCATTGTTAATGATTTGTTAACTCATCACATTGCAACCACTATTTTTTTTAGGGAGGGCCATTGGGGAATCGAAGAAACTGGCAACCCACTCCAGTATCTCTGCCATGAAAACCAAGTGGATCAGCACAGTGTGTTGTCCATGAGGTCACAGAGAGTCGGACATGACTGAGCGACGCCATTTACATTTTACATTGGAGGATCAATCCAGGGGTTATCAAATTTGGGTCCTGCTACAATTTCTTGCTACATTTCTTTTTATCTATTTTTAAGATGTGGGTACTCAATCCCTGGAAGCTATGGACGAGGTGGTGATCACTTTGTGCATCAGCATACATATGGCAAAAATTGTATGGACCATGCCTTTTTCCCCCCTTTTATTAATCAATGAAGCAAACTAACACTCATTTGAATTCACAACTAACAATGATCTGAATTCATGCTGCTGACAAATGTTGCCTGGATAGAAGATTCACTTTGAGATCAAAAAAGCGGTTAAGTAGAACAAAAACCACAACCATAACCATTTCCAAATATCTGTACTCTTTAATCAGTTTACATGATTGGTAAACACTTACTGGTGACTGATAGGCTAGTACAGACTGCACAGGAGGGGACGACTATGGGGATATTTCTGTTTCTTTTTGTTTTTTTATACACAAAGATGATTTCCAATGACAGATTTCTTGTTGCGTGGGTCTTCCTCTTCCTTTATGTTATAACAGTAGGAGCAGTGCGGCCTGTTCTTTCTTGTAGCTTTGAAAGCTTAAGTGCAATGGTTACCAGTGGAGCGAGCATGACCTGCGGGAAGATATAACAAAGTTACCCTTTGCGTACCAGGAGTTCAGCCTTTTAAGACCACAGAGTCCATGTATATTTCCAATAACTGATTCCGGGAGGGGTTTTTATATATAGATGGAAATATATGGATATATAATGGAAACTATAGATGTTTTTTTCCCAGCATAAAATTCAGTTTTCTGTTAATATAAATATTTTTTGCATGTTATGTTGCATATGAAAAAGAAAATAAAAAAACATTCTGATTTGGGTTTCTGGCACAATGAGATTTCTTTTTTTTTTTTTGTAGGCCACGCATGCACATTGCACTGTGGGACGCATGCGCGCAGAGACACGGGAGGTAGAGGACGGAGGAGAGTAGGTGGCGTGCGTGAACGGGGGCGCGTACGCACGGACAGAGACAGGGGGGGGGAAGACACCAGTGAAGGGAAATGGGGGCGGAAGGAGACACCAGGGAAGGGAGATGGGACGGCAGGGAGATGAAGGGAAGGAGACACAAGGGAAGGGAGATGAGGGGAAGGAGACACAAGGGAAGGAGACAAGGGAAGGGAGATGAGGGGAAGAACACATTCGAGGGAGAGTGGGGGGAAGAGACAGATTTCTTTTTTTTTGTAGGCCACGCATGCACATTGCGCCGCGGGACGCATGCACGCATAGACACGGGAGGGAAAGGAGATGGAGGAGAGAAGAGACACAAGGGAAGGGAGATGGGGCGGAAGGAGACACAAGGGAAGGGAGATGGGGCGGAAGGAGACACAAGTGAAGGGAGATGGGGGGAAGGAGACACAAGGGAAGGGAGATGGGGGAAGGAGACACAAGGGAAGGGAGATGGGGGAAGGAGACACAAGGGAAGGGAGAGGGGGGAAAGACACGTTTGAGGGAGAGTGAGTGAAGAGATAGAAAAGTAAGAGTGGGTGAATAGACACGGGGGGGGGGGGGGGGGAGCGGCTCACAATTAGCGCCTCCCGTCAATTAGATCGGGGTGAAAGGCTCGCAATGATCGTCGAAGGCGCTCATTGCAAGGCCCGTGATGAGCACCAAAGGTGCTCATCACGAGGTCAGTAAAGTAAAGAGGGGGGAAAGGCTCGTAATTAGCGCCTTCCGTCAAGTAGGGGAGGTGGAGGCACTCCTTGCAAGGCTTGCGATGGGCGCTCATTGCGAGGCCTGCAAGTTAGAGGGCGGGAGAGCCTCGCAATGTGTGGCTTCACATTTTGCAAAATATATATATATATATATATATATATATATATATATATATATATATATATATATATATGTGTGTGTGTGTGTGTGTGTGTGTGTGTGTGTGTGTGTGTGTGTGTGTGTGTAAATAAATTGTACATTTGTGCTCACATTTGAACGTCTAAAATAAGCCTCCATCACTCTAAAATGTTAATTAAACTCATAAATACATACAACAAAATGCCATCTGACACAGAACCTGTACTCTAGGGCATAAAAAGTCAACCAGATCTGCACTGACAATTGTTATAATTTCCTTTAATATAGTAACATGCAGAATGTTATAAAAAACTGAAAATAGTACTTTTCTCCCCCTTTTCAAAAGGAGTTTTATTACAACATTTATGTGTGTCAAGGCAGTAAAAGGAAGACAGGAAATGGGGATTTGCCAAAAACCACAGCCAAGCATATGAAGGAATTCACTTTTGGCAACACAGACAGTATCTTTAAAACATGAGTAAGACATTATAAATTAAGAACTCATTAGTATTTGAAGACACTGTTTTTATAATACTAAAATAAATGTATGCAAGTACTGATTGCTGCAGTGTGTGCATGCATATATAGACATACACATACATACAATGTTTAATTATCTCTAATCCATGGATGGCTGAAATTTGATTGAAATTATTCTCAAACCACAATATCTTCTGTGGGCCTTTAAAAAAATGTTTTTATTTATTCCCAAAATTTCCCTTCAAATCAGGAAAATTTAATACATTTTGTTTTTAAATTAGAATATTTTTGATGCCTCTGCTGGACTTTGGAAGCATCCAGGCAACTGGAGAATTTGCATGGAATATTTCACAAAGTGGCCTCTAAAGAGTCATAGTAGCATGTCTAGCCTGTCCAACAGTCAAGAGTGGGGTTGATTTGACTTTATTTTAAATTGCTGCATAATTGTATATTCTGGCAAACATAGGAAAATATGCATCTTATAATCTATATAGAAAATAAATATTTATGTAGAACTTTAATTAACAAATGTATCCTATAATAATTACATTGTATGTTTTACTTTTGTATGTATTGAGCTAATATTTAAAATAAAAATATATATAAAACATTTTTTTTTTCCTACAACCCACATTACAGTCCAAATCACTATATTCAGCGAGTCTTTGATTGGTACTTACTTGTGGGTCTTCATATATTTTTGGGGATTCCTTCTCATAGCTGTCAATATATAATCGAATGGTTGCGCCAGCACTACCAGTACCACTGAGTCTGAAGATAATACGGGACCCATCGGCAAAGAGGAGTCTTAATCCCTAAAAAGCAAAAATGTATATCATGTTTTAGTTGTTATTACAATAAAAGCTAAATGTAAATGGTTGGTACATACTTCCTTAGTGATCAATAATCAGAACTGGGGGCCGGACCGGAAATGGGTTAATCATCAGCAGGTGGCTGGTGTAAAGGCTGTAGGGAGGTCTGGAAATATCCTCCTCACTACATATGTGCTACCCTTGAGAGCGTGGCCCTGACTCTGGCATTGAGCTCCCAGCAATAGCGAGGTACAGAGCTGGAGTGGTGGAGGCATTCACAGGGAAATGGTGATCTGACCCAGCCAAGAGCGGAAGCAGTAATCGACACAATCCAGATCTCCGAGAGGAACAGCCATTGTGCAAAACCATATTTTACTGGAGATTGAGGCAGAATGCCATTCTGGCCTGTCTGGAGGGACTCTCAGTCTGAGAATGGGTACCCGAGAGTGCAAAGCTAAGAGAGGACTTGGAGAAGAAAATAAAACAAAGACCAGTCCAGAGGATAAGCCACAATAAGGAGTGAAAAAAAGAAGTCATCTGCATTTTTCTTTTGGTTTATGTGTTTGTTTTCTCTCACTTCTACTTTAATCTATCCCCCTTATATCTTCAAAGGAGAGGGAATGAGGGGAAAAAGATATTCATACAGTCTCTTGTAAGAAGAAACATATAAAAGCCCGCAATTGGTGGGGTATTGATAAAAGGGTGGACCAGAGAACAGCTCTATAAGTAAGATATAGTAAGCGGTGGTGTAAATTAAAGTTGGGGGCTTGAATAGACAAATGTAAAATAAGAAAGCAGCAATGTCTGCAAAGACAAAAGTTAAAAGACCAAAAAAAAAAATTGGATATATAAAATCTACCGACTTCTTTACCCCAAAAAATATTAAAAAAAGGGGGCTAGTAGAAACATCTTATGGCGAGATTTTAATTATGGAGAAAACTCCTAATCATACGCCTATAAAAATAAAACAAACCTCCAATGTGGATGAGGTAAATTACCAAAAACAACAACTAACGTGCTCAAAAAATGAAAGACTTTTTGATTTTTAAGTTCCATTGTAGGATTTGTCTGAAATGCAATCAAATTATGGATAATACCAAAGCTATTAAAGAGGTTCATTCCATAACAGAGGAATTGGTGGTGAAGTTCGATAAACTAACCATTGACCACAATACCTTATTGAAATACACTTCCTCACTGGAAAATAAAATAGAGAACAGAAGCCTAAACATGTGATACCTAAGAAAAATGATTGAGTATTATTTTGGATAAAATTAAACTTGCTAGATTACCAGAGGAAATAATAAGAAAGGGGGGAAAAAACAAGGCCCCTCTGGGGTTGATGGATTTGATCTAATGTATTATCAAAAGTTTTCAATGGTTCAAAGTGAACATCTATGTAATATGTTTAATGAGATTAGAAAAACAGGAAGATTATTACCAGAACTGTATTAAAACAAGATAAAGATCCACAAGAATGTGGAAATTATCGCCCCATATCTTTGATCAATTTAGATATAAAACTGTATTCGAAAATTCTGGCAAATAGACGAAACCATTTTATCCCTAAATTGATTCATTATGATCAATTGGACTTTATAAAGGGGAGACAGTCTTCAGAGAATATCTACCAAATGCCTTGTATTATGTTGTACTTTCCAATAGTGCATAACACTAAATGTGATTATACCAAGAAAAATATTGTGGGTATGACGTGAAAAAAAAGAAAAAAAAAAAACGAAAAAAAAACTTTATTTACAATTCTAAACTACGGCACAAAAAGACATTTAAAAAAAATAAATAAAAAAAAAACATTAAAAGTTGTATGTTATCCTTTGGCGTTTTAAGGAAAGAATATAATATCGGTTATAGCTGATGTTTAGCATCTCTTTTAAATATGTATATTCTTTCACTTATTTTGGAGTTAATGGGATTTTCCCATTAAAAACAACTTTTTATAGGGATACAAAACAATATATATATATATATATATATATATATATATATATATATATATATATATATATGAGAGTGGGTCCCTAATACGATTTCAAGATCTTTAGGGGTTCAATACTTCAAATAAAATAGCAACATTGCCATCAGTTTATTTGGCACAACCTGCCCATATCTATCAGGACTGTAGGCTATAAATAAAGCGTATGAAACAGGACTGTGTCTCCTTTCAAAACATTCTTGGCTAGAGATAAAGCATTTTTTTCTGATTTTCAGCAGAGGATTATTGTCCTTCTATCACTTAAAAACGCTATACTTCCTGTATCAACCAGTATGGTGTCTCCCCAATCAAGCGAAGCTAGAAATGAATTATTTTGTATCAATTAACCTCCATACATAGTATCTTATCCCAATTAGTAGAAGGGTTTGAACGGCATCCTTCTATCACTTAGAACGCCATATTACCAATGAAGCACTGCAGGGATGTTTGCGTCTGATGTCAGCACGCATGTCCACTACCCATCACGTGTTTCTACGCAACAGCGTCTTTTTCAAAGAGGAAATTGGAATAAAACTTTTTGGGACAATGCACAAATGACACCCACTAGCACTGGATTAAAGGGATATGGAAAGTTCCTGGATTTTACTAGTTATATATAAAATATACTGGTGTATCGTTTATGTACTTTATTTTTTTAAAGTAGCAAGTAAAAAATCTGTTTTGATTGCATAAAATCAAACAAATAGTCCCTGTATGGGTCCGCCCATTGCAGCATAGCAGGCACAGATTATGTAGGGCTGGATCTGCAGTTTAGTGTCTTAGCCTATCAGGGACCAAACTCAGCAGTATTTTGCAGAACTTTGCCAAGAGATTGCAAGTACTACAGAGTCTGTGTCTTTGTGAGCTGCAAAGGACAGACCCAGATAATATTTGTTTGCTTATAAGCACTGCTTATTAATAATGTTCATGAACGTAAATACACAGGTAGATTATTTTAGCTAGTAAAATCCAGAAGCTTTCCCTATCCCTTTAATACCTCTTTTTTTCACTTTCTCTTACCTGGTTTCTTGAAATACTCCCATCAACAGGGTCGCTATATTCAAAATTATCAGCTTTCTCCACAGCGTAAACTTGATCTCCAACTGCAAGTTGCTGCCCCACAAATGAACGATCAAACATCACAGTTTCAAGGTCCTTCATCATCTTGTTTGCACCTTCAGAATCAACCTCCTCATAGTCATATCTGTAACACAATTCCAGACACACAGAGATTAGACGACTTAAATAATACTGACAAAGTCCCATAAGTTCAAGAAATTATCTGAAAAGTACAAATAAAATAAACCACAACTGGTTGTAACTAAAAATTTTTGAGTGAAATTGCCTTCAAATTGATATAGAGGAGTTATTGTACGTAAATGTGGCCATATCAGCAAAAAATAGCAGGGGGCATGTGACTACCCAAGCATTTGAGGGGCCACAAGCACCTCAAATGTCCTCTCTCTAGGTAGTGCCTTTTGCGTTCAATATCTCAGAGCTCAGCAAACAGTTCAGATCTGAGCATCTTTACTGAACAGGAGGGCACCATCAGACCATTTTCTTAGGATCTAAGAAGCATATAACAGTTTTTTTTGTGGGGTGCAGGTCCCATCATGGACCCAAAATTACTCATGCCAGGGTGTTGATAAATAAAAAAAAAAGCTAAACATTCCTAGGTGAAAAATAGCTCCAGTGACATTAAACAATTAACTCAAAGTATTTAATTGTTTAACCTCTCTCTATTAAGTTTTCAGCTGCTCCTTTTCTCAACTACTACTTGCACTACTGCGAACATTAATTGCTGATAAGATCATCAGCTCAGATGGTGAATCTTTCAGTTTATTTATACATAAAATAAGTAAAACTTCTAGACCAATTTCCAGATTGTACAAATTGCAATTATGTGCATTAAAGAAAAGGCCCAATTTACTGGATAAATGGAAAAAAAATATGGTTTTGTTTTGTTTTTCCAAGGGACATAAAAAGCCTCCACGTATTTAAAATGAGAGAGCAAATTAAAATATGGAAGAGGTGGAGATGGATAATGGAGGTCATTGTAGCAATGATCAAGAGTTTGAGGGAGCTCAGAAGGGCAGTGGCTGACAGATGTGCCTGGCGTGCTGTGGTCCATAGGATCACAGGGAGTCGTACACAACGGAACAATAAACAATGGAAACTTTTAATCCCAAACTAAAGAGCTTTTAAAAAAAAAACTAAAAAGACATCTAATAAATTTACTTTTCTCCGGAAGGTTGTAGCATGTACAACCAATCACAGGCTGCATCAGCTGAGTTATGGAGGTCTAAGCAGAATAAATTCACTCCTCTAAACACTTACAAATATAAAAGAGTATTTGATCTCTGCATAGTAGGTACTAACTAGCTCAACTCTCTTGAAACCTTTTATGGGACTATTAAATGAAAATAACTTCTATTTTAATACCTTGTAAAAAAATTGCGACCAAATTTCTGCCAGTGATCCTTCAGAATATCCTCAATGCTCTGTTTACGAGTAGCAACGATGGAAAGCCATGCAAGGACCGCCCATAACCCATCTTTTTCTCGGATGTGATCAGAACCTAGAATACATAAACAAGAGTAAACAAAAATCAAAATGGCAAGTCTTGATAGAATGAAAATATAATAAAATGATTGCAAAATATCCTTTTGAAAACAAAACTGGTCTTGACAGGACAAAAAAAATAAATATATATTCACTACAGAGTGCATTATAAAAGGATTTAAAAATTAAATCTTATCTTAACATTTTCATTTAATATAAGCACATCACCACTGTCATATGAAGTTTTTGGCAAGAATAGAAATCAAGATCAAATGCTGCATATGATTTTGGAAAAGAAACAAATAAAATAAAAAGAACCCCCCCCAAAAAAAATCCTGTCGCCAAATAAAATGTTTATATAAAAAGGTCTAAATAAAATGTCTCTGCAGGAAAGGAAGTGTGCGGTTTGTCTTCTGTCAAGTATTTTTTTTTCTGTAATATTCATATGTTTCAATGTAAAATAAATAATAAAAAAGTAAACATTCAGGCCAATTATTTTCTGCAGTTCATTGTGAAAAAAAAAAAACAAACTGTTTACTTTGATTTAGTTCCAGAACCAAAATAGATTATTTTGCTGTAGTTTTGTATGCTATAATTATTATTATTATTATATTAAATTACTTAAATCAGCTGTTTGTAACGTAAGACTGTAAAACATGTCGGATCAATAGCCCTATGAAATTTCCTCAACGTTGAAAACCGTAGCCAGTAACTCCGCGCCTGCAAATCCTTTGATCTGTCAAGCCCGTAACGTTTATGTTCCAATCACACTATTAAAATTGCAACTAATTCACTGGCATTCAAGCCTGTAACCCGAAAATGGAGCCCAAAAGCCAACGGGTACTAGAGAGGACATGCAAGGGGGTTAAAGTCCAATTCATAGCTCTCCCTGTACTTCTATGTAAAAGGGGAAGTGAGGTTAGGTTAGGTATTACAACATTATGAAGCTTGCAAATCTGCAATATTTTATACTTTATTTAATGTTTAATTTCCGTGTTATAAAAATCGATCCCGGCAAATAATGTGTTCATTATATTATATTATATTTACAGATTTATCAATATTGCAGCATTTCTGGAATGTGGGTACGATCAAAACACGTAATTGAAGCCCGTAAGACTTTGAAATCCAACCTCCATTCTTCAGTGATGGAATGACGATCTCTGTTGCCATTGGCTCCATCTAAACCCGTAACTACGGGTTTGACTAATTGATCATGTTCACTGCCGCACATCCAACGTGCAACAAATGGTTTACGGTTTGAGTCTCAAGCCCGTAACTCGCGGCATGGTCTAATTTTATAGCTCTGTAACGCAGCCAAAATTTTAAGCCCGCAGCCCTTGCGGGCTTGGGATACAGGCTTCAAATTTAATAGGGCTGCAAGACCTACGAAGTAAAGATCAGTCACATTTATTTGGGGTTCTGGATAGTTATACCCCTGTACATAAATACATCAGTCTAAGAATCTAAATAACCTTTTACAGTAGAGTTTTTAAATACCTTTCTCTACAATGGGGTAAGGAACCCATGACATCATTAGCTCTATAACCACAGCCTAAACAAAGGTAACAGCTCTGTGGTAACATGCATGCGGCAGGCCTATAGGCCTGCCCAGTAAGTGCATGAGCAATCATGGCCAACTTTATGGAATATTTTCAGTCCGAAGCAAAATCTACACTGGTCACACACATCCAGGAGGAGCCACGACCCTGGTCTGCATACACATTCCTCAGATGGTGTATGAGATGGTCTGGTACCCCCAACTATGTAAGAACGTGTCACATTTTGTTGTGATTTACACAGTAAAAGGCTTTAGAATAATCTATGAAGCAGATGTAAATGTTTTTCTGGAACGCTCTTGCCTTATTATTCAGTGGACATTGACAATTTGATCTCTTGTGCCTCTGCAAAACCCAGCTCACTCATCTGGTAGTCCTTTGTTTATATATTGTTGGAGCCTAACTTGTAGAATCTGAAGCATTACCTTGCTGGCATGTGAAATGAGAGCAATTATTCGATAATTGGAGAACTCTTTGGCACTGCCTTTTTAATATTGGTAAACAGATTGACCTCTCCAGTCTACTGGCCATTGTCCATGTTTCCAAATTTGGTGGCATAATGCAAGCATCATTTTCATGGCTTTATCAACTCCTGATGCCTCGTTATCAGCAAGACTTCCTAGGGCCCATCTCAATTAACTCTCCAAGATGTCTGGCTCCAGTTCATTGAACAAACTACTGAGGTTATCAATGCAGCAAAGGTAATTCTTCTGTGTATTCCTGCTACCTCTTCTTTATCGGATTGGTTTCTGTTAAATCATATCATTTTTGTATTTTATCACACCCTCTGACATGAAATTCACAATTTTCTTGAAGAGATCTCTTGACTTTCCCTTTCTTTCTGTTATTCTTTATCTCTTTACAATGCTCATTGTAGAATGTCTTCTTGTCTTGGTCTCTCTGGCTATCGCCTGGAATTCTTCATGCTTCCACACCTTGAGCCATTTCTAAACTCAATCGCCCAGACAGGTCGCACCTTTCCCTAAGGGATTATATAGGAAGCCCAAAGAGGGGAAAAAAATAACCTATTCCTTGTATCTATCCCAAAGCAGCCAATAGTTGGCATTACCTTCTCTGGTCAGAGAGCCAAGATCTTCTAAAGAATCTAATTCTAGGAATCTATTACGGTCCACAATTGCTTCTATTAATGGCCATGATGGAATATTAGGACCCTTCCAATTTTTTAATAGCAGCCATTTGGCCGCCATCAGTACGTTAACGGTTCTTGCCTCTAATTTAGATATAGGATGGGAAAATATGTGAAATAAAGCAATTTCAAGCAAAAAAGGAATTGTTGCTGCTGTTTCACCTATTTTCACCATATTGGTCCTATTTTTTCCTGATGTGAGAAGCTCCATAGATGGGTCTCAATTAGATCCACCATTATAAGATTAGAGCAAACATTATATGAATTGTCATTTGTGCTGACCCTAAACTCACTGATATTGGAGCATCTTATGTGAGGCTTGCTAACCTCAACAATACATGTCTCAGTCTGGGGAGTGAGGTCTGGATCTGTGCGTGTACACTGAAGCACTAAGACAGTTTCTATTATTTGTTTTTTTTATCTTTAATTGTAAAAGTATCCCTGTAACAAATTGATGTATTGGATATTGGACTATTGAGACACTAAACATCGTGCCGTCTGGATTAAAAACACCAAGCAACATCAGGATGACAGGACAATATCTGTGACATCTCACATATAAACGTGAATTGATATCCTATTGAATGTGAGTGTAATGGTTTTAATTATTTGCTATAATAAACCTTGACCCTGCCACCCCTCTTCTTGTTTAATTCCCTTGATGTTGGTATCTGCTCTGATAATTTGTGCTAAGGGCTCTATGTACAAAACCAACAAAAAGGGGGACAGTGGGCAACCCTGCCTTGTCCCATTTGATAGTGGGAAAACAACAGAGTCAAAACCAGATACCCAAGCTTGGGCGTTGCTATATAGTGCTTTAATGGCCTTACAAACAATATTACCAAAGCCGAATATTAATAAGACCTTATCAAGGAAGACCCAGGCGACCCTGTCAAATGCTTTTTCAGCATCTAATGACAGAGCCACTGCTGGGATCTTCCCAGATTTAGCAAAAGCCAACAGATTTATGAGCTTCCTAGTGTTATCTGAGTAGTTCCTATTATTGATAAAACCTGACTGGTCGAAAATCGATAAGATCTGAAAGTAATGGTTTCAAGCGTTGGGAAAATATGCTCTCATAAATTTTAATATGGGTATTAAGTAAGGCAATAGGTCTGTAGTTTTTAATATCCGATTCCTCCTTGCCCTTTTTCGGTAAGTTAATAATTTTGGATATCAGCATTTCGGGTGGAGCTACTCCAGTAATCAAAATTTCATTCAAAGAGTTAGTAAGGTGTTCCACCAAAGATGGAGATAAGATTTTGTAGTAAGCATTTTCAAGGCCATCTGGCCCTGAAGATATGTTTGTAGAAAGACCCAAAATAATTTCTTCATTCTCTAATGAGCTTAATTGTTTAGCAAAAATTTTGGGGAGCTTGATTTTCAAGAAAATCTTCTCTATTTTTGCTTGTTTGCTTTACACAATTTGATTATTTCTCGAGATTGTACAGCGAGCTGTAGTATTGTGCAAAAGACTCACCTATCTCCCGAGGTTTAGTAAGTGTTTTGCCATTTAAATCTATAATTTTCCCTATTCTTCTTCTTTGGGACTGCGAAGGATTTACGGTAATTTAAAAATCGGCCAATAATTTTCTGCTTTTAAAAAAAAACAAAAAAAACACGCCATAATGGTAGTAATTATGTTGTTGTTGCCATCAATTTGTTTTTGAGCGATTTTTCTTATTTGGCTTTGTATATCCAAGTCCTGTTTTGCCACCTTTTCTGTTGGAGATAGTTTATTAATTTGCTGTTATTTATAAAGGAGTGTATATAGAGCTCTCAGAAATCTACCTTGGGCTTTCTTTTTTGTTGCTGCAGATATTAAAAGTCCTTTTATTACTGCCTTGTGCAAGTTCCACAAGGTGGTCGGAGACTTAACTGAGCTTGTATTTAAATAAAAAGAATGAATCAATTTATTTTTTGAGCCTGTTTCTATCATCAGAAGATTTGAACAAAGTAGTGTCCATTTTACATTTTCTAATTTTTTTTAACAGCTATCTCATTGTCCAATAAAAGGATTAGGCTTGCATGATCTGACCATTCTAAAAGGACCGATTTCTATCAATTTAGTCATTTCAAGGGTTGATTGTTCTAATAAGAAGTTATCAATTCTAGAATAAATGTTCTACTGTGTTAAATAGTAAATATAATCCAGATCTTCTGGATGAAATGTTCTCCAGGTATCATATAAGTTGTGCATATAAAACGTTTTATTCATATTGTTAGCTTTTCTGATCATGTCGATGTCGGGGCAAGATTTTGTTTTTTTGCATGTCGAAAAATATGTTTAGGTCACCGCAAATTAGAGAGCCCTTCTTGATCTTCATAACTTTTTTTTAACAAATTAAGAAATCTGTTTTGATTAATGTTCGGAGCAAAGATATTCAGTAATGTGAATAATTGATCATTCAGAGTGCCTATCCAAATTATAAATCTAGCATTTTTATCCAACTCCAAAAATTCTTCTTTAATATTCAGGTTATTATTAAATAATATTGCTACTCCCCTAGATTTAACCATATAATTTGCGGAGATACACTGGGGATAGATTTTGTTGGCAAAGGAGATCCTGTTGTAAAGTCTCCAGTGGGTCTCCTGTATGCATATAAAATTTGCCCCCTCTCTCTCAAAGTATCTCATAGCCACTTGTCTCTTGTATGGTGTTTTCAAGCCCCTCGCATTTTGAGTTACAATCTTAAAATACATGAATATTTGTATTTACTAAGGATTACACCACTCATGTCTTCTAGAGGGGAGCATAAGAAAGACTGTCAGAAACAGAAGCCCAGATAAGAGAAAGGGCGTGATGGGGTCGCATGTAAGGAAGCAAAAAGGAAAAGGAGGAGAAGATGATCATTGTCCCAAATACCTCTCTAGACAGTATTTCTAAAATACCGTAAAAAAAAAACCAAAAAAACACGAGGACAAATAATTGAGGAAGGAAGGAAGGAAGGAAGGAAGGAAGGAAGGAAGGAAGGAAGGAATATGGCTATACAGGAAGAAAAATAAATAAAATCAAAAGGGAAACTCAAAAATTTGCTTGTACCAAGCACCTTGTCCTCAACAATCTTTAGTTTAAAGAGAGAACAATTCTTTGTATCCATTTTTTTTCAATTTAAGAATAATAATAGTAATAGAAACCTAATAGAAATTGCACACATCATAGAATTTAACGGATATCAAAAATATTGCGGATATTATATCTAACAAGGAAAGCAGTTAACATGTGATAGCAAAAACCAACAATCAATGTAAAGTTAACTTCAGAATATATTCCCTAATTTATCTATTTTAAAAAAAAAACGGACCTAGATAAGGTGCTTTACTTATTAATATATTAAAGTAATCAGTGTACTAAAAACACATGTAAGATGCAAAATAACACATTATCAAAGTGCATATATGAAACATAGGCAGAGAGTAATCTCATATACATAACGGCTTAATTGATTGCTAGTGTTGGGTCTAACTACCATACCTCATATCAATCCAGCTATATGAAAGTTATATCTTCACGTGAAATAAAGAAAAAAAAAAAACACATTCCCCACCCCCCCAAAAAAAAGATCTTTTAGTCAAAGAGATCAATTACAAGCGAATAAACTCCTTTGCTTGACCACTCTGTAAAAAAACCCTGAAGTATAAACATGAATCCTTTATTTGGCTATAAAAAAATGTGCACACATCATAGAATTAGGTAAATATCAAAAGTATTGTGACTTCAGCAGATATTATATTTACTGAGGGAGACAAATAGTGGATAATAACAAATAGTAATAATCAGTGTGAAGTTGGTTAAGGATTATTCCCTAGATTTGTCTATATTTAAAATATAGACAAATCTAGGGAATAATCACATGCACGTCACTAGCATTGGCCAGGTCCCGACACAGCCGGAAGGATTGCGGAGGAGCAGCTGCTGATGGAAGGTAAGTGAGGGGAGAGGGGGGAGGTAATTAGAAGGGTAAAGCGAGGAGGGAGGGAGATAAGGGAAGGAGAGAGACAAAGGGGGGGGGGGGGGAGAAGGGAAGGAGAGAGACAAAGGGGGGGGGAGAAGGGAAGGAGAGAGACAAAGGGGGGGGGAGAAGGGAAGGAGAGAGACAAAGGGGGGGGGAGAAGGGAAGGAGAGAGACAAAGGGGGGGGGGGGGAGAAGGGAAGGAGAGAGACAAAGGGGGGGGGGAGAAGGGAAGGAGAGAGACAAAGGGGGGGGAGAAGGGAGGGAGAGAGACAAAGGGGGGGAGAGAGAGAGGGAGAGAGGGAGAGGACACAAAAAAGGGGCACAGAGGGCATAAGAGGGACACAGGGGGCAGCACATTTCCCACCCTCAGCTTATACTCGAGTCACTAAGTTTTCCCAGTATTTTGTGGGAAAATTAGGTGCCTCGGCTTATACTCCATTATATACGGTAATTAAAATATTAAAGTGATCAGTGTGCTAAAAACATATAAAGTGCAAAATAACACATTATCAAAGTGCATATATGAAATATAGGTATAAGATAATCTCATATGGTTTAAGTGCTTAATTAATAGTGTTAAATCTAGCTAGCATACCTCATCATTCCAACTATATAGAAGTTTATTTACACATATATCTTCATGTGAAATATGCGGGTAAAAAAGTAAGTTAATAAATAAATAAAAACGCTTTCCAAAGACCAGATCTTTTAGCCAAGTAGATTAATTACAAGCAAACAGGCTCTCTTACTTGGCCTCTCTGCCGGAAAATCTAAAGTATAGACAAACCTCTGCTTGGCTATTTCTTTCTAGTAGGCATCAGTTCCCAGTTTGTCTTTCGCTTTCCTTTAGAGAGCGTATCCAAAATGTAATTGCTCGACTGGTATCTCCCACTTAGCTAAGAGGGTTTCACCTTCGCTAGGGGAGTTCATTTTAATCAGGTCATTATCTTTATAAACAAGTAGTTTAACTGGGTAACCCCACCTGTAATTCATATTTTGTGCTCTTAATGTTTTAGTTATATTGCTGAATTGTCTCCTCTCAAGCTTAATACTAGACAGATCTGAGAAAAACCAAAATGTTTTCGTAAGGCAGTTCAAATTTTTTCATTTCTCTTGCCGTTTTCGTAATTAGATCTTTATAAGGAGCATAACAAACTGCAACCTCAGATCTTCCCCAGTAATGTGGTAGGCACCTTCTGATCGGAGAGTCTAATCTTCAGGACCATATAGTTATGTCTCTGGTTGTTCTTGCCCATACAGTTTACTTCGCAAAGATACTGGAGTGGATGCAGATTCCTTCTCCAGTGGACCGCGATTTGTCTGACCTTTCAGCTATGAACTGTTCATCACAGTTTCATGGAAGTACCCCAGCAAGGTAGTGATCCAGAAAATAAAGTACATAAAAGTAAACAGATACCCAGATATATTATACACCTAGTAAAATCCAGGAACCTTCCATATCCCTTTAATAATGGACAGCATGTTTTTAGAAAGCAAAAAACAAACCATTATTCTTTTACAGACTATATTATAGGCTGAATTTATTTTACATTCTAAAAACATTTTACTATTTTCAAGTATAGATTTCAAAAGAGTACATTTTAAATATATGACTTTAGTGGTCCTGTAATTAAAATGTAAATGCTTCTTCCTTACTCACCAGTTCCGAAACTCTCTTCCCCACACAGGGACAACTTGTTTGCATCCATTAAATTCCCAAAGAATTTCCACCCAGTTGGAGTTTCGTATAAGGCGATCTTTGTAGCCTTTGCCACCCTTATAGAACAAAAAAAAAAATAATTCAAAATATTGGATTATCCATTTTATGAACCTACAAGACGTTTCAGTGCCAGATATTTCTTTTTAATGTATTTTGCTTCATATTTTTGTGAAAGAAAATGTTTCATGCACCTCAGTGACACATGTAATAAACACGTAAATTTTATGACTTTTAGTTCTGTTTTCTCACATATAATGTTTAGATTCTGTTGCTAAGGTGACGTCGTTCAGTTGTATAAAGCAATAAAAACTGTCTATTTCAATTTTACACGTTTTTGGCACAAATTATATTTGTAATATGCAGAAGGCAGACAGTTATTTTTTATGAATTGAAAAAGGAGCAAGCTTTTAGTTACTAGATCCATGCCATTAAAGGGCCACTGTAGCGTTCATACAATACAGTTTCATTGTTTATTTAGCAACTTATACTTAGTAGAAAAAAATATTTTAAGGAATTAAACAATGTAAGTTGTGAAGCTTACACCTGCACTTTAGTGTTTTAATGGAGAACTTATTTTCTCCAACTTGGTATTTGGTGGCCAGGAGGCTGTCCTAAAAAAATTCTGAACAGTCTTGGTTTTCCTGTAGTGGATGCTGCATGGAAGGAGGTAGATGAAGGCTCCTAACAAAACCGCCTTCTCCACCATCTCCTGATCAACTGGTACCCGGTGGAGAGCAGCACATTGACTAGCCCCTAAAGATCAAATGTAAGCTTTAATGTTATGTTAGGAGCCTTCATCTGCCTCCTTCCATGCAGCATCCACTACAGGAAAACCAAGACTGTTCAGCTTTTTTTAGGACAGCCTCCTGGCCACCAAATACCAACAGTCTTGGTTTTCCTGTAGTGGATGCTGCATGGAAGGAGGCAGATGAAGGCTCCTAACAAAACCGCTTTCTCTACCATCACCTGACCAACTGGTACCTGGTGGAGAGCAGCACATTGACTAGTCCCTAACATTAATGCTTACATTTGATCTTTAGGGGCTAGTCAATGTGCTGTTCTCCACCCAGTACCAAGTAATTATTAAATAAACATGTGAAACCCTATAGTATGAGGACTATAGTGGTAATTTAAAACCACTTCTTGCGGCATCAGATTAGAAGTAGTTGAGTTTGAGAGGGAGACAGCAAAGCTTCCAAATATGCACTGAAATACAGATGGACCCTGGGTTATGAACAACCCGACTTACAGACTATCCATACTTAACAAGCTCCCACTGCTTTTTGGATAAAAAATTTTTTATATTGTGCTTTTATTTGAATTAAAAGAAAAGGCACAAGAGTTTATGTAACTTATTACAGTACAGGGATGATAATAATAATAATAATAATAATAATATTATATTACACTATTATTACCATATATTTGACATGATAGTATTGTTCTTATTCATCAGGGATCAGAGTTACATTCCTGAGAACATCTTTAAATGGATTTTTATGTACCTCATCCATAGCCCAAGGATTGCCTTTACATTGCTGCCCCTCCTTGCCAAGTGAAAAAAGTAACATTATCTGCAATTAGTTGAAAAACAAATTTTAAAAGGAAAAAAAAACATCCTACAGAAGATTAACTAGTTTGCCAGTTACTGCTCCACTTTTGATTCCAAGTGTGGCCCCCATTTTCCCCAAACATTGTGTTCCATTTTTTGTTACTAACACTTAGAATTCTGAGAAGATTGATCGGATTGGGTTCAGGAGACAATTCAAGAGCCAGTCACACTCAGCTGAAGGTAGAGTACTTCTAGCAATAAAAGGCAAGTGCTAAAGCCTTTACCCATATATTTGAACTTCCTTTGGAGACTTGTAAGTTTGTGAGTTTTCAATCTTGTGTCAGTGCTTTGGAAAGAAGCTCTATGTACATTCGCTTTTAAGCTCAAAAACAGGGCCCTCCAAGCATAGCAATTGGTTAATTTTGTTTTTGCCTTGTACTTAACCTCTGTATAGCGCTGGGAATATGTTGGCACATTACAAATAAAAGACCATAATAAACTTTTATTTCATATAAGAACAGCTGTGTTTAGGTGAAACTTCTGAACCAATAAGAGACAAGAATTTAATGGATCCTACCTATCCAGGGCTCCACTAGTTGGCATGCTCCTTGCAAACCCCCGCACCCCAGTGTGCTGGAAGTAGGGGATACTGAATATATTAGCTGCAATCACTGCCACGGAGTCAGAGGGGTTTACAAAGAAGCCATTTTTTCCGAGAATCATGTTACGATCCTAAAGGAGGAAACAGAATTGTCAGGTCATGGTTTTTATAAGGCACAGAATATGGGCGTTTAAAAAAAGTCTATATATTTGATAAAAACAGATGGATAGGTTTTAAATTAAGAAAATAAACAAACTTTCTGTTGTAGATTTAACAGGAAATCAGGTCTCCAAAATGTATGAAAATTATTTGCATTAATACACAGTAGTCTTTATCTTTATATACAGAAAACTATAACTTAAATATTATGCATATTTTACAATCATGGTTTAAATGTATAGAAATTGTAACTGGTATGAATGCTCACCTATTAGAAATGTGCTAAATAAATAAAAAAATATATAAAAATAAATAAAACCAACAGGGCACAGAAGAGCCAGTGAGAAACCCTATACCATCAAAAAAAGTACATAGTAATAGAGGTTAAAGAAAGACATTTAGTCCGTCAAGTTCAACCTTTTTAGATCTCCTCTAATCTTTGTAACATGTGGATTAATTGTTAACAAAGTCAGCAGATGGCAAACAGAGGGAAAAAAAACAAAAAAAAAACACTGAAACATTGCCAGTTGTCTCAAAGAGAAAAAAAAATGTCCTTCCTGACCTAAGCTGCTGGCAATCAGATCCCTCCTTAGATAGTCCTCAATACAAGAATTATGAAGCCAAAAAATGGACAACACTAAGTAAGATTTATCAATTTAATCACAAAGTTTGAAAGCTTACCCCATCCCCATCAAAGGCAGCTCCAAAGTCGTGTTCACCTGTCTTCATGGTATCCACCAACTCAGAAGCATAGGTTAAGTTTGGATCTGGATGGTGTCCTCCGAAATCCTCTAGTGGTATGCAGTTTACTGCAGAGTTTGCAGGAGCTCCAAGCTCTTCACACAAGATCTTTTTTACATAGGGTCCCACAACTGGTTTAAACCGAAAAGTGGAAAAACAGAATTTAGACCTTTTAATCCCTTGGCAATCAAAGATGTTGCAAATGCAGGTTACAATCTAATCAAGGTAATACTATACTAATGTATTAAAAAATAACATATATTGATACTTTACCTCCATGCATAGCATCAAGTCTGATTTTCAGACGGTTTTGTCCTGAAAGTAGTTCTTTTAAGGCACTGAAATCAAAGATATTTCTTAACATGTTCGCATAGGCTTCCACAGAGTCCACAATCTCAACTGGAATAAAAAGTAATAAATAGAATATAAATAAACAGATAATGCAAGCAATTGCATCCAATGACAAATATGTAACAACAATTAAGCTGCAGTTACATGTTGTACACATGTCGCCAATTCTTTTTCTGCTTGCAGAATATTTAAATGGATCATGAAACTTAACAAAACTGCTCGACAGTCTTAAAAAAAAAAAAAAATCATGTGGAAAAGTGGTTTACATTTTTTTGTTAAATACATTATAGGTATTGCAGAAATATTTCTACTAGCTAAATAGTAATGAGGGTGAAAGCGTTGCCAGGATTGAAAAAAGCCCAAGTAACTGCAGGGACTAGAAATCAGAGGCACCTTTGAGACAGTTCATATATCAGAGTTGTAATCTTACAACCACCAGAACACTTGGGTAAGTGGCTAGTTTTAGTTGGTTTGCTAGGTACAGCTACAATATACAGTACAAGCAATGTATTGAAGAATTTATAGTAGTTTGATGACCATTAATATCTCACCTGTAAATGGTTTGAACTTGTTCTCCAAATCAAACTGTTGCTTCCCAATAGTCCCCAAGTCTACTTTCAGATCTGGACAGATTGCATATTCTTCTATGGTCTTACTGAGCTGGAAAATCTTATCAGTAATGGCTTCAGGAGCAGGACCTGGAAGGAAAAGAAAATGCTGACTAGTACAAGAAATCATTTCCTAGATTAAAAAAGGGATTGATCATCTTAACAAGAAGTGGATTTAATATCAAAATGCATTAAAAATTAGCTATACATTGTACTAGCACTTTGTCTCTACAGTAAATACTTTGATATATTTTTAGAATTTTATTGCACTGCTCAGTGTGCTAATGAGAGGACTGATGTAACTGCCAGGTATTTATTTATACTACAGAGACAGTAAAGCAAACTCTAATCATAAATTAGCACATCATAGCAGATAACTAATATGCACAATAACTTAATTTGCATATAAATACAGCAACAAGACATTCTTTAAGAATAACTCAAACAAAAAAAAAAAAAAAAAAACTTTATTTTGGGGTGACAGAGAAGGACGACGACCCAAAAGCTTTTCTGTCTGTTATTCTACTGTATAGCGTTGAACATTATAATTGTTACACATCAAAATAATATGTAGTCTCCAAGTTGCTACAACGTTATGCAAGGTTATGAATGCGGTTTGAAACAGCAGTGTAGTTAAGGAAAAACTTCACATGCTTCTGAATTGCGCAGCTATGAAAGAAAGGAGCACAATTTAATTTTAGACAAAATCTGCTGGTGCGATAGAGAATTGCATCTTAGTCTGTGGGCCTGTCTGTAGCTTAAGGGGCAGGGTTATCCTACTGGGTCTTACTCGACACTAGATTTCTATGGAAAAAAAGTGTGCTCTTTACAGAGCCGTTTTTAACTGAATTTTTTATTTTTTTAAACATAGTAACAACATATTTGCACTTTAGCAAATCAAGTTCTTCAAAAAGTATACTAGCAGCATGACACTTCAGTCATCCTTTAATTATGTTTTGTAATCCCAAATATTATCACCCGAGTGAAGTTCATGCACCACAGAGGGAAAACTCGGTGCTAGAGCATTTATGAGCAACTTTGCGTTCCCTCCTCTTAAAACCACGTAAATACCGTGTGCTTATCATTTCTGATTAACCAACCTGTGTTGAAGCAGAGAGTTATCCTGGACTGTTGTCAGTTCTTGTAGAACGAATTTGACAAACGCTCTACTACAGTGAGTTTACAGGGAGTGTAACATCCTTTTCCAGCTACACTTGCTCTCAATCTTTCCTGGCGTTTTACCTTACACCAACTCACGCATGGAAGCCATCCTACTGTGACAGATTGCCAACCCATCACTGTGACTTTCTGAACTCTTCAACGTCCTGCTTTTTCCTTGCTATTGCCACCCACTTCCCACTACACCTGGTCTAAGGAGTTTATGACCAGTTTATTACTTAGATTTGTAGTTACAATATATAATCCATTCTGTGGAAAAAAATAAGTAGTTCAAGACAGTTGCTGTACTCCTGTTTGGACCATCACCTAGTCCAAGATTTAAAGAGGTCTCTGGTTCGGCTCTGTTAAAGCGACACTGCAGAGATTCCATATAAACATCAACCCTCTCCCAATTACATAGTGAATTCGATGTAGTACCCATGACATGCTTTGAATCTATTGTCTTCAGTGTTAAGTCATATGTTTAAGAAGAGTCTGAGCATGCTCAAACCCAAGAATGATTCAAATTCTGTCTAGCAACATTGTGGGGTTAAACCATGACCAGCGTTTTCATTTTACATGGCTTTATATTGAAGACAATTTATTCAGAGCCCCATGGTGGTAATTGGCAATTGCTGAAAATAATCTGCCATTATCAACAGTTACCAGACTGTACTTTAATTGGATGCATAGGCATAATGGACATGGAAAATTGCAAACTGCAATGTAACTTTATAATGGGAAATGTACTTTTTTAAATTATACCAACAGAATCATTTTTAAAACTATAGGGAACCTCTGCGTTGCCCCTTATATATAGACATAAGACAGAGACAACTTTAAAATCGTGGACTTGATGGAGGCCCAGACATAGGTACAGTGAAATAATCTAAATACTCATTCTTCAGAAAAACTGTGGCTGTATGGAAAAGGCAGTAAGTGGTACCCATTCTAACATGCAATATAATATTTTTTTCCTTACCTCCATTTGATGTATTGTACTTAATTCCAAAGTCACCATTGGGACCTCCAGGGTTGTGGCTGGCTGTTAAAATAATACCACCAATGGCTTTAATCTTCCTGATGATGCAGGAAACTGCTGGAGTAGAGAGGATCCCATTCTGTCCAATAACTAACCTTCCAATCTACATATAAATAAAAAAATAAAAAAGTGTAACAAGTAAATAAATGTGGCATCAATATAGTGTGTGATTCAGCAAATTCATTTTAAACAAAAAATGACAGTCTAAGTATGCATTTTTAACGCTTTCACTTCTGGAGAAAGCTTCAAAGGGGCAGTAATATTGCATAATTCTTACCTACATAATATTTTATTGCATAAAACAGTGATCTGTAGTCTTGAGATGAGATATATATCTCTCTCTCTCCCTCTCATATATTATACATACATACATACACACACACACAAAAAAGGCATGTTTTCCTCGTCTACAAAAATGAATGTGGATGATCCAACATTAATACGATCAATAAAAAATGGTTTATCTGTACAAATAACTAATTGGTTATACAACTGAATAGAAAAAAACAAACAAAAAAACAATAAAACCAAAACCTCACAACCTTTTCAAAAATTGAGAGAGTGGGGCTGAAAAGCATTTTAAAAAGTAACATTACAGGACTGTTATTCTTAAAAGAACATAAACAAATGGCTAATGGAATGTAGAGCCAGTTTTCTAAGTGAATAATTTCTGGGAAATTCTGTATTTCTGCTGCATTATTATGCAAACCAGTGACTCCTATATATTAAATAGCTGCTTTGATATGCTAATTAGAATCACGGTCTGCTTGTGGTGGCGACAAAAAAAAAAAAAAAATACTGAACCTCACAGCCTCAATAACAATGCTATATTTCTCAGGAATTTACAGTAGGGAAAAAATAATAATAATAAAAAAAATGCTAGTATAACGTATAGCCAGTTTTTTTCTGCTTTAATATGAAACCAACGTCTTGTTGGGGTGACAGTGTGCCTTTCATTTTGTCATTGAATTAAAAAAAAACATGAAATACTTGTCTTCAAACCAAAACGCATTTTAGTAATTAGGTCAACTTTCATTACACAACAGGAAAATGTGGCAACTTTTTTTCTAAAGGTTACAGAATAATTTGACCATACAAATCCAAATTTTTAAAACATCATAAATATAGTATTTAATAAAAAGGCATGCTTAATTTTTCTTTTCATATTCCATAACTAAATATTTTTTTTTGCTTTTTTTTTTTATGCAATCAATCAATATTTCCAGAACAAAAAAATATCTATCTATAAAAAAAGGTTTCCTACAAAACATTTTATTATAAAGACAAAAGGAGACTCATCTAACCATCTAACAGGTGTACAATAGCTCTGGTTTGGCAGAAAGAACGCAAAAAAAAAAAAAAATCTTTCTTGTGGGTTACGTCAACAATTGATGTGTATTTCTATAGAAGTATTGGGTCTATTCTTTTTTAATTTTGCCCAAACCAGATGATATGTTCTGGGGGCAGGAAATTCAAGTTCTAGGCTTGGGCCTAGTTAGATTTAAAATAAAGGAAACGTGTTTTGAGGTTGCATCCTCGCTTAAAATGATAAGCAATCAACAAAACATACACCGGAATTAAACCGTTGTACTAGAAAAAATAAATAAAAACTATAGCATTATACAGCCCGTGCGTCTGCGGGCTTGAAATTTGCGGCTGTTACAGAGCGAATTAGAAAAGCCTGCAACGACATGGCCAAAATCCCAAACTGTAAACCATGCTTTCATATATGGCATTTCAGGGCAGAATCATAATTATATCGCAAGCAGGTAACTACTGATGTAGAATCATCCAATAGTAAATTAGACCGACATCATGAGGATGGTAAAACATGGAAGTTACACATCAGTTACAGTTTTGAAGTCCGATATGCGATCAGACTTGTAATCCAGCAATGTGAACATCAATAAATATGAATGAAGAAACCGGTCTAGTTCATGTGGGTGGCCTGATATGTATTAACCCCCTGATCCCAGTGATTGATATAACATGAAAAGTGCAGTATTGATGTTTTATTAACAGTTTGTTACATCATGACAATTAATGGGCCTCTTAGATCAAAAGAGTTTTAGAGTTATAGAAATTGCCCGTCAAAAATGACAGGATTAAAATTGTAAGCCTGGCAATGCTGTTTGCCACACAATGCCAGGCTATGGGCCCTCTGAGCCCCTTTGGCGCTCATCACGTGGCTCGCAATGAGCGCCGCCACAACTTTCCTGCTTTGCAATGATCACCTTCGGTGCCCCTTGTGAGCGCCTTTGGCGCTCTTTGTGTGGCAATGAGCGCCCTATGGGCCACAAACGCGCTGTCGACGGCTCGCCTTGCAGAGCGTGAAAAAGCTGCAGACGCGACCAAAGTTCTTGGTCCACAACTATATATGTGATCATAAAATTAGAGCTTTGTAAAATTAGGAGGGAATTCATATACAAGTTGCAAATTAAAGAAAAAAAAAAAAGAAAAAAAGAAAAAAAACGGAAGGATATAGAATTTAAGACTATATAACAAACCTTGAATATGTTGTATAATGTATGTTTTAAATTTTATACAAGTTATTTGTTGATATAATCTTACATTCTTCCAATAAAATATATTTAAATATAAAAAAAAAGTCTAAACCAAATATCTTCAAAAGCACAAAAGGAAAAGAAAATTAATACCACAGAATAGATAACTTTTTGGGGTGAATAAAGTAGCAATACAGCATTAAAGGGATTACTACCTTTTTACCCTAATCCGATCACTTGGGATGCACATTGGATTTAGATAAGCGCTCTATTAATCTCTATAATAACTGCTGCCACATTGACATGAATTTACAATACTAATAATAAAAATAATAATAATTGTACCCTCCCTCTAAGGTGACAGATCAAGGAAATTGTATAATACAGGAATCAATATTGTGTTTACATAGTTAATAAACTAAAGGCTATATAGATATCTATATTGATTTTTGTTTTTTATAGAAAATGTTGTCCCCCATTATCAAGACTATTCCTTTAATCGCATACTATAAATATGAGACTACTGTGGCCCATTACTTTATCGACATTACAGCTATCACTGAAATTGAGAACTTTTCAAAGAAACCTCCACCCCCTCGTGTATAGGGCACGATGAGCCGCATTTAATTCGGATGCGCAAGTTATGGAGGTATAGGACCAAGTCTGCGGGCCCACAGCTGCTGCAACTTATGGTGCTATTCAATTGGCCGGGCCTGCAAGTCCTGGCCCGAGACCGCACATTGCAAACCATGCTAACGAAAGTAGCATTTGCGAGCTTGAACATGATCGATGACGCAAGGCCGTAACTTCCGGTTAGAAACAGCCAATGGAATGTGGGTCCGATCGTGACTCAAGCCCATAGGACTTTGAAATCCAAACTCCGTTTTTTCATTGAAGTCGTACGGGCTTGAATTAGGAGTTCTGATGGGACCCACATTCCAGATATAATGCAATATTGATAAAGCCATAAATATGATATTCTATTACATGCAAGTTTCATTTTATGTATTAATACCGATTGCTAGTATTGATACAACATGGAAATTAAACATGAAATCAAGTATTTTGTGGGGCCGATTTGCAAGCTTGAGAATGTTGTGCTATTAATTCTAAGACCTAACATCACTTTCACTTTTATTAAAAGTACAGTATTGATTTTTTTTTAATTTGCTTTAAAAGTGCTCTGGACATGTCATTAAGCCCTTTGAGAGACCTCCTTAGTAGCAGTAACTTGCGGTTGGACTTTTGCCATTTGCGGGCTTGACGGAGTGGTTAGCGAGACGGAATCTGAGCAATTTAATAGAGAGATTTGCGATTTTAGCGTCAACAACACTTGCGGCTGTGAAAGATCAAAGGCTTGGAGGGACAGTAACTTGCGATTTGAACCACTGCAGTGAATCGGAGGCCGGAGCCCGTAAATCGATCCGAGTCCGCAAAAAGATGCCAATTGAATAGCAAAATAACGTGTGGCCTACATTTGCGAGGCCCGGATCTCCTGAAAGCTCAATTGAATGAGGCTGTATGTTGATACATAAGCAACAAATCAATATATTTTTGCCAATGTATTTTCTACTTTAATTAATAAAAAAAAAATTAATAAAAAAAGAAGGTATGCATAATTTTAGGACAGCCTTATACCAATTCCTGGCATTCTTAAAATATTTTATAGTACATATTTTCCATATATCTACCTTACATTCTATTTAACTAGTATTTTCATAAACTACCCCTTAATGATTCAACATGTTTTTTTTTTATTGTTCTCCTAAACATAATGTATTCTAAAATATATATTTTAGAGCACAGATGCCTTTTCCTTTCGATTTACTAAAATGCAGACATTTGAATATGTTACAGTATAAGAAATGCCATTTCAACTAATATATATCCATATTTATTTTTCAAGATGTTCCATGACATAGGGTTCACAGATTGAATAAGTGTACATTTGACAAGGATTTGGTTTTCCAACTGAAATAATATGGAGGACAAGAAACATTGCCTACTTTGTTTTAGTAATTTATCTTGCAAGTCAAATGCAAAATCACCAACAGCAATGTACAGATTCCATTCAAAGAATCCCAACACTCCCATCTGTCAACTGTTCAGTAGTACAATGTCATACAAGGAAATTAGGTTAATTAACCTATGACATCCACACTAATTTCATGTACAAATATTTAATCCAAATAAATATTAAAATTTGTATGTTTTTGACATATAATTGTGTAACAAAATAAATAAATAAAAATACCCCCTCCAAAACAAATAAAAATAGAAAATTAAGAGACAAAATAATTTTCTATGAAACCTACATTTGTACATAAATATCCATTTAAATGTTCCTGTAGATACACTTGCTTGGATATAAAACATTAACATAGGTATATTATACCAACCCCATTTGCAGCAGCCATTTGGGCTATAGTTTCTATTGCAGACTTATTAAAATATCTACCATCGCCTCCAACAACCATGGTAGATCCCTGTCGATCTCTTAGGTCTATTGAAAAAAATATGCTCTGGATAAAATTTTGTAGGTAGTTTGTCTTGGTCTCAAAGTAATAGGTCTTCTTCCTTAATCCACTTGTTCCTGGTTTCTGATCATGGTAGGGAAGCGTTGGTAATGTTAATAATGGCAGAGGGCTATCTTCCATCTCTCTAATTCATAGAAGCCAACCGTAAAAATAAATAAATATAAAAAAGGTGAAAAAAATGTGAAGAAATCAATTTAAAAAAGAACAGCAATAGCAAATCCAACGGTAAGATATTCAGCGAGGCAGAGGAGAGACCAAAAATAGCTTCTTGGATCCTGAGTCAAATGTGGTTTCTGTAACTGAAGAACGTTTCTTGCACTTGTCCGAGGCGATCACTGTCACAAGGGTGAATATTTAAAACATATACATGGCATTTCAATTTGCAACACCTTAGCAAAATCAATAAGAGTTCTATTTAACAAATCAAGGACAACAACAATTTCTCATGTCGCAAGACGGAAATAAATATTGTTTGGGGAGAATTTTTGGAAGATAAATTAAGGTATGAAAAAGGATTAGTAAGCAACGATTCACCCAGTAGCACCGATTTGCTGCCAAATTCCTTGCTAAACCAATGACAGACATACCCAAAATATGCACAGTCTATTTTTCACCTGTGATTTTCCTGTTCAAGATAAAAAAGACTATTGAAGACTTATTGATAAAAAGTTCAGAGATTGTAAAACGTCATTTGGCAGAAATGTTACCAAAATATCAATAAACCTGTTACACTAATTAGAGTTTCTATTTCTCTGGGTAACAAAGTCAGGAGAAGGTTACTGCGTTATTGCGGTTGTTCCTTTCCTTAATTTCATATATTTAATTTGGCAGTTTACACTGTCCGTCTTTTAACAGAACTAAATAGAGATGCTTTTCATGAACATCTTAAATAAACAGAACAGTGACCCTCGGTAGGATAATCCACCATCTCAAAATACAGCAATCCAAGATACAATCCCTCATGACAAGCTAAATTTAAACATTTCTTTCAAATGCTTTTATGCACATTGTGAATTATGTAGCAAACACTAACAATTATGTAAATAAAAAAATGGGGAAGTTTTTCCCAAACTACTGCAGTCCTTTAAAATATGTTTTTTCCTAAGCAACTACAGTAGAATCCCGGTTATCTGACACCCAACTAACCAGCAGTCTCAAGCAACCGGCATCGTTATCAATTCCCCATTTTAAAGAAACTCCTGCTAAACTGACAATATTCGGCAGTTCAAGACTGCAAAAAAATAAAATACTAACTTTTTTTCGAATTTATTTTTCTAAGTCCCAAATGGCCCAGTTTAGGTGCTAGTGCATTTTTAACTGCGTTTTGAGGGTTTTGGGTGTGATTAAGGATTGTTTAGACCCTTTTTTTTTTTTTTGCTGGGACTCACGATTAACTGGCAACTATGGGTGCCGCATAACAGGGAGTTTACTGTATATACAATCTCTCCCTATGCAAAAGGTGGTTCTCCTTTTAGTGACTTACAAATAGAAGAAGGACATTGGGCCAAAGGGGTCAAGCTCTGAGTTTTGTTCTCAGCTTCATTCTATCAAGAGAGGCAGATACTTCACTGCAAGTTCTCCAAGCTTCACACCTTTAGTATATCTGGCCCAGTTAGAGAGATGCCGATACAAATCACTGAGAAGGTTTTTACCACAACTTCAGAGTTCCAAACATCAACTTTACAATTAACCCATCAAATTTATTTAAGTCCAATTGTAATACACAAGATGTCATTGCACATACTTGTCAGGAGGAAGTGCACATTCCGAAACTTCCTCAGCTGCCTACTTCAGCACTTCAAGTGTTGGCAGAAAATGCTGAGTGCTTTTCCATTACATACATATGTGTGCACACACACACCTCGTTTCATGCGCAGAATTCCGAGAAATACAGTTTTTACACTTGCATGTCCCTGCCAAGGTTCCCAGAATGCAATGTGCCCACACAGGCTTCGCTCTGACAATCCATAACCATATGAAACATGTCTTCCCTTAAGCATATGTCCACTGTATCAAACCGCTATGAGCAAAGTTATGGTTGGATTATACACAAGCTAGGAATCCCACACACACACAAACATATAAAAACCTAAACTTGTTTTTTTATATAGTAATGCAACACCTACAACTACTTTGACGTGTCAATTCGTAACACTGAAAAAAAAAAAAAAAAAAAAAAAAAAAAACTATTCTCAAGTTAAGATGCAGTTAGATCCCCTTCACCATTATTACCAAGCCAAATTAACTACATATTAGCATACAAAGCAGCACAAACAATGCCAAACAAGTCAGGGTTGATTCGCTGTAAAGAAAAATGGTTAGTACAATGTATAGACAGGATTTAGTGCTCTCTAAGAAGTAAAAAAACAACATGTTAGGGTAGAGGTGCCTCTACCAAAAATGCATTTTTTTTTATATTATTAAATAACAATTCATATACAAATTGTGGGAAATACAATCCTGGGTCTGAACTACAAAAACAAAGTGGAAAAAGAACCACCACTAGATTCAGTCACAAGTAGAGACCCATAGGATTACATGTTCTATCCCATGAATTTTATTACTTTCCAGCTTGAGCGATTTCACACAGAGCTACTCTACATCCCAAGCATTTCTTAAGATTTACACATGAAGTACTACTATGATTAACATCAATAATAAAGAACGCCATTACCATAGCTCAAGAAAACCAGGACCTCTATAGAACACAAACCTTTAGAGGCTAGCTTTCTTTCAAAATGACCACTATGGTCATATTTAAAAATACTCTCTTTTGGAAAGCTACACTTGAAAACAGACCATACGTTTTTGTAAATAAATACAGTCTTCAGTTTACGCCATTTATACGCAAATATGATTAAGAGTTAAATGCCATTTTAGCTCACACGGATCTACTTTGTGGGGTAGGAGGAGACTTTTGAGGATTTTAAAGCACCATTTTAGTAGTCTTAGAAATGGCTAAAGATTAATTTGTTGTGCTTGATCAGAAAAAAAATAATATAAATTAAAGTAATTAAAATGACTTTTTTTTTGTTTTAAATCACGATTCAGACTGGATAAGCTCTAGATCTCCAACATCTGAATTTTGTATGGTCTCTAGAGTAGGATCCGCTCAGGGGGAATGAAGTATCAAATTGAAAACCTTTTGAGACCACTCTGTAGTCCAACATAATCACAAGGCAGTAGCTTAACATGAGCTGCCAACAACATACACAAATACACCTTAAAGTCACCTACCACTATCATACTGCAAGTACAGGTTGCCTGTTTGGAGAGCATTTCCTCTGGACTATAAATAATTCAGAGGGTGGGAGATGAGGAATTCATACGGCCCAGGAGCATGAATATAATAGTAATTATTTAAAAATTGCAGTCAAAGTTTAATACAACTTTTTTTCTCATCAAGCCCTACCTAATTATTCTTTACAAGACCACTAAAGTGGCCCTTTAAATAAACAGCAAGTGTATATCTGCATAATGGAAATTTACCATCTTAAACTGCCCATAATTTCATTAGGATTAATGGAAAACCCATTAGTTTACAAATTGCTCTGTTAAACAGAAGCTGCAAGAAGCAGCCCACTGTGCGTTTAGTTATTAAAAAACATAGACAACAGATGACTACAAAAGTTCTTTAAAAACATGGAGGACGTTTTGTAGACACCCCCCCCCCCCCGCCCCCTAAAAGACAAGGCAAACAATATATTGAATCTAAAATGCGAGAAATCTTTCTGATGAAGTGTTGACTCAAAATTTAGAAGGTAAGCTCTGTGGGACAGAGGACAGGGAAAAACAAATCTGTATATTTTCAGTTTTACAAACTAAAACAGACCATTAATATTATCCAACAGTGCATTAAATACACTATGAAGGTATCCCAAGCATTTGGAAGAGTTGCCGCCTTCCATGGACGCTCCCCTGTAACCCAATATCCCAGCAGCACCTGCTTCTCATGACTCGGGCTGACCTTTGCTCATAACTCATTTAAGGATAGGATAGGTAGGTGGTTTAGTATTTTCTTCCCAAATTCTGTAATATGATATATCTTAATTTGATTAAGGTCACAGTGCCAAGCATTTTTTCATTGGTCGTTCACGGTTGCATAGAGAAGAGTATTTAATATTAGTTTAGTTGACTGCTTCCTACAGGCACTGTCAATTTGTTACTGTGCACATGGCACCTTACGTTACACACAACAGAAGTTAAAAACATGCGGTTGTAATTTAAATCTATAGGTAAAATACAAGGGCCCGATTTGGTGAAGTTACACCACAAAACTATTCAACTGAGCCCTGTGCTCATGACTGTGAATAAGCTACCTGTAATTTAGTAGAACAAAAACGAGACTTGCAAATCACGGGATACTTTCCCATTGATTTTCTGACATCCATAATATTACGGGTTACTTTTCAAAGGTTTTCACTGGGTCAATTTTCACCTGGAACACTCGCAAATTACTTAGGACTCATTTTTTAAAATAATTTAAAAGAAAATATTTACATGCACTGAAGAGCAGCCGCAAATGGTTTTAAAAGCCTTTCTGAGACCTGCAAATCTAGAATCTAATGCTTAACAGTCCCAGAGGCACAAATGTACCATTTAAAAAGTATTTGTTATTTTTAGGTTTGTGTCAAAGTCAATTAAATGGCAAACTTTAACAATTTATTCGCAAAAATGCTTACTCGGAAATTGTAGGTGCATGTATATACACACATATATACACCAGCTAATTGCCCGTCAAAAAACGACGGTCATAAAATTGTAAGGCAGGTAATGCGGTTTGGCACACAAAGTAAAGTTTTGTTGGTCTGAGTACCTTTGGCGCTCATTGCGAGGCTCTGGGTTGGTGTATTTTTGGTCATGTGAGCCCTTTTGGCGCTCATTGCAATGGCCGTGCTGAGCGCCTTTGGCGCTGAATGCGAGCCTCTCCCCTGGTGTACTGTTGCTCCACTGAGCACTCTCGGCGCTCAGTGTGAGTCGGGGGGGATGAACGCATTCGGTGTTTATTGCGATCCTCTTGCCTGTTTTTTTTCCTGATAATTCATTAATTAATAAAATCATAAATTTATATACTTTACCTATTTGTAATTTATATATGCAGCAAGCAATAGCCTGAAGAGCTAACAATCTTTTTTGATTTTCGTGCAGCATACAATGTACATTTGCACTCTTGCTGAGCTGAGGTGTAAGTGTCAGCAATGTGTGAAGTGTGTAGTGTAAGCAGGCTGCGTGCGCAAACCATTTGTTTAGGTGTGTAATTCATCATTTTGAAATGGTAATGTTATTAGTTTCAAGTTAGTGTTGTGAAATAGCGGCGATTGTGTATGGGTGTAGAGCATTTTGAGTCCTCCCTAATCGTATATTTTATACCTTATATGCAGTTGTGTAAAAAAGTCTTATGTGTCTGCCGGGTTTTTGCGTGTTTGTGGTGTAGCCTCGTTTTCTTTTTTTTTGTTGGTTAGGCGGTTTTCGTGTGCCAAAACCCATCAAATTGTGGGTAAATTGTTGTGCAACCTCACTCCCAGACGTTGTGGGTGTCCCCTGGTGCTGCGAGTGATGTTTTTTCTGTAATTTTGGTGGTGTTATTGTTGCTTTCGTATGTGCGCGGTTTCGCAGTTAACTTTGTATTTTTTGGACCTTGTATTTAATTTTTTTTTTAAGTGCCGCGGGTCGTATTTGTTTTTTGTGTGTCTCTCTTTCCTTTTTGCAAAGTGTTACGGGACGTAATTTTTCCATGCGATTTTTTCAGTGCCACGGGTCTTGCATTCTGAATTGTGTAATTGAGTTTTGTGTTAATGTGTAGTTCCGCGGGTCGTAGCCTTAGGCGCTCCCTGCCTAAGTTGTGCGGGGTCGTAGGGATGAGCGCCTACAGCGACTGCGGCACACACACACACACTATATAAGAAGTTTGTTTGTTTCTATTGGTTTCTAGGCCTATGTTTCATCAAGTCATGAGTCTTAAACTGAATAAAACCCCAATGCTTTATCAGTTGAATAATAGATTTTTCTCTTTACACATGAGCATACATTGAATTTTGCAATGTGTATCCATTATCCTCTCTGAACCACCTACCGAGCAAAGAGTGATATGACTTTCTCATGGAATATCATTGCCAAAATTTTGCAATTAACCCCTGGGAAAAGCCCTTTATAAATTATTATTAACCGTTTCAATGCAAGCCATGTTTAAGCATGCGTAGGGTTTTAAGTTGAACACAGCTTTACACTGAAAACAGTTTTAGAGCCCCCCAATTAAGATCCATTGAAGGCATTTATTTTCTTTGATGCATCTGAAAGAGGGACTTTGATAATATTTAGTCCGCGAGTTTCTTTTTTTAAATATGAACCTTGTGGAGCAGAATAAACTGCTTTGAAAGTGTAATGGTCTTGTTGGGGGTGGTTCTTGTCAGCCAGTGTGCAGAAACATAACAGTAAGAAAGTCGTACATAGTCTCTGCTCACAGAGGTGTTTCCGAAAGCTTCCAAGAAGTTTAAACAAGTTTTACTAAATATTTTTCTATGAAAATAGAAGCTTTTATAATGTTTAAAAACACGATCTTTAAGAATACATGATAGAAAAAATTGTATTCAATTTTCCTTTAAATATATATACACAGTGTGGAATTGCTTACCAGTTTGTTTGTGTTAGTTGTATTCAATTACAAAATGTTCCCTATGCAAAATATATTAATATATAAAACATTGTCCTTGAAATACAAGTTTTGCGCCACAGTGGACATATTACCAATGAAAGGTCCCCCTCTTGTGGTGGAAAGCATGTAGTGCTGCTTAGAGAACAATATTAAAACATTCAAATATGTATTTAGAATTAAAATAAAAATGTATTCCTTGCATCAAAAGACCAAATTGGAGAATAAACATGCATCACTAAAATAAGGTTTTCCTTATTTTAGAGAAGGGACAATATAGATACAGCTGCAGTCCAAACCACTATGAAATGTGTGAACCAAAGACAGATAATGCCAAGTGGTTATTTTCTAGGATGGATAGGATATATTAGGATTTTAAATCCCATTACTCTCATGTTGCAGACAAATACAGGGGTACCTCGGCACTCGTATACCTCAACTCGTCGAATTTACATTACTCTTTATGGGAACTTTGGTACTGGTCCTTTTCGCCACTCATTGTGGCTTCTGGAACCAACAGCCAAGGTACCACTGTATTGGTCCATTAATGTATCTGGAAATAATGAAGACCATTTGCTTACACAGCTGCTGCGGTTAGTATGTTACATACTACACAACATGTGAGATTTTTCCTAAGATACAGTGGCTCTATGAATTACCACTTTGGTCATCAATTTTAGAAAGAGCCTCTTGAGCGTGGGCATAAAAAAATCTGTGGGGGAAGGGACACAAAGTTTAACAAGACAAAATAATAAAAAAATAAAAAAAAACTGTGGTCCTGAGTGGTGCAATTCAACTCTACTCTAAGGACAGGTAGCAGGGGTGAATCTATTGCAGATGCACCAGGTATAATGTACTGGGGCGCTGATCTGGGAGGGGTTGGGGCCAGTGCAGCAGTTTTTCAATGCCTCTGGGACCCCACCCACCCCTCCAAAACAAATAATAATAATAAAAAAAAAAAAAATTATATATATTATATATATATATATATAATATCACGTTGCAGCAAAGCGAGGCGAGCAGTTGAGGCACGCAGGGCTTACAGCCCGTAGGACTTAGGACAAAAACCCGTACATACACTGTGCGCCTTGCAAAAATTCTAAAACTAACCCGAAGGACAGAAAAACGAGCCATAAGCAGTAACACTTCATCCAAGCCACTAACATTTAACACAAGGTAGTAACACAACCAAACACAGTAACACTTAAGTGAGAACTATAAAACTACACAGGGGGAAAGCCTTACAATGCTCGCGATGAGCGCTAAAGGGAATCATTGCAATGCAGGAACATTGAGGCTCGCAATGAGCGCCAAATGTGTGCAGAGGGCCCATAGCCTCGCATTGCGTGGCAAACAGCATTGCCAGCCTTACAATTTTATTGCCGTCATTTTTGACGGGCAAGTTCCTATTATTATTAATAGCTATTTTTTTTTTGCGTCTGTTCATAGAATCTGAGGGAGATATTCCCTGCAATCCCCCCGCCCCCACCGCAGTTCCTATGCCCCTGCTTTTGAGGCATAACACTTGAAAATAGGTGACGTGATGAAACGTAAGAAAAAAGAAAGAAGATATACAGCTTTTAATTTATTGATTTTATATACAAGTATGCGGCTGTGGAATCTACCATTTTTGTTTCCAGTGATCTGTGGGTGGAGACTTACACAGGAAATTTGCACAGTGAGAATGTGGCATCTATAAAAGCAAATGCATTCATGAGGTTTAATGGATTGCCAATTCATTCACAGGGACATACCCTGCTGAGACAGAAGCTGCAAAGCCACAGGCTCAGCAAAAAATAAAAATAAAAAACAGAAGCCTGCATTAAAGAATAATTGCATATAAAATTGAAAAAAAGTGTGTATTTTTTATTTAAAAAAAAAAAATACAAAAAAAAATAGATAAATAGAAAAATGTATTTATTTTTTCCATTTAGAAAGACTGTATAGAAAAGAAAAAAAAAGTGGCCCTTAATACAGATGGGTTATGCTTTCTATATTAGATCAGCCCTGGCTACTTCCTTTCCACAAGTTTGACCTTTAGTTAGTCTAAGACACAATGGCTCTTAAATACCTCCCAACATTTCATTTGTTAAAAAAAAAAAAAAAAAAAAACTGTACTAAGGTTTTTATTGATTTAGTTTTTTTCCCCTATAGCACAGCAGATTATAAAAGTCCTCAATGTATTGCAAACTCCTCTTTACAAACCTTTGACCAGAATAGTTACAGAAAGCAAAAACACACACACACACACAGCAGGTTGTTTCCACAGATTTCCTGCTTCTTACCAAAGTACAAGGCCAGTATCTTTTCATAGAAACAATCCCGACATTCATAGTTACATCGTAATAGAGGTTGAAAAATAAATTTTAGTCCATCAAGTTAAACCTTTTTAGATCTCCTCTGATCTGCAATATACAGATTAATTGTTAATTGATCCAGAGGAAGGACCTCTGCAAGTGAAGTTACACCTCAATTTAAGCCCAAATTACTGAGTTTAGACACACAAAAATCCCCTAAGCGAGAGAAAAAATGTCTGCCGTAAAAAACAAAAACAACGCTACACGGCCCTAAAGCCGCAAAACACCACCAAGCCAAAGGCGTTCATTGCGAGCCACGCGATCAGTGCCGAAGGATCTCAGACCACCAAAAAAATTGTCTGTGGCAAACAGCATAACCTGCCTTACAATTTTATTGCCCTGTCGCTAATATATATATATATATATATATATATATATATATATATATATATATATATATATATATATATATAATTTCTTCCTGACTCCAGATACTGGCGATCGGATTCCTCCCTGGATTAAATTAATACTCCCTCTCTAACCCGGAATGCCCTTTTAATAAAAAAAATATTCCACAGATTAACCACCCTTACTGTGAAGAACCCTTTTCTTTCTTTAAGGTCAAATCTTTTTACTTCCAGTCTCAAAGGATGTCCCCTTATCAGTTGATAACCTCTTGACACAAAAAGCTCACTTGTATTGACCCTGGATATATTTACATAAGATAATGATATCCCCTCTTGCACACCTTTTTTCTAGAGAAAATAAGTTAAATTTGATTAGTCTTTCTTGATAGCTTTGCCCCTCCATTCCCTTTATTAGTTTTGTTGCCCTTCTCTGTACTTTTTCCAGCACTAATTAAGTTGTGCTCAAAATTGTACTCCATTTTCCAAATGCAGGTGCACTAGGGTTTTGCATAGTGGCAGAATTAAATTTGCTTCCCCTGCTTTTATACCCTTCTTAATACATGCTAATATTTTATTTGCCTTTGCAGATGCTACTGGCATTGAGCACTGTTGCCTAGGTGGTTGTCCACAAGTACTCCCAAATCCCTTTCAATATCTTATACCCCTAGATTTGCTCCATTAAGATTATAAATTGCATGGCGATTTATTCCTTCCCAAATGCATAACTTTACATTTATTTGTATTAAATCTCATCTGCCATTTAGTCGCCCATTTCTCTAATTTATGCAAATACCTTTGGATTTGGCAAAGTACATAATTTTCTGATTTAATTACCTTGCACAACTTCGTGTCATCAGCAAAAATGAAGACAATACTTTCCAGTCCCACCTCTAAGTCATTAATAAATATGTTAAGGAGAGGACCTAATACTGAACCCTGAGGAACCCCACTTACCACATTAGTCCAATCTGAGTATGTTCCATTTACAACAACCCTTTGCTTCCTGTCTTTTAGCCAGCTCTCAATTCATGAGCAGATATTTACTGCAATTTCTTTATCCCTTCATTTGCTCAATAGTCTTCCATGTGGCACTGTATTAAAAGCCTTTGTAAAATAAAATAAAAACTACATCCACTGAGTTGCCTTGATCCAAGTTCCTACTAACCTCTTCATAGAAACTATTTAGGTTTGTTTGACATGACCTATCCTTCATAAATCCATGTTGATTCCTACTCATCTTGTTTAAATAGACATATTCTTGTATACCATCCCTTATTAACCCTTCTAAAAGCTTTCCCACTACAGAAATGAGGTATATAATTTCTTGGATTTGTTCTTGCTTCCTTCTTAAATATAGGTATCACCTCTGCCTTTCTCCAGTCATTTGGTAGAGACCCTGTGTTGAATGAATCTTGAAAAATTAGATATAATGGTTTTTGGATGTATTCCATCAGGACCTGGGGCTTTATTAACATTTATTTCCAACCAATCACTTTTGGATTTTTTCCTGTGTTAACCAATTACTTGTTGCAGTGTCCCAACCACTGGTACCTCCCTTGTGTATACAGAAGAAAATAACCTATTTAGCTCATCTGCATATTCCTGGTCACTAAATAACAGACGGCCTGTGTCACATTGCAATGTCCCTATAAGAGCTTCTTCCCTTGCCTTCTTTCCATTAATATATATACAAAATATATTTTAGGGTTAGTTTTACTCTTTTTTGCAACTCATTTTTCATTTTCTATGGTAGCAAGTCAATAGCCCTTTTGCAAGCCTTGTTGACTTTCTTGTACTTAGAAAAGGAATTGAACTGCATTGCTAGCTCTAAACACAAAAAGGAATAAATCACTTGTGTCGAACAGTTGATCGTCTAATTCTCTCCAAAGTGAACAAGACAAACCAAACGCTTTCTTAGGTTTGTTAGAATTGCAGTTCTAGAAAAATGTTTTTTTTTTCCTGGTGCTTCACACCCAAAAATTCTCAATATTAAAATCATAAACAAATAGGACATTGTATTTATCCGAAACAATAAAAAATGCCACTGCTATTAAAAATGTGCTTGTGACTTCAAATGGATATCCCACAATGCCCACATAAAGACACATTAACTAACATTTAAACCATAAGCTACTAGATATCACTAAAAGTGGTAAACATCCAATCTCCACAGTTATGCCTCAACCTTACACTATATAATCTGTTATTAATATAACCAAGCAGGCCGAATACTGAATAGAATTAATATCTAAAACCATAAAGAGACACATTTAAACATCAAATAGATAAATAAAAATGATACAAATCCAATCATTTTGATTTTTTGCAAAATCTTGTACTTTAGTCTATTATAGTTACATGGATCTCCTCTGTTTCCAGTCCAGTGAGAAGTATTCGTTTAAAGGGCAATCTCTTGAGCCATGAGGTTCCCGAAATGGGCAGCTCACTGTTTATGCAAATTTAGAACCGGAGCTTGTGTCTGTCTGGGATAGATGTGTTTAGCTAGAGCTCCTGCTTTGAAATAGGCTTTTGGGCTAATAAAAACACCAACAACCCCAATAACAACAGCAGGGGAAAGAAGAGGAAGTGATCCTAATCCCCCACCGTCCCTCCAACTGCACTTTCTGACACGCAGTCAACACGGAGAGACTGGTCAGATACCCAGACAAGGACGAACCCTACCCCATAGAGCCCTCAGCTGCAGGAGATTGCAGAGGACACAGGAAGGCACTTTGAGCTGGCAGGATCCACCCAGAGAGCAAAAAGGGACACCCTGGCCTGTGCGAGCAATTAAGAGAGAGTCTGGTGAGGAGGCAAAGCCCTGAACGGGCGGGCGACATCTTGGGAGGTGGCGTGGAAGGGCCCGTGGTGTATTCCGAGGTCCTGTACTCGGAAAGGACCTTGGTGGACCCTGGGAGACATATGGTGGCGGCTGGTTCAAACTGGAGGAGCCAGTGACTTCTAGAGCTGCAACAACAGCTCAGGAAGGATCTGCAAACGAGGAGGACAAGCCCGCAAATGGGCGACCTCCATTTTGTGCGCCATCTTGAGGGTGGCGTGTTCCAATCTACAACTGCCACATAAGCCCTGCCCCCTGAACCTTTCACCTGGGAAAGTAAAAGAAGTTCAGAAGGACCTTGATTGTGGCTAGCCTGGCAGTAATCCCCAGGGACAGCATGAGTACAGAGGAGCTGGGTGAGAAGGAGGCTGGAGGTATGGTGGCAGCCATTTTCCCTACTCCACTGGGTTAGGCACAGAAGCCAATGTTAAGGGAATTGTAACTTTACCTTTGGACCCGATATAAAAACAATACCACCTCCATATTAACTTGCACCAGCACACAGAGTATAATTACAGGAACTCTGGCTTTCTTGCTACAAATTCCCTTCTTCTGCAACAAATATTGGGCAACTACCAACTCTCAACGAATGTTTATGCCGGATTTTTTGTTATCCCACAAACAGCATCTGAGTTCAATAGACTTGTGCTTACTGGCTGTATTATAAGACTGTGTGGTATTATTTGAAGGCCTGGCCTCACACCGACACCTTGTGGCTGCCCAAGGAGGTAGCAACAACTTTTGTCTGTATATGCCTCACATACCACCTTTCGTGACTTTGTTGCTGCACACCCAGACCTTCACTGTTGCTTTTTAAGTAGTACTTAGGTACTGTTAAGGCAAAAAGTCACAGAGTGACCAAGATCAATAAGATGGTACCTACAAGCTGCTTCATTGCCTGTGTGACACTACTTGGAAATCTGGCCTCTTATCGCCACTTAGAGGCTGCTAGAGAAGGTTGCAACAATCTCAGGATCTCTTACGCTTGTTTTTTGCTTTTTTTTTTTTTTTTTAGTTCTAGGGAGGTATCCCTGACATGGAATATGAACTAATTGGGGACCTAATCCAGCCAGCAGGTGCCTTAACTATTTTTTCAGAGCCGGTCTTGTTATACAAACTGATGTAACAGTGTATCAGACAAAGCACTAAACACATCTGCTCTTTGAAAACCACATTCAACGGTTTCCAGGCAGACCTCTTGCTGCTATTCACACTCCGGAGATGGGGAAACCTAAATGTGCAGCCCCCACAAAAGGGCATAAGGGAGCATTTTCTGCCCAAAACTACCCGGCACAAGTCTCCAGTGGACTCCCTGATCTAAGGATTCCGAGTGCTCAGAGATAAAGAGAACCCCAAAGACTCTCGTCAGCACATAGATTTAAAAAAAAAAAAAAAAAAAACGGCCAGATCAGTGGCTACGATCGAACAGCTTTTAGCAAAGGCGATTGAACCCCTACGAAAAGATCTGAAGGAACTGGGACACCGCACCCAGCTATTGGAGGAGATGACGGACCAGATAGCCGAGGCCCAGGAGAGGGATAGGTCATCTATCTCTCAAAACGCCTTTCATTTAGCGGATCTCACAGAAATGATAGAGGACATAGAAAACTGGTCCCGCCATCACAACATTCGCTGTATAACAATAGCTATACAAGATCCAACCCAGTATCTAAGAGACACCATTGCTGCAATTCTCCGTGATCAGGCCGAAACAATGTTTGAACGTGCCCATAGAGCTCTGGGGTTTACAAGGAGCACAGATGCCCCTAAATATGTCATTGCCAGATTCCCGAGGCAGCAAGCTAGGGATATTCTACTTTTGGCAACCAGGAAGTTAGTTACATATTATCAAGGGTCCTGACAACTCTCCCCTGCAGTTTTATGCTGACCTATCCCCAGACACTCTTAACAAACGAATGCTAATGAAATCGGCTCTTTCAATTCTTCTCCAACATAAGATCCAATACCATTGGAATTTCCCCATTTGCCCGATCTTTAAACTTTCAGGGCACAACTTATACCACCCGCACTCTGGATGACTGCCTATCGGTGCTGAAACGCTTGCATCTTTGCTCTGAGGAAATAATGGAAAACAGACAAGAGCAACCCCCTCCACCCATTCCTAAGAGGCAGTGGCCACTGGTAACAGAGCAAGTTCACTGCAAAAAAGCCTCATCTCCTGGGGGGAGATCCATAAACCTAGAGGATAGTTCAAGCGGCCAACCCACAGAACTAGAGCCTGCACAGAGGACACTTGCCACACTGACGATTCAAAGATGGGCTCAAGACCGGATTAGATTCTTTCAACACTGGACTCTAATTATGCACTGTTGAGTGCCAAGTATAATGCTAGGTGTTCTTTTGTTACCATCTAGTACTCTGATATTTGTTATTAGAATAGTTTAAGATATGAATTTGTCATTATTTCGTCAATTTTGACGGAGTATTTCTCCATTTTACATAGATTGGATTCCTATTATTTTTTCTTGGGAATCCGGCGAAGGTCATTGTTGAAAAAAAAAAGTTGCAAAATGTTCTTATTTTCATATTTTTTTGTTGTAACATAAGAGACATGCTAACTGCTCATTTGATGACACTTTACTGTTTGTTTAGATATGCCTACCTCACTGTAGTAATGCTCTATTTCGATAACAGGTGGATTCATCTGCCACTGGCAGACCAACTTGCAATTCAATTAATGGTGTTGGCTTAAAAAATACCCATAGACAGTAGATGGAAGTCCTCGACTTTTTAATTACCTCCTGAAAATTTAAAAGATCAACTACTTACTTATTAATGAGAGATTAACACACATTATCCTAGACAGTGTTCCCCCAATTCCAGGCAATTTGGGAACCTTGGTTAGGATCATCATTTAGCACCCCCCTAATATGACATCTACATCTTGCTAAATTGGCACCGGGAAGGAGCTAGAGGTGGAGGGGGCCCAGAAACCTTTTAGCTGCGATATGGAGGCAACTATAACTCGAGGAGATTTGTGATATTCTTATTGGGGTTTTTCTTGGGCCTGCTTAGTGGCGGTAATTTTAGCTTTACCCCATTTTCTATTTCAGGTTAGCAGCAGTACGGTTTAGCTAACCGATTTGATTTTTGTTCTTTTTTCTTTTTAACCTTTTGTTTTTGTGGTTTTATTTATTATGTAGTTTTTCTTAAAGTGTAATTCTAGTCATGTTATAGAGACTTTAATAAATAAAAATGTAAAATAAGAAGGTCCAGTCCATTAATTTGATAATGTTTTATTGTGAAAATGTATGTAACTTAACCAACAAAATTCAGTTCATAATGTTTTATTTTTGTATACCTTCAAATAAAGATTATAAAATTCAAAAAGTGAAGGTATTAGACTGGGTACAGCACTGCAACCAGTGTGAGTAAGAAGTCCAGCTTTAAAATATTTAATTATACAGTGAGTGCCCTAATATCGTCATTGTAATCCCCAAGAGGCTCACCCAGTTCCCATATCTTGGCATCATGTAAAAATGTAAGCACTTTATGTTAACTAAAAATAGAATTAACTTTCAAAATGCATATATGCAAACAGGAGCAAAGAATTTTAGCCAGAAATTATATATTTAAAAACAAACAGGTTACTTAATTAATGGATGCTGTTCTACTCTTCTCCATCTCTCATTGTCCTGAGCACCACTGAAACTAAAAACAAACATTTCAACAAATGCAATTCATTAGGCGAAGGGTGGGTAACCTGAAGTATAATCTGGAGCAACCAAATCCTACAGAACATGCTCCAGGTTACCCAGGACCAACAGGGGGGGGGGGGATGGAATGACCTCACAGGATGGACAGGCCTCTCCACGTGGTCATGGTGGGGGCATATTGCTGCTGAACCTGTATTCCCTACAGTCGGTAACATTGGATGGGTGGCAGACTATAAACTGGGTTGATTCTGTTCCTGCTATCAGGGGTACACAAGGAACCAGACAGTTCTTATGAAGCCCAACTGAAGCAGTAGGTAGTCACAAAAATATGATGGATGCCCCCAAGAATCAATAGAATCATACAAAACCATAGTTTTTTATTTATTTTTATTATTAAAAACTAGCTCTATGAAATTTTCCTGTTTAATTATGTTTTTAGTCAGCCACACACATTCCTCTCATCATACAGTTGTGCATTAAGTGGTACCTTTTACACAGGGGACAACACTATTCACACCAAAAAAAATATATATACACACATTTCACAGAGAAATAAAAAAAAATACATTGTTAATGTTATATCAGGTCAACCAACCATTACAAACCAATACGTATTTTAATTTGTATCGAGGTGTGGCAGTAACTAAACACACTGTACAAACAGGAAAATGGATAAAATGGCACTTTATACAAGTCCCATAGAAAACAAAGTGGCCAAGATCCAAACTCAGCTGACTCAGCAAAAAACGTGCAAAGTTATAATCCAGAATAATGTGTACCTATCTATAGAAATGTTCATGTATAAATACAATATATCACTTATACTGTTATCTTACACCGGTGTATAAAATCATGACATATCAACGGCAAAGGAGGAGGAATAAATGGGGATGGCGTAAACATCTGAAAGTCACTAGGGCAGCATAAAACCTAAGTACGCCCATGGCTACTTTTTAACTTTTGCTCAGGGAAAAGCTATTGAAAAAAAAAGTTTTATGTAATTAAAGGGGCATTAACCCTGCAGCATTGTGAATTCTTCAGTACAAACAAAACTAAAATCAAAAACACACACACACAATATATATATATATATATATATATATATATATATATATTACACACGATTGTCGAACCACGAGGCGTAGTAACGCTTTTCGTTGTGCGTGCGACTTAGGCGATGAGCGCCAAAGGCGGCGATCATCTCTTGCGAGACGTTAACTCTGAGTACTTAAAAAAAAAAAATCATTACGAGATGCGGGACTTAGAAATTTTTTTTTACAAGGTAGGAAAAATACTAAGTTAACGGCCGAACTGCTAAAATCAAAATACACACAAAAAAAAAAAAAACAACATCACACACACACAGCACGGGGGAACAACCAGGACGTGAGGTGGAACTCAAATTTATGTCGATTTTAAAGAATTTAGGCACTCGAAAACTGGCTAAGCAAGAAAAAAAAAAAAAAAAAAAAAAAAATGAAAACGAGGCTACATGAACCTGGACCGCTTAACACACTGCCAAGCGCGTACCACTTTCACACAGGAACGTACAAGGTACAAAATACACTAGTACAAAGGATGCCAAATACTCGTGAACCACGTAGCACATTGTCAAACGAAGCTACTTTACACTCAACTTGTAAATCACAACATCACTACTGTAGATGCGTAATTTACACAAATAAACAAACGGTTTGCCCTCACGGACGCAGCCTATTTCTAAGGCACAATTGGGACATTCATTAAAAAAATCTCCACAGGCCAGCAACAGTCCAACTGGACATTATATACTGCGGGAAAATTAAAAAAAGATTGTTAGCTCTTCAGCCTATTGATTGATGGATATATTAATTATAATTAGGTAAAGTATATTAATTCATTAAGTAACTAATTAATTGATTATTAGTTACAAAAATGTAGACATATGTATCTGTCTTTGTGATAAGTGCAGAGGCTGCTCAGAGGACCAAAAGTACACCAGAGGAGAGGCCCGAAATGAGCGCCGAAGGTCTTCACAGTACAAAAACCTTCACATTGTGTGGCAAACAGCATTGCCATGGCTTCAAAATGTAAATTGACCATCTTTTTTTGACGGGCAAGTCGCTAGTAAAATATATATTATACTGCAACACTATTTATCTTCCTGTAAACCAAAGCAGTCTATAGAAAACTGGAGCTTTAAAACGGCCTTTTAAATTTTTAAAGAAAGTGCTTTTAGCTATTCTGAAACAAAATGAAAAAAGAAGCAGAATGGTATTTGTTATGTTAAAGACAAAACTTGTGTTTTCATTCATTAAAATGTTATTTACACACACACTACATAGCCAAAAAGGATGTAGATGTAAAGACCCCTAATTAGTGTATTTGGCCGTTACAGCCATACCCATTGCTAAAAATTAATAAAAATCAACCATACAGCCATGCAATCTCCATAGTCAAACACTGGCAGTAGAATGCCAAATTGAAAGTCGCTGAGCTCTTCAGGATGACACAGTGTCATATGATGTCACCTTTACCACAAGGCCAACTGTGAGAAGCATCCACAACCACGCAGCAGTAGACCACACAAGCTAAAGAACAGGATTGCCGAGTGCCAACGTACATACAAATCTCCGGTCTTCTGTTATAGCACTCACAAAATTGAATTTGCCTCAGGAAGCAACGTTCGATCCGCTCCGGTGATTCTCGAGCCGAGCAGCTTTCCAGGCCTAAGATCACAGAAATGCCAAGCTTTGGCTGGGGTAAAACACACCACAATTGGACTCTGGAGCAGTGGAAAAGTGTTCTAAGAGTGAAGGTCGGGCACCCACAGACTTTTACAACATGCGGCTTCTTTATTCTTATGTTAAATGAGCTTGATGGAAAAAGGTGGTATGTATTGTGCTTTATTTGCATGTCACTAACCAGACTCCTTAGCTAGAGTAGACATACTCTATATCTAGTAAAAAAAAAAAAAAAGTACACTTACTGGTTATACAGTGGAGGGTTCACCAATCATCTTTCTATCCACCATAACAATTTCTTGCCTGGTCAAATAGCTTTGCTGCCATTTGAACTTTTTTTTTTTTTGTTTCAATCATTTTTATTGTCTCACACCGTTTATGATCACATACATAGTTGTGGATCTTGCGATGTTGGTGACGTTTGCGATGTTAATCACACAGTTGCAAGCTTTCGAAGCGAGGCGAACCAGCGGCGCCGTCGCACGAGAGCCTCGCAAAGCTAGGCGAAGCAGCCACGCAGCATTTAGGTTGCAAAAATGCTATAAGGAGAGCCCAGCCAGCAGTGCCATCACACATACGAGCCTCGCAAAGCAGCAGCGCAGTACTTAGGCTGCATTGTGAGGGGCGCAACTGCAAGGCAAGCGCATAACTCTAAAAAAAGAAAGAAAAAAAATTAAACAAATATAATAACACACTCACAGACAGCACAGGCAGAGAGCCAGGAAGCTTGGGAGTGAGGTTGCAAGTGATTTTAAGCCATATTTTGGGGTTTTCGTCAATCCAAAATTGGCTAAGTGAGGAAACAAATTGGCGGACAAAAAATGTAAAAAAAAAATTAAAAAAAAATCTGAAACTGCAAGAAAAACGAGGCTGAGCAAAGCCAGGCACGTGGGACTTAGAAAATACACAACGGCAAAGACAGTAACACTTACACCAACAACGCCAGGCACGCGGGACTTTGAAAATAAAACAAACGACCTTCAGCGCGTAACACACAAAAGACAAACAAACACATAGGGAAGGAACAGGGGGGGAGATGGTGGAAAGAGACACATGGCATTCCCAAGCACAACACTTGCAGGTTACGAAACCTGCAATGAGCGGGCCCGTACAATAGGCAGGAGGAAAAAAACTTGCAGTGAGCGCCAAAGGCGCGCATTGTGAGCAACAAGAAGAGCACCAAAGGCGCTCAGCGTGGGGCACGGGATGAGCACCGAAGGTGATCAGTGCAAAGCAGGAAAGTTGAAGTGCACGTGGGAGAGGCTCGCAATGAGTGTCGAAGATGTTCTGAGGAGCAAAAGCCTCACACTGTGTGGCAAACAGCATTGCCAGTCTTACAATTTTAATCTTGTCATTTTTGACGGGCAACTTCCTAGTATATAATAATATTCATACAATAAAACAATTGTAACATGAAAACAGTATACCTTATCTTGAATAAATAAACATTATAGTGCAATTCACCATTCATTATTTTTTACAAAAAACAGCAAAAATATGAGAGAAGGGAACAAGATAGTAGAATAAACTGTTAAATCTCACAGTGAAGGGTAGTCCAAATATAGAGTGCATCACATTTCTTGCATGATTTTCACAAAGTGGAATTATAGTTTATGTACATTCAGCGGCTTGGTTTCCAAGCTGAATTATAAACCACAATTAATGAAAAAACATTTTTTTTTTTGGGGAGGATATATTAGATACATAAAATGTTTGCTTACTTACCAATTCGATCTCCAGGGTCAGTGCCAAGGTCCAAAGCCTCTCGGTGCACCTTTCCTTAATACCTTGGAGTATTTAGGGAAATGTATTTCTTTTAGACTAAGGAAATACTTTTAGGAGAGCCCAGCCATGGCTCCCATATTTTTAAGAAGGTGGGAAAGGAATCAGACATTATGTGTGTTAATCTTTTGTTTATCATGATATAATTTACTTTGTTAGCAAGTTCTTGGAAATTAAGGCTTGCGGTTTTCCATTTTCTAGCGATGTGACTTTTGGAAGCCAGCATAAAAGAACTGGAGTAGTTAGTTTTAGGTATTTGAGAGGTCACAGTTGTGGATGCCCAAAAAAGGCACAATTCCATAGTTAGGACTGGGGTATCAAAAAGATTAGATGTGAATTGCACTACCTTTTCCCCACAGGATTTGAGTTTTAGGGCAGGACCACCATGTATGTAGGAAGGTACCTGTAGCTGGGCAACAGCTTAAACAAATGGCACTTTCCTGGGCTTTCCGTTTGTGTAGTATCAGGGGTGATATATATTCTGGGTAACACTTTTATGGACGTTTCCAAAATGCTGTTCAAGGAGCCTCTAGATAAGCTGGTACATGCTTTCTCCCATTTCATGTTTTACCATTCCTGGGCTAGGTCAGATTCTAACCTGGGCTAGGTCAGGGGGTTGAAGATTGAGTATAGGGATTCTAAAACCTCACCTGTTTAGAGGCGCATTTTTGCATATGCGGGAAAGCCGACGTATCTTGGGGGTGGGGGTGGTTCCCCGGTCCTCAGGTTGCGATAAAGTGTCTAATCTTCCAGTAATTAAAGTGTTCTCCCAAGGGGAGACCAAAGCAATCTTTAAGTTACTCATATGAAATAATTTAAGACTAGATCCCTGAAGTTAGACCATGTCCAGCATGACATATTCTATGCATTGGATTTGGGCGTTTTATGGGGGGGGGGGGGGGGGGGGGGGGGTTTGGTGGGGGAAAAGGGGTTTCGAGAGCCAGATGAACTTGTTCCAAGTGTGAGGGAGCATTTGGTAATTTCTCATAAATATCCAAGCGCGTTGGTGACTTACGGAGTGTGCTAATGGTATAAAGGATATTTGCGTTGCATTAAAATACCACTTTAAGAACATGGGAGTCCGCCTATGCTTTTAGGTCTGAACATTCTAGATTTAGCTATTCTTGCAGCAAATAAGCAGCACTTAAAGTGCTGAAGGTCTACATTAACTATGTGTATGTCTGAATTACATCTAATAGCTTGTTTAATTGTTCTATCACAAGAGCTAATTGGAGGGGAGAAAGGAGACACCCCTGCCTGGTTCCTCTCTTTGCTAATGGCTGGAAGTTTCAGCTATGCTTTAGGAGGGCTATAATATTAGATAATAGGTCTGGATAAGAAATAATGAAAGTGTCCCCTAAACCCAAATTTGGAAAGAACTGTGTAGGTATGGCCATTCAATAGTTTTATCAAGTTCTGTGTTCAATACATGGTTGAGGTCTCCTCCCTTTATCAATTTGTCTAGGTACAGAGAATTGATAAAGGGATTACAACAGTTTTACCAAGCCCTTGTGAGGAACTGTTGTGGGTGAGTATAAGGAGATTAGGAAGATTTTTTTTTTTTTAATCTAGGAGTGATTAGTATTATACTAATTCCTTTTTTTATTTGTCCTTTTATGCTCTCATTTGAAGGGAAAGTCTCTGTGGAGAAAGATGACTGTCAGCTTTTTTAGAAATCTGGCTTGTAGTGTAGTATTTTGGGTAATCTCAGTGTAAAAAAATGGGAATTTTATTAAGGGCAATATGCGTCTCCTGTAGGAATGATGGTTTATATCTTTTGTAAAAAATAAATGCTTTTTGCCTTTTAAAAAAGGGGGAATTAAAATATTTTACATTGTGGGTTATAAAGGTATATTCTACCTTAGCCATGTGGAGGGGTAATTTATATAATTTTTTCATGCAAGTATTTCACCTGTTTGTAGGATTAGAAGAAGGCATAGGTTGTAGAAGGCCCTGGACCTAGGCACCAGCCAACTGGAAACCAATGGAATTTGCCTGAGCTGAGAAGAATCGCCCCGGGGCAAAGGAAAGGGAGAACGAAGTTAGCAATTGAACATTGAAAGTATAAACAAACAATCTTAAGTACTTCGGTGCCTGGGACAGAGGGATGAGGACAGCATTCCTCTGTAAACTTCCAGTAGGAGGATTATACAAGTTATAGAGTAAATTCAGCACTAAACCTAGATAGTGGGTAAACAATTTAACATATGAAAGACTCAGACGGGCACCATCAATCTCTCCTAAAACAATCTGTTTTACAACCCATCCCTCATTTTTCTTTCTTAAGAGGACCGTCAGATAAAATCCCAGAATCAACTGTTGGAAAAAAAAAAAAAAAAAACACTGAAGTAAACATCTACAGGGTTTGAGTACATTTTTTGTTTTCCTTGCACTCTTGAATAGTTTCCAGTTTTTATCAATGGCTACTTTTCTCTCTTTGGAGTCTGAATGTAGAAAACAGCAGTCACCATGTGAGATGAATCCCATATGAAGCAGAGCTCAGAAGCCCTGGACATTGGGTATATAGAATAGATTTCACGGCTTACTTGGATTCCTTTCACCAAGACCACCCATATACCCACTAGCGTGTAACTAATTTAAAATGTACTTTGGTTAATTGCATTAAGACAACACTTGGTAGCCAACAAGATTGTGTTCACTGAATTATTAGACACGACAGCCCTGGTGCTATTTTTATATACGTAAGCATTAGTGTTAAGTGTATGAAATGGCTATTGCCATGGGTGTCTCTTAATGCTGTGCTAGGCCCATTTGGATTTCTTAGCACTGCGCCCCCTTTATTACCCTTATCCGACAGTTAACACAAATAAATATATATATATATATATATATATATATATATATATATATATATATATATATATATATATATATATATATATATATATATATATATATATATATATATATATATATATATATATACACACACACAGTCAGGTCCATAAATATTGGGACATTGACACAAAACTAATCTTTTGGGCTCTATACACCACCACAATGGATTTGAAATTAAACAAACAAGATGTGCTTTAACTGCAGGCTTTCAGCTTTAACTTGAGGGTATTTACATCCAAATCAGGGGAATGGTGTAGGAATTACAACAGTTTGTATATGTGCCTCCCACTTTTTAAGGGACCAAAAGTAATGGGACAATTGGCTGCTCAGCTGTTCAATGGCCAGGTGTTTGTTATTCCCTCATTATCCCACTTACAAAGAGCAGATACAAGCTCCAGAGTTAATTTCAAGTGTGCTATTTGCATTTGTTGCTGTTAACTCTCAATATGAGATCCAAAGAGCTATCACTATTAGTGAAGCAAGCCATCATTAGGCTGAAAAAACAAAACAAACCCATCAGAGAGATAGCAAAAACATTAGGTGTGGCCAAATCAACTGTTTGTAACATCCTTAAAAAGAAGGAACGCACCGGTGAGCTCAGCAACACCAAAAGACCCGGAAGACCACTGAAAACAACTGTGGTGGATGACCGAATAATTCTTTCCCTGGTGAAGAAAACACCCTTCACAACAGTTGGCCAGATCAAGAACACTCTCCAGGAGGTAGGTGTATGTGTGTCAAAGTCAACAATCAAGAGAAGACTTCACCAGAGTGAATACAGAGGGTTCACCACAGGATGTAAACCATTGGTGAGCCTCAAAAATAGGAAGGCAAGATTAGAGTTTGCCAAACAACACCTAAAAAAACCTTCACAGTTCTGGAACAACGTCCTATGGACAGATGAGACTAAGATCAACTTGTACCAGAGTGATGGTAAGAGAAGAGTATGGAGAAGGAAAGGAACTGCTCATGATCCAAAGCATACCACCTCATCAGTGAAGCATGGTGGTGGTAGTGTCATGGCGTGGGCATGTATGGCTGCCAAAGGAACTGGTTCTCTTGTATTTATTGATGATGTGACTGCTGACAAAAGCAGCAGGATGAATTCTGAAGTGTTTCGAGCAATATTATCTGCTCATATTCAGCCAAATGCTTCAGAACTCATCGGACGGCGCTTCACAGTGCAGATGGACAATGACCCGAAGCATACTGCAAAAGCAACCAAAGAGTTTAAGGGAAAGAAGTGGAACGTTATGCAATGGCCAAGTCAATCTCCTGACCTGAATCCTATTGAGCATGCATTTCACTTGCTGAAGACAAAACTGAAGGGAAAATGCCCCAAGAATAAGCAGGGACTGAAGACAGTTGCAATGGAGGTTTGGCAGAGCATCACCAGGGATGAAACCCAGCGTCTGGTAATGTCTATGCGTTCCAGACTTCAGGGTGTAATTGACTGCAAAGGATTTGCAACCAAGTATTACAAAGTGAACATTTTATTTATGACTGTTAATCTGTCCCATTACTTTTGGTCCCTTAAAAAGTGGGAGGCACATATACAAACTGTTGTAATTCCTACACCGTTCACCTGATTTGGATGTAAATACCCTCAAATTAAAGCTGAAAGTCGGCAGTTAAAGCACATCTTGTTCGTTTCATTTCAAATCCATTGTGGTGGTGTATAGAGCCAAAAAGATTAAAATTATGTCGATGTCCCAATATTTATGGACCCGACTCTCTATGTGTGTGTGTGTGTATATATATATACACACACTTATATATATATATATATATATATATATATATATATATATATATATATATATATATATCTACAGAAAAGGTTAGTTACACTTCTGTGCTTACAGACACATGTTTATATCACATTGTATCAGCAATTTTGAACAGGCTGCTGCCACCTGAAAATGTGCTACCCTAGGCCTCGGAAGCCCAGCCATAGATTCACCATGGATTTACAATGAGTGCACATATCTTCCTAAATCTCTAATTTCAATCATTTGTTTCTATTTACTCTGCCTTCCAACACAAAACATAATTTTGCTTTCTTTAAAAGACCACTATAGTTTTGTAAATTTCACATTTGTGAAGCCTTCAACAAACTTACAACTTTAGCAATGGAGTATTAGGGAAATTTCACATTTTTGAAGGCTCTTGAGTACAGAAATTTAAACTTTGTGTGGCTCTAGCACTTCTTATCTATCAGTGAAAAGAAAAAAAGAGGCAAAGGGAGGGAAAAATGGTTAAAAGGTGTTGCATATTAAAAGCTCCTATAATGTGAGAACCATCACCTTCAACCACAATGCTCAGGAGCCCGTAGTTACAGGTGTCCATGCAAGCTCCGCTCCAGTGTCTGTGCAAGATTATGCAGGTTTTACCAAAGTGTCATGGATGCTTCCATGATATTTTGGTGAAGATTACATGTGTGAAAAAAGGTGTTTTACATGTTTAGGTTTCCAGAGGCAGGGCTTGTAGCTATCCTTGTACCTACACATGTATGTGGGAAGGTGGTAGATGTAAAATACGAAATGATCCAATGATTTAACAAATATCTTTCCCTCCACATAACTAAGTCTGAAAGCTAATAGGTAGTGCTGACGACAGACAAGTCTACAAAAGTGTTATTAACTTAATAGCTGTGAAGCTTTTCACAAACTACAGTGATACATTAAATATTGTGCACATCTAATGAGTATTTGAAGGCTGTGCAAAACAAGTTCTGTTTCTATCCACCCCAAAGTCAGAGTCAGCAGCTTACCTTCACTTACAGTTGGAAAGGGTGTTGGCACTCTTCATCCTTTCACCCTACACCCTTGACCTTTTCACATGAAATCTTCACACCCTCTGTACTACAAAGACTAAGACCAAAAAACTAATCATGACAAGCACTCCCATAACAGTTGGGCATTTCTGTCAGTGCTCAGACAAGCATCCATTACACCCATGTTAAGAAGCTGTCTTGCTACACAATCTCAACCCTTTGTGATGCTCTCCAAAACAGAAGTGTATTCAGCTTTATGCTCAGGTTTGTGATACCCTAACCTTATGTGCTGCGGCCCATGAGGTCACAGAGAGTCTGCCTCATCCTAAGATTACGAGGCACATACATAGCCTCTAATTTATTACCTTTTATAAGCAAACATATTGCAGTGGAATCTACCATCTATGCATATCAACTTCCTAAGGCAGGAGAAGACTTTGAATGCAGACAACTGCCAGTGCTATCAACCGCAAAGCTTATTGGTTCACAAGCACTTCCTGGAAAAGTAACAAACAATCAGCTAAGAAAAAAAAGTGGATGCCCTCAGTAAAGGATTTTGTTTATGTACAGTCCTGCGGTCGTGTCAGACTCATCAGTGACCATATAGACCGCAACACGCCAGACACATCTATCTGTATTTCTGGTTGTGCTTATCCATATAGTTTTCTTGGAGTGGATTGCCAGTCCGTTCGAGTGGACCAGGATTTTTTCGGACCTCTCTGCTATGACCTGTCCATCCTGGGTGACCCTAAATGGTATAGCTCACAGCTTCATTGAGGTACACAAGACCCTTCACCACGGCAAGGTAGCAATCCAGAAGGGGGTAGTAAAGAATAACTGAATATAAGAGATGAAAAAGGAAAAAAAGTGTTATATTTATTTTCTTTTTGCCACCCTCAAACTTATCTCCGTTACAAAACGGATTTACTCAAAAGAAAATACTGGGGAAAAAAAAAAAACGGACCTCAGTAATCCATTAAAAAAAAAAATGTTTAAAGTGCGTGACGGCACGTCAGTGACATTAAGTTCTCAGTCGCTTTACTGGAGGGACGATCAGTGCAAAAACAACAATCTCTACATTTAAAATCCACATCATTTTCAGAATTTAAAACGAAAATCGTCAAGTAACGCACAGACTGAGCAGCATAACACAGGACAAGAGCCTGATTCACATCCACATACAGTATTCCCATAGGACACAACAAGAGGCAATACCGATTTCTGCAATACATGATGAGTCTGCACTTTCAATATTTGGATAAATCTTATGCCTGGAGAGATAGTATTGTTTATGCAAATGTAAATAGTGTTCACACCCTTGGGCTGGTACGTTCATGTTGCCACTCCAGGTATTGGCACATCTATGTATAATTGTTATTCCCTCTTAAAGTATACAATCTTACAATTTATTTTATCTATGTAGCAAAACATGTTCTATAGCATAGTACAGATAACCATCCAAAGGTTTGCAAAAGGATATAAAAAATATGGATAGTCCCAGAAGAGTGATTAACAACATGTTTACATATGTTGTTATACATGTGGAAAAGTAGCAAAATCATTGTTTGAGAGGGGAACATGATACACTAGTTCTGGAGGGTGAAAATGGACTGTGGTCACATGGCCATATGTTCTTTAAAATTTAACTATGCTTGAAATTTGCCCCTCACCTTAATACTATATCAGTCTAAATCTTATGTTTGGTCTCCAAATACTCCCCCAGTGGTACTCTTTGCCCTGCTGACTTGAGCCAGTCTTCATCCTTTATTTTCTCACTCTGTTCCCATTTACAGAACTTATGCCCTATGGAATTCTCAACCTCGATCTGTCAGAAACCCCTACCACTCTTCACAGCTTCAAATATTTTCTGATAACTCATCTACTCAGAAAAGAGTACACCCATGCTCCCTGATTTCTAAGGAAAAAAGACCACCATCAAACAATTGTGTTCCATTGTCTATAGCACCCTCTACACCCACTTGGGGTTCGGTAACATGGCTCCTGTAAAATCTGAAATCTTCAGAGTGAAAAGTTTATCGAAGACCTAAAAAAGTAGCTATTACATTCCATCTGCTGCAAACGCTTGTGCGCGATTGCTACATACAGTGGATATAAAAAGTCTACACACCCCTGTTAAAATGTCAGGTTTCTGTGCTATAAAAAAAGTTAGACAAAGATAAATAATTTCAGAACTTTTTCCACCTGTAATGTGACCTATAAACTGTACAACTGAATTGAAAAACAAACTGAAATCTTTTAGGTAGAGGTAAGAAAAAATATAAAAATAAAATAATGTGGTTGCATAAGTATGCACACCCTTACACTAATACTTTGTTGAAGCACCTTTTGATTTTATTACAGCACTCAGTCTTTTTTGGGTATGAGTCTATTAGCATGGCACATTTTGACTTGGCAAGATTTGCCCACTCTTCTTTGCAAAAACACTCCAAATCTGTCAGATTGCGAGGGCATCTCCTGTGCACAGCCCTCTCCAGATCACCCCACAGATTTTCAATCGGATTCAGGTCTGGGCCATTCCAAAACTTTAATCTTCTTCTGGTGAAGCCATTCCTTTGTCGATTTGGATGTATGCTTTGGGTCGTTGTCATGCTGAAAGATGAAGTTCCTCTTCATGTTCAGCTTTCTAGAAGAAGCCTGAAGGTTTTGTGCCAATATTGACTGGTATTTGAAACTGCTCATAATTCCCTCTATCTTAACTAAGGCCCCAGTTCCAGCTGAAGAAAAACAGCCCCAAAGCTTGATGCTGCCACCACCATGCTTTGCGTATGGTGTTCTTTTGGGGATGTGCAGTGTTGTTTTTGCGCCAAAAATATATTTTGGAATTATGGCCAAAAAGTTCAGCCTTGGTTTCATCAGAGCATAACACCTTTTCCCACATGCTTTTGGGAGACTTCATGTGTTTTTGCAAAATGTGGCCTGGCTTGGATGTTTTTCTTCATAAGAAAAGGCTTTCATCTTGCCACTCTACCCCATAGCCCAGACGTATGAAGAATACGGGAGATTGTTGTCACATGTACCACACAGCCAGTACTTGCCAGATATTCATGCAGCTCCATTAATGTTGCTGAGATTCCTCTGATGCTTTGGAAGCTCTCTGTGGACCATGGCTTTTGCTGTGGGATGAGACTAAGAAAATTTCAGGAGAGACCAACTAGAGCAGCTGAACTTTATTTGGGGTTAATCAGAGGCAATTTAAATGATGGCAGGTGTATGCTGACTCCTATTTAACACTATTTGGAATGTGATTACTTCATTCTGAACACAGCTACATCCCCAGTTATGAGAGGGTGTGCAGACTTATGCAACCACATTATTATTATTTTTTTTCCCCTCCACCTAAAAGATTTCAGTTTGTTTTTCAATTGAGTTGTACAGTTTATAGGTCACATTAAAGGTGGAAAAAGTTCTGAAATGATTTATCTTGGTCTCATTTTTTTACAACACAGAAACCTGACATTTTAACAGGGGTGTGTAGAATTTTAATATCCACTGTATGAGCTGTTCTTTGCTTCTATGGAAGACTTTACCACGTTACCCACCTGTGTACCCTGTCATTTAATACCATGTAGTGTCTCAACTGCAATATTCATGTGCAAGAATAAGAAACAGCATCAATGTTCCAATGTAGAAGTGGGAAACAAGTAGCTACATAGACACAATGATACAATATTTACTGATGTTCTGTAACTTTACAGACGCTGCTCTGCGAATGTATGCGTTTCTGGGCCCAAACTCATATCTTCTTAAAAAGGTATATCTCAGTTTCCCTGTTTTTAACTTGTTCTAAATCTAACAGATGCTGCTTTTATCAGAAACACACATTACATTGAGTCATTCTATGCACATACAGATTTATTTTATTTCATTAAAAAAAAGAAAATGGTTTCCACTCCCCAGAACTGCTTACACAAGCACCTTGTACCTACCAATAGAAACACTGCATGTGCTTACATTCTTAACCCTATACTTACCTTCAAGCCAAAAGCAGAAAGATGCAGAAATCTGTCTATTCATTCCAAGATGCATTGCTGCACAAACTGCCTTCACAACAATGTTATAGCTGCCTGTGATTGGCCAAAACAAATTATTAATTTCATGCTAATTTTAGCAAGGATTTTCAGGGATGTAAACTCTCAAAAACATCTGGTAATTTTTTTTTAAAAAACTCTAGCGCTTTATCAAACTTTAGGGGGAAGTATTCCATACACTACAGATTCACTCATAATCCATGAAATGAATGCCTTTAAGTAACTCGCAAGGATCCTTGGTAGTCTACAGTATTTTCCCTTACATAGCCATGGGGTTTGTCACGTATCAGTAAGTTCTTACATGAAATAGCTGTGGGAACCATGTAATGGCTATGTAAATCTCCCATAGCTACAAGACAGTCTTGTGGGAGATGCTACGGGAGCCGTTTAATCAAGATCTTAGGTAGTAAATTATTACAAGAGCAGACTCCTCAACTCCAGGACATATCATCTTGTCAGCTTTTGAAGTTCTGGCACAAATGTTTACAGATTTATACACTGAATCAGACCTCTTAGCACATGCTATGGGGGAAACGACAGTACCAGGCTGCATCCCTTTACCACAAGTGTCAACATCTCTTGAATGCAATGCCAGTAGTTCCTCAGAAACGGAAAATTACTTATAAAACCACAGAAATAATTTAATTTGTGCTTATGTGGAATTGAGAGAGAGGGATTGTTTGTCTCCACAACGTAACAATGACACAGACTCAGGAAGACCAGTTTCTTAATAGGTGAGCCTCTTACTTCCTAAGGTGGCTACTACACTGCTCAAAGCTACCAATTTAAATATGCAGAACTACAAATTGCAGCAAGTTGTGTAAATCCTGTACAACCACCCCTATACTCCAGTCCCCATGTTACACATTAAAAACGACAGTTATTATTACATTTGTGTTCCACATCTTGCTCCGACAGCAAAGAAAATTTATGTTATAACAGATACTTGCCAATTGCCGATCTCCACTATGCTCCCAAACTGGATGATAAAATATTTGAAAACATGTTATTGCTATAGTTTGCCTTGATCAGCTAGAGCTAAGATTACACCATGGGCAAACATGGTAATGGAGGACGCTTTAACAAAAAAAAAAAAAATCTCTTAAAATATTCTAAACTTCCTTTAGTTACATTAGGCACTTAGTACATTAAAGTCTGAGCTAACTTTAAAGATAACGGCCTTTTCAAAGCTTAAGTTGCATCTAGCATAATGAAAGCCCAATTATATAGGATTGAATTAACACTATATTTTTTATCTTCCCTCTCTTTACCTCCAATGGGTTGCCATGTTGGCCTATCTTGCTCCTCCCATCCCTCTGAATGTGTCAGGAGGGTAAGCAGCAAATGGTGTGTCACAACCTGCTCTTTGTTGGGTTTGAAAAGGATCGCTAAACCGAACCCACCTGCAGGTTGACCAGGTTCTGTATCCCCTCACACGGTTTAGCAGAAATCTAGGACAAGTTGCAGATTCTTAGGCCAAGTGCAGGCTGCAGAGATTTTTCTTAGAAAAAAATAAATAATAAAAATCCATTCCCTCCAAATCAGGGGTAGGCAATTTGGTCCTGGAAAGCCACAAACAGTTCTGGATTTGAGGATATCCCTACTGTTTAAATGCAAGACCCGGTCTTCAATCATTTTGACTGACTCACCTGTGCACAGAACCCAAGCCTATGTGTAACGCTCAAGGACCGAATATGCCCATGCCTGCTCTAAATTAAACACACCATACATATGTGTCCTAAACAGAGTATACTCTTTATTTCCTGGTTTACCTTTTTTTACAGTATCCTATGCCAAACATCAAAGGTTCAGTTGCTCTAACACAATAAGTATTGTAAGTATCTTGTATTTTAGTTCCCGATGTGGGCCAGGAACTTCCACCATGAATCCGGGGCATACAGGCCTAGGATCTTGGGGAGAAGGTATATCACTAAGCGGGGAACCTAGCAGAGGGACTGGTTAGCGGGCCCAAGGTGCACTGTATGTAGTGGTGGGGGGGAGAATATCACTAGGACCTGGTGTGCTTAAGAGAAGTGCTGGTTGGGTATATCCACTCCCTAACCAAGGAGATGAGGTGACCCCAGGGTGTAATCACTTTTAGTGGTGGACCAGAACTTCTGCAACATTTCTAACAATTCTGGCTCCCTAATAGATTTTATTGGGGTTCAGGAACAATGGCTGAGGTCAAGTTCCTAATTAGTGGTTAACTGTGAGACATCAAAAGGTGTATCAATTGCAATGCACTTGACCTTTGTCTATAGTGTTTCAATTGATGCCAGACAGCCTAGTTAACTGTACTTGATGGCTCAATCAGGTCCGTGGATCTCCCATAGAAGTCTATGGAAACGTTTCTACAACTTACGCAAGTTTGAATCCAGCCAGGAACATAGCCCGGCCCTGGGACTGGGAGCAAGCTGGATATCGAGGTCTGCTACCAAAAGTGACTAATGGTCGCGATTAAAGTGATACTATCCTCAAAAAAAAAAATATTGGCTCAATGCAATATTTACACCCTGGAACACATTATAAACATAAAATAATTGTTCTAGAAATGTAAAATTGACCAGAGCACTCTAAGCTCGGGTGACCTAGGGAAAATGGTTTCTGGGCTTGTGACATGGACTCTCCTCATTGCATTTTCTACTACCTAAACCTTTAAGAGGCAGCGATATATATATATATATATTTATTTCTAGTGCCCATCTTTCCTTGCTGACAGTGTTCACTATTCACACTATTTTAAAATGGTGATTAAAAGTATAACTGCTTAATACATTAATTAAATACTGAACACTCCACAAAGTATCTAAAACTGCTTGCCTCACTGCAGTGACTGTTTATATAAATATAATTAGAGAGCAAATAAAGTACAAAAATATAGGCTGTATCCCTATTCAAACTTGTTACTCTGATACTACAAAAATGATACTGCTTGAGGCTCTCAGCAGACAAGCTAAAAGTGGAAACCGTAGACAACATTCTTGCAAGGTCAGTTGAAATGTCAAAGGGCAGACAGAGTCCTGTGCACAAGGTTATAACAAGATCAAAATGTCCAAGGGGGATCTGAATAAAACGCAGTTTCTGAGGCTCAGTGAGGAGTATTTTATACAACTCTTGGTAACAGATATTGGTTGCATCTTACAGTTATGATTTCCAAATAAGAAAATGCCATGGTAGGGCAGTCAGTTCCTGCTATTGCAGCTTCTTGTATAAAATACTGATTGCTAATAGGATTACCAAACTGGAATATATTGCATTTCAAAGTAGTAGTATTCCTAGTAGAATCTACTGGATGAGAAGTATAAGGAGATCTTCCAGACGTTTGTATAAGGTCAAGGTTATTAGAAGAGCACTGCAGAACACCTCATAGTATAGGCTAGCACTGAATATATAGCCCAGGGGTTACTGGGAGTATAGACATTTGTCAAATTACATCTTTTTAACTTATAATAAGAACCATGTATTGAAGCGACAAAAATATATATCCAATGCATCACAAAAAACAAAACAACAATATTGCAATTTGTTGCACATCTTATGTGGTTTCTAGGAAAACGATGCAGGTACTTGTATATGATGTAATGTGGGCGTGGTACTGTATTTTGATTAAAAGATAATCATTTAAAAAGGGGACACAAACGAGAGAATAAGTGCAATGGAGCTACATGACACAGATGGACCTTTATACACGTATACAAATTTTATATATATGTACCAATATACATGTACCAAGGTATATGTACAAAAGTGTCACCTTGTTATATTGACAGAGTCTTCCAAATATATTTTTTAAAAAAATAAGTATTTTTTATTGAACTTTACCAAATCTACTGGTGCTCTGAAAATAAAACGTGAGGGGAGAGATTATATATCTCTCTCTATCTCATGGCTTGAGAACTTCCAGGATCCAGGGAACCATGATACTTCTGGCTCCTAACTTTTTAGATATTATTCATATATAATACATTGCTCTCCAAAATTTTCAGTCCTCTAAATTTTCGATAAACTTTATCAAACTCTGATTTTATATATATATATATATATATATATATATATATATATATATATATATATATATACACACACACACACACACAAATACAAAGGGGTGGATAAAATACCCAAAACTTAGGAGCTAGGAAGAGTTTTTTAGGCTATTATTGTAGAAGCCAGTAGTAAATGTTTATTTATTTACAAATATCCAAAACTTAGGAACCAGAAATATTTTCCAGGCTGCTCTCTGCCCCCACCATGCACAGTTATATATCAAATGTAATGTATAGTGAACATGTAGCTATGGTGCATGGTATTCTGTTCCTGCTATAGGTGTTGGAGCTATAGGTGATCCTGCTATATATATATACAGGTGTTGGTGCTATAGATGTTGTTGGTATAGGTGATCCTGCCCTAGGTGATGACACATGACGCCCCTGCCCTTACCCCATTGGCAGCAGCGATCTGGATGATGAGCTGGATCGCCTCCTTCATGTAGAACCTCCCGTCTCCTCCCACCACCAGCACCCCCTCCTGCCTCTCTGCGGGGTCTGTGGTGGAGATGATGCTCTGGATGAAATTCTCCGCATAGTTGGCGTTGGTCTGGAACACGCTCACCCGCTTCCTGAGCCCGCTGGTGCCCGGCTTCTGGTCGGTGTATGGCTTGGTCTTCACGGTCTGTATCTTGGCCATGGTGCTGAGGAGAGGAGGTCACTGCTAGAGCTCACAGCTGAATGTCACACAGTGTGAGCGGGGCTGGGCTACACCAGGGAGCGAAGACAGCGAACAAATCTGATTGGCTAAACTGAACTAGAGAGACACGCCCTAACATATTCCCAGGCTGTGAAAAACACGGAGCAGAACCCATGGCCGTCTCTGATTGGTTGAGCTGCACCAGGAAGCCCCGCCCACTGAAGTTTACCGTCACAGCATTTCCTGGATCAATGATCCCTCATTCAGCTCCTCCCTTTTATAGTAATTAAGGTGGATTAGTAGAATTACTGCTCTGTTACTGTCTTAGCCAGAAGAATAGATACATTTACAAGAACGTTCCCAATAAAAATAAAATATATGAATAAAAATAACAAACGTCAATGGGGAACTTTTAAGAAATAAAGTGAGCTATTTTGGTTCCTTAATTGGGTTTAAAGGGACAGGGAACACAAAGGTTTTTTTCAAACAATTAAAAGAGCATGTCTTAAACATTTCAAAAATATTTTTTTGCATGAAAAAAAATTAAGTAAAATCTGGGTCCTTTCCCTTTTGAAATTCGTCCAAAATTCACCAGCAGTAGCAGTGCCGCCCACCAATCGTTAGATGGCGCTGCTGATTTTCAGTGCCAATAGTATAGAGTTAGGGTTAGGTAAACTTTTAGGGTAACTGTGAGGGTTAGGGACAGGTTAGGGGTTAGGGTAACCTTCTAAGTTTACAACTTGTGTGAAATATCCTTGCCGGCACGGCAGCTGTCAGTGGTGGCGAATTTAAAACGGGATAGATCCAAAATCTGTTTAAACTTCACTAAAACTTACATGAATGATACTTTCGTCCATAAATCTCATTAGCTAAGGCAAGCCCAAACAGTTAAACTTCTGAATAAGGCTTTGTGCCCTGAGACTTTAATTTGAAACACTTAACAGGACCAGTAGGTGGAGGGCCTGAGATTTTAGTCTATTTCGGACCAGATTTTAATCAATTTCCTAACCTTAGGGTTAGGGGTAAATTTAGGGTTTACGGTTAGATTTAGGGATTAGGGTAAGTGGATGAAAAGCTTTACACTAACAAGAATTTGACAAAAATCTTGGCCACACCACCCATTGCTGAAGACCAGAAAACAGGAAAGATCCACTAAAGCACACTGTGACACAGTATCAAATACAGTCTTTAAAGGTATAACAAAGAAAAAATGATTTCAATGTCCCTTTAAGTTTCGAAAATGTGGTAGATAAATGACAACTATAGTGGATCTATCCTGTTATGATGCTAGATGGCGCTGCAGATATTTTGCAGCGCTTCCGATATGTGAGAGAAGTTGTACGCTTATAATGTTAGCCTAACCCTTGACCTAACCCTCACCCTAACCGTTTACCTAAGGCTTGACTCTATCATATGGCACCGGAATATCGGCAGCACCATCTAGTGGATGCTCACCGCCACTGCTGCTGCCTTGTGCTGCGCTACCATAAGAGGATAGGACCCTGTTGTCCAGAGGTGAGCAATAAGAGGATAGGACCCTGTTGTCCAGAGGTGAGCAATTAATTTCTCAAAGGGGCCACATGAGAAACTCAGAATGTTTTGGAGGGCAGTACTTAATTTTGCTCAATATTAATTTTGTAGTTTTATTTTATTTCATTTTATCAGCGCCAGTAGCAGTATCTACAGAATGCCATCCATCCCAGTTAGTCACAACACTGCTGCTGTCCCCTTTTACAATTGTCAGTGTTTATTTGTCCAAGACACAAATTTGTATCCCACTGTAGGCCACTGTAGCGGGCCGGACAGCTACAGTCAAAGGGGGCCATACAATGCCCATGTATGGTCCCATTGAACTAGTCTTGATCAGTGACGGAACTACCGCCGATGCACCCGGTGCAATGTACCGAGGCCCTGCCCCCAGGTTCCCCTACTGATCCCGCCTCGGCACCTCCTGATCCTCTCTCTGCCCCTCTTGATCCTCCCCCCCCTTCGGATCCTCTTGATCCCTCCACATCCTGATCCCACCCGGCCTCTCTTGATCTTCCCCCCATTACCTGCCTTACAATTTTATTGCCCATAATTTTTGAAGGGCAAGTCGCTAGTATATATATATATATATTATATATGGTAGCATGACTTTTGGGCGCAGGAGATGTGCGCATCGAAAAATGCCTGACAAATGCATTCACCCACACCAGCACGGCTGTACAGCACTCTGCACTCACCCTATCCCCCCCCCCCCCCCCACTACTCACCCTCCTTCTCCAGCTCTCCAACCCTGAATAATCACCCTCTCCCCAAGTACTCAACCTCTCTTCCCCCAGTATTCACCGTCCTAAGTACTCACCCTGTCTTTCCCAGTACTCACCCTCTCCCTAGCTTCAAGTATTCACCCTCCCCGGTACTCACCCTCTTTCTCTAGCACTGTCCCTCCAGTACTCACGCTCTCTCCCCAGTGCTCTCTCTCCCCACTACTCACTCTGTCTCTGCCCCTACTACCCACCCTTTAACCCCAGGTCTCTTTCCCCCATTACCCACCCTCTATCCCCAGGTCTCTTTTCCCCAGTACTCACTGGCCGAGCTGGTGTGGGTGCGAGTATTTGTCGGCGTACACATGACGTTGCGCACGTGCCATTTTATATATAGATGAGTCGGCACCAGAGAGGGGCCCAACATTTTTCTTGCACCGGGGCCCTCCATTGACTAGCTCCGCCGCTGGTCTTGATGATTGGCAAAACTGTGTTTTTGGGAAGATAAAATAAATAATTGATTAAACAAATAAACAAGCACAGACTTGAATATGTTATGACATACAAGCACTCTTGGTCACCTTTTAAAATTTCCTGTGTGATAAGACAAGCCTTGTCTGATTACCAAGTATAAGTGAACCTTGGAGGATGATGCCATATCCACAAGATGTGTAGTAGTGTCTACGCCAGTGGTTTCACTGATATCTTCACTGGAGCATCAGAAGCCCATATAAACAGCAAAATATATTGGGTGAAAACCTTTGTCTATATCCGATTATCAGCTTGGATGACTTCAGTGGTCCTTTAAACACAAGTGGTCCTTTAAACACGGGTGTTTAAATCATAATAACTGAACTACTAATTAGCACCTCTACTTTGGTGATAGGCTCAAATTCTGGTACCCTAAGGAATGGCTTGAGATCGGATTGTCTATGCATTCATGTAAGTTAATTAATATTGTTTAGTTATCAGTTCAGGCAAGATTTGAAGATCTACACTTGATAATTGGCAAACATTTTAGAAAGTAAATCATTTTTATTTCCGGTGATCTGCTGCTACATGTGTGAGGATACCTGTACCGACTGATATCTACATCATTTTACTTAATCCACCTTAAGTAATTAAAAGTGACAGAGGCTGTGTAGAGAGGAGGTGGAATTTGGAGTGTGATGTTGCTGTTGACTACAGGCCACATTTAGCAGCTGTCACTGGTTTCCTGTGCTGATTGGACCAGCTGCTATGCAAAGACCATTCTCAGAAGCTGTGGTTGGTGGAGCTGAATGTCACTCAGTCCATCCAGGGGGCTCTCCTCTGCTAGCATCACTGATTGGACCAATCTCCTAAATTAAAATCCGCCTTCTGAACTGTCAGACTGTGCTATCACTATTGCTCTGTGCTGATTGGGTAAAACTTTTGTTTAAAGCCGCCCTTTTAACTGTCAGTTAAACAGCAATACGGCTGATTGACAGCCATCACAACCAATAGCTGCATATACAGCTTTGAGTAGAATACATTTCATTGCTCCCATTGACTACATGCTCCACCAAAACGTCCTCCTGCTGAATGTGACAGTGCCAGTTATTACCGCCCTTGCACACCCACATACCACCAGTATTCATAAAGTTAGTTCATTAGAATAGCATGCAATCCAATTTTGTTTTGCTGCAGCACCTTTTGCTGAGATGGTTACGTGACACCAAAGTAGTGGCGGAGTAACAAGTAGTTGAGTGAAGAAGCTGGCTGTGTGTTTTTACTTATGTACAAGCCTGATGCAAATATATTTATATTCTAAGTACAAGCCCCACACTGATAAGATCCAATTAAGATTGAAACAGTGCTGTCTACGGGTAGGTGTCGTAACTAATAAATAATCCATCCTATGCTATGCTTCAAAGCATGTTTGAGGATTCAAATTTGTAATATTCTGAGGGCACAAGAATTCAGGGCTTGCACATTTTAGCCAGTAACAATTAAATTACATCAATGGTGCACATTGGCAAATAAGACCAATAGCCACATTAATTCCCCTAACGTGTAAAACCAAAGCCCGTAATGTAGCCCTCAAGACTTACGGCTATTAAATTGGCCCTGAAAAGCAGCCCGCCAACAACTTGCGGGGTAGGAGCGAGAAAACCCTATAGGACATGAGAATTCGACTTGTGCACCAGTAAATCCTTTGTTCTGTCAAGCCCTGTTACGTTCCAATTGCGCTATTAAATTGCAACAAAATCACTGGCGTTCAAGCCCGTAACCCGCAAATAGAGCCATAAAGCCAATGAGTGCTAGAGAGGACCCGCAAGGGGCTAAAAGTCCAATCCCTAGCACTGTAAATGCACATATACACACACTACTGTACATTTATGAACAGGGAAAGTGATGTTAGGTCTTAGAATTAATAGAACAACATTCTCAAGCTTGCAAATTTGCAATATAAAATACTTTATTTCATGTTTATTTTCCGTGTTATATCGATCCTAGCAATCAATGTCACATTAAGGTTGAAAAAAGACTTTCAGTCCATCAAGTTCAACCTTTTAAGATCTCCTCTGATCTGCAATATTCAGATAAAATATTAATTAATTAATTGTTAAATATTTATCAATTATTTAATTATTATTTATTTATTTTTTTAAATTATTAATTAATCCAGAGGAAGGCAAACAGAAAAAAAAAAAAAAGTGAGACTTAGCCAATCCTCTCAAAGGGAAAAATAAAAAAAATAAAAAATTCCTTCCTGACCCCAGATACTGGCGATCCGATTTCTCCCTGGATCAATACTGTCTCTCTAATTATCCATGATAGCCCTGAATTCCCTTTTTAATTAGAAATAAATCCAGTCACCTTTTAAAGTTATCTATCAAATCCGTCACCACCTCCTCTGGTAGAGAATTCCACAGATTAACCACCCTTACTGTGAAGAACCCTTTTCTTTCTTGAAGGTGAAATCTATTTACTTCTAACCTCAGGGGATATCCTCTTGTCAGTTGAAAACCTCTTGGCACAAAAAGCTCCCTTGACAAATCTTTATACTGATGCTGGATGTATTTATATAAGGTAATCATATATCCTCTTAGACACCTTTTTTCTAGAGAAAATAAGTTTAATTTGGTTAGTCTTTCTTCATAACTTAGCCCCTCCATTCCCCTTATTAGTTTTATTGCCCTCCTTTGTACCCTTTCCAGCTCTAAAATGTCCTTTTTATGAAGTGGTGCCCAAAATTGTACTCCATATTCCAAATGAGGGCGTACTAGAGATTTGTATTGTGGCAGAATTATATTTGCTTCCCTTGCTTCTATACCCTTCTTAATACATGCTAATATTTTATTTGCCTTTGCAGCTGCTGCTTCGCTTTGAGCACTCCCAAATCCCTTTCAATATCTGATACACCTAGATTTGCTCCATAAAGATTATAAATCGCATGGCTATTTTTCCTTCCCAGATGCATAACTTTACATTTATTCGTATTAAATCTCATCTGCCATTTAGATGCCCATTCCTCATTTTTTTGTAAATCCCTTTGGAGGGAAAGCACATCATTATCTGATTTAATTACCTTGTACAACTTTGTGTCATCAGCGAAAATGGAGACACCACATTCCAATCCTACCTCTGAGTCATTAATAAATATGTTAAAAAGGAGAGGACCTAATACTGAACCCTGAGAAACCCCACTTACCACATTAGTCCAATCGAAGTATGTTCCATTTACAACAACCCTTTGCTTCCTGTCTTTTAGCCAGCTCTCAGTCCGTGAGCAGATATTTACTGCAATTCCTGTATCTCTTAGTTTGCACAATAGTCTCCTATGTGGCACTGTATCAAAAGCCTTTGCAAAATCCAAAAATACTACATCCACTGAGTTGCCTTGATCCAGGTTCCTACTAACCTCCTCATAGAAACTAATTAGATTTGTTTGACATGACCTATCCGTCATAAATACATGTTGACTCCTACTTATAATCCTGTTCAAATAGATATATTCTTGTATATTATCCCTTATTAACCCTTCTAAAAGCTTCCCCACTACAGAAGTGAGGCTCACTGATCTATAATTCCCCAGATTTGCTCTTGCTCCCTTTTTAAATATAAGTATCACATCTGCTTTTCTCCAGTCATCTGGTAGAGACCCAGTGTTGAGTGAATCTTGAAAAATTAAATATAATGGTTTTGCTATTACAGAACCAAGTTCCCTCAGTACCCTTGGATGTATTCCATCAGGACCCAGGGCTTTATTAACATTTATTTTTTTCAACCTCTTTTGGATTACTTCCTGTGTTAACCAATTAGTTGGCAAAGGTAGTGTAGCCCCATTATGTTGCAGTGTCCCAATCACTGGTACCTCCCTTGTGTATACCAAAGAAAATAACCTATTTAGCTCATCTGCCTTTTCCACTAAGGCAGTCCCTGTCCCCTCTTGTTTGTATAATTTAAATACCTGTTCTTTACTCTGTATCTTGATCTTTAAATCATTGTTAAGCCACATTGGATGGGATTTACTCCTTTTACTTTTATTCCCATATGCTATATGCCGATGTGTATGTATATTTAGTAAGGATTTAAATGTTGTCCATTTATGTTTAGTATTTTTACCTGCCAGTTCTCTGTCCCAGTCTATACTTTGTATTGCTGCCATTAGACCTTTAAAATCTGCCCTTTTAAAATTAAGAGTTTTTGTTGGCCCCTAAAATTTTGTTTTTTTAATTCAATTTCAAATGAGACTGTGTTGTGATCACTGTTTCCCAAAGGTTGCCCTATTCCAACATTTGATACTATATCAATATTATTTGTGATGACTAAATCTAAGATTTCTAGTAGGTTCTTGTATAACCTGGGCCAGATAATGATCCGTGAGTGTACTCAAGAACCTGCTCCCCTTAGCTGAACTGCTGGTCTCATTTATCCAGTTTATTTCAGGGTAATTAACATCTCCCATTATTAGAACTTGCCCATGCTTAGCTGCATTTCCAATCTGTAACAATAATTGTATCTCCTCACTTTCAGCTATATTTGGGGGTTTATAGCATACCCCTGCTAATCTTCTTTTGGAATTTGCTGCTCCGCTATTTAAGTCTAAACACAAACATTCAACGTTATCACTAGGTCCACCATAAATATCTTCTCTGACTATAGGCTTAAATTCAGGCTTAACATAGAGACAAATCACTCCTCCTCTTTTACCATGGCCTCTATCTTTCCTAAATAGGTTATAACTATCCAGATTAATAGTCCAGTCATGAGATTCATCCCACCACGTTTCGGTAATGCCTATTGAATCCAATTTTTCATTAATTGCTAATAATTCTAACTCTGCCATTTTTCCTGGCAAGCTTCTGGCATTAGCAAGCATACACCTTATGTTATTAGTCTGTAGTTCTGAAGTGCCTGCCACTGTACTTGAGTTACTTAGTACTACCTCCCTATTGACTATACTACCCCTCTCCCCATCTCCTCCCCTATGAGTTGGTAATTCATCCCTTATACCCTCTACACTTTCTACCCCATTACTTATATCTAGTCCCTCTCCCCCACCTACTAGTTTAAATACTCCCCCAGCCTTTCTGCCATCCTATCCCCTAGCACAAAAGCTCCCTCAATCCATCCCTGCTGTAGAGATTGTACCGAAGTGAGAAGTCAGCCCAGTGCTCTAAAAACCCAAACCCCTCCTTAGTGCACCACATCTTTAGCCACTCATTAACCTACCTAAGCTCCTTCTACCTCCCTGGGCTAGCACGTGGCACTGGTAGTATCTCAGAAAATACTACCTTGGAGGTCCTTACCTTCTGCTTATTACCTAGTTCTCTAAAATCATTCTTTAGGACACTCCATCTTCCGCTAACTTTGCCATTGGTACCAATATGTACCAAGACCGCCGGTTCATTTCCAGCCCCTCCCAATAATTTGTCTACCCGATCCACAACATGACGAACCCGAACACCCGGGAGACAGCAAACTGTTTGACTGCTGGGATCCGGGTGACAAATCACCCTGTCTACCTTGCTAATAATAGAGTCCCCTACAACCAAAACCTGTCTGTTGCTCTGCCTATTCTGCCCTCCCACTCCTCCAGTAGAACTGTTCTCCCAGCTGTTAGAGGGAACAGCTCTATCTGGCATTGAAATTCCTGAATGGACATCCCCAAAAGTTTCACTCAATCTGGCAAATCTGTTGGTGTTTGCCAACTCAGAACTGGCCTGCCACCTCCTGTTTCCCCGGATTCCCCTTCTAACTGTAACCCAGCTACCTCCCTGGACATCCTCACTAGCCCCAGCTCCACCCTCTGTGCTAGACCTAGCTAAACTTTGCTCAGTGAGCACCAACCCCTTTTCAGTGGGGCAATATCACTAAGTGCTGCAATTCTCCTCTCCGGATCTCCAATTTGAGCTTCCAGAGAGCCAACATGCTCACACCTCTCACAGAGGTATGGACCCTGGATCATCTGTTCCAGTATTGCATACATATGACAGGATGTACACTGAGTGAGGTTGCCAATGGACTGACTCATAATTATTATTATTGTCGATATGTGTTAATACATATAATGGAACTCGCATGTAATAGAGTATCATATTTACGGCTTTATCAATATTGCATTATTTCTGGAATGTGGGTCAGATCCTAACGCGGAATTGAAACCCGTAAGACTATGAAATCCCACCCCCATTTTTCAGTGATGTAATCCTGACGATCTCTGTTGCCATTGGCTCCATCTAAACCCGTAACTACGGGTTTGACTAATTGAACAAGATCACAGCCATGCATCCAACGTTCGACAAATGGTTTACGGGTTTGAGTCGCAAGCCCGAAATTAGCGCCCTGTTCAAAATTAATAGCTCCTTAACTCGGCAAAATTTCGAGCCCGCAGCCATTGCGGGTCTCACATTGCACTTGGAATTTAATGTGGGCTTGGAATTTAATATGGCTACAAGTCCTTCATTATTATACTTTTTTTTTGCAATGAAAAAAAAGCTGCAACAAGAAAGCATTCGTGTATTTTTAAATACCCTTTTTACAGAAAATCCTTGGATGAATTGTGCTTTTCATTATTGTTTAAGTAATTTAGGCTTAACCTACCAGATCCTGTATTGGTGTCCTGCATTTTCCACTAGTGACGGTTTAAAATGCAATGATGACACTCTACTGTACTTGGAAATCTAACCCTGCTGAAGTATTTGTTTAAAAGGTCAAGCAACCTCTTCAATACATTTCAATGTAGATCTTGTATCTGTTGAGTCTACACTAGTAGCCACCTGCTGGTCAATTTTCAACTTGATATCCACACCTCCCAATATTTCAGAAGGGGGACACATATTGAAGATAGACACATTATTTGCTAGTGTTTTGCTGTTCATTAAAGAAGGTAGAAATCAGAGTAACCTGCACTCTACTTAAACTCAGCATGTCAAAGACTGAGCTCCTAATCTTCAAACCCCCTACTAAATCACGCACTCTTCAAATATCAATAACTGTTGACAATGCCATTATCAATCCCACTTCCCAGACCTGCTAACTCCCAGTTCTATTTGACCATACCCTTTCTTTAATCCTTTACAATTAATAAACAAATCATGTTGTCTTCACCAAAAAACATCTCCATAATACGTCACTATCTTACACAAGACACAGATAAAAATTATAATTCTCTCTTATCATATCTTGCCTTGACTACTGCAGCTCGCTTCTTGCTGTTTTCATTCCAATCCACAATGAAGGCCTCTGCTAGACTCCTCTACCAAACTCAGAGCTCAGTGTCTGCATCACCTCTCTGTCACATACGCCACTGGCTTACCAGAACCTGCAGAATAAATTTTATATTCCTGATCCTAACATATAAAGCTCTCAACAATAGTGCTCCCTTTTTATATCTCTGCCCTCATCACAAAATACTCCCTAAACTGCCCTCTTGGCTCTGCTAATGACCTTCTTCATTCCTCCTCTAGTTACTTCCTCTCACTCAATCTTCTCAATCAACTCCTTCTCTGTTGAACTCCGCGCTCTGTCAAACCTTCATCCTCAACATACAGAAACGGCAAACCAAATTGCTCACATAAAGTCTACATTATAGCAACTTGCCCGTCAAAATTGACGGCAATAAAAATTTGAAGCCTGGCAATGCTGTTTGCCACACATTGCGATCCTCTCTCTCCTCCCCTCTACTTTACGGGTCTCGCGATGAGCACCAGCAGCTTTTGTGCCCCACAATGAGCGCCTTTGGTGCTCATCGCGGGGCTCTCCATCCCTTCTAGTTTACATGCCTCGCAATAAGAAACTTTGCCATTCATTGCAGGCATCGGCCAACCCGCAACTTTCGGGCCTCCCAATAAGCGCCTCTCACCCCTGTGCCTCTTTCCCCCTCACTCCCTCTCTTTCCCCCCACTCTCCAGCCTCTACCCCCTCTCCCTCCCCTGTGTCTTTCTCTCCCCTCTCCCTCCTCTGTGGTCCTGTTTGCATTTTGGAGTTTGAAACCATTTACGGGCTTGGGAATATGATAATTTTCCCCAAGCCCAAAATGGTTTTCCGATTTACAGGCTTGAAAAACATTTTTTTCCTCGCCTAGCCGTTGTGAGACCTCACTTACAGGGTCCCTGCCTCTCCCCCTGTGCTGTGTGTGAGGTAGTAAGTTCATTTTGTAATCAATTGTCTTTTTTTGGCGGCCTTGAATGGCTTTCGTAAACAAAATGTAAGCCTTTAACTAAGCCAGTCACATACGGGCCTCGCGATGATCCCAGCAATGAGCTCCTTCGGCACTCATTGCAGCCCCGTCAAGCCAGTCATGTACGGGCCTCGCGATGAGCGCCTTCGGAGCTTATTGCAGCCCAGTCAAATCCGTAACTTTTGGGCCTCGCGATGAGCTCCTTAGGCATTCCTTGCGCATGCGCAAGCCTGTACAATTTAACATAGAATTACCAACAAACTCTCAATTACGACAACTATATATGTGATAGCCACCTCAGCTTACATCAAACTACTACCTTGATCACTGCCATCTTGCATCTGCTACCCTCCTGGTCTCACACCCCACCCTACCTTATAGATTGTAAGCTCTTTAGAGTAGGGACCTCAACTCTGTTGCACCAAGCTGTCTACTGACCCATTGGACTTGTATTTGTATTAGAATTGCACTTGTATTTTTACTTACCTTGACATGTGTCTATACCAATGTAATTTGCCAATTGTAACCAATGTAAATTTGTAAATTGTGCTATGGAAAATGCAGGAGGCTTATAAACAAAGAATAAGATTAATAATACTTTAAAAACACCTATACTTCACCAACATAACTTTGCAGTCCTATTTTCCTGTGATCTTGGTAAAAGCAGCTGGAGAGAAGGCAGAGAAAGAAAGAGGGGCATGGGCATGATGGCAGTAGTGGGGTTTGTCCTTAAAGTTGGGAAGGGCCTTTAAAAGAGAGTCACAGGGCTATAGGTACAGATATATGTAATATAGATATATATGTTTTCACTCATAACCTAACGTTTCAGTATGGAAAACCAGACTTTAATCAGAGAAGGGTATATGAATGACCACCAATGCCTCAAAATATAGGGATATCACCAACCTAGCAGCCAAAGAAAATATTTAAAGAGACCGCAAATCCAATATCACTAAAGACCTAATTAAAAATGGCCAACACCAGATAGAGAAAACTGGTCATTCAGATCATTTGATTTCAATACTGTAATGTGGTAGATCCACCATGCTGGTTTCTTTTTTAGATCTCCTCCACTTTGACTTTGAGAAAAAGAGAATACAAGAACAAGAGGCCATGATTAGAAGTTGGATGGGGGAAGTTTTGGGGCAATTTAAGAAAGCACTACTTTACAGAAACAACCATTCCAGGTGCAGTGTTTAAGTCAAACTCAGTTTGGGAATTTAAGCATGTCTGGGACAAGCATAAAGCTACCCTGAGACTTAAGCCAACCTTTTAGGCAGATACAATGAGCAGGCCTTTTTGGTTCTTATCTGCAGTCAAATCTATGTTTTAATGGGCCACAGGTTACACTTCTACTCTGATAATGTATTATTGAAAATCCATTGTATATGGCAACAATGTTCATTCATACATTTTCTAAAATTCTGTGTAGACATACCTACTATTAGTTTTGGATATGACCAATGAGAAACTTAGATCACATTGGAATTGGAGAAGAAGAAGGAAGAGGAGGAGATGATGTTACCTGGTGTCTAATTCTATTAATGCTCCGGTCAAGCAGTCTGCTAAATGTATTTGTTTTTTTTAAGGCTTTTATGATGCTAATGTTTTTAATACTTCACAAACACGTGAAGCTTTCCCCAACTTATCCCATTTAAAGTTGAAAAATAAAATGACATAGCTCCATCAAGATCAGCTTATTTTGACCTTCCCTGTTCTATATTTTGCAAAGTATTGATTCTGAGGAAATGAGAGAGATTGGAAACCACAGCCTTTAACCTAGTAGTGAGTATCACATTTCTTACCTTGTAGTCTAAATTGTTCTAGTGCAACTATGTGGAATCTGCAAAATGACAAACATGAAACACAGACCTTACCCTTAAGAGTTACTACTTACCTAATCAAAATAGGATTCCCTAACTTTTACCACAAAGTATCATAGATGATATTTTATTTATGCATTGATGAAGACATTTTTTATAAATTTTCAATAAAATACTTATTCACTTACTATAAAAAGCACTATTTAGTACATCCAAACAACTTCGTCTAAGCTGCTTGTCATCAACCGGGGGGACATCAATGGGTGGAAATGGCTCTAGCTAGTAGTCAGTGCTGAATGGTCACATAAGAGTGATCCTGCTCATTGGTTGGAGGCATTATATTACAGAAAATTGGATCTTTCCTTTTATGAGGTCGCCACATCACTCTCAGCACTGTGAGCGCGTCTGAAGGCTGCCCCACAGCATCACCAAGTGTCAGGAATGCGCTACCTTGCTGGTGTATCGGAGCATCAGTAGGCACAGTGTTTGCAATGTGGACAGTAAACATAAAGAAGTGATGGCTGAACCCTAACATTGAAGCCTAATCCTAAAACCGAACACATCTCCCCTAGAGCAATCCATTGTAAAACTGCATAAGCACCACGTAGTACCACATTGTGAGCATCGGCAGCAGCAGCGAGCAGGCTCAACAACCTCAAAATACAAAAGGCCCGAAAACTCCCTTGCCAACAAGAAGTTTGTCAACTCTGGCTGAGAAGCAGACATTGAAGAACTATGGCTTCCATGACTCCTGAAAGATCCGAGAAAATTCTTACAGAAGTAAAGCTCCCAGAGTTCTGAGTAACTCCATGATGTATCACATCACTCCCCAAGCGATTTACTCCTAGCGATTTACTCCAGACTCCATGATGGCAATGACTGTGGCTTTGAGTGTGGCTTTTAGAGGCCACACATTACACCAACTGCTTTAATCCATGTGGCTTTAACGAATTCTGTTAGCCACTCATATATTGTCAGTGTTACCATTGCAGTGTATGTGTGTGATAACATGTTTTATTATCCATAGATGGTGTTCACAGATGTATGCAGATCTCACACCTTATATTATCCTATTATATATGTTTTAGAATGCCACATTTATAGTTATGATCGTATTTTATAGGTTACCAATGTTGAATTTATTCCTCTTTAAAAATCAGATTTCTGGCAATCAGTACTTGTGGATATTAGAGACATTTCAGTGTTTATGATGATTAAGGACGAGAACCGAGGTACCACTATGCTTGTGTGTATATATATTATTTTGTCATATAACCTACATTGGATATAAAAAATCTACACACCCCTGTTAAAATGTCAGGTTTCTGTGCTGTAAACAAATGAGACAAAGATAAATAATTTCAGAACTTTTTCCACCTTTAATGTGACCTATAAACTGTACAACTCAATTGAAAAACAAACTGCAATATTTTAGGTAGAGGGAAGAAAAAAAAAAGAAAATAATGTGGTTGCATAAGTCTGCACACCCTCTTATAACTGGGGATGTAGCTGTGTTCAGAATTAAGCAATCACATTCCAAATCGTGTTAAATAGGAGTCAGCATACACCTGCCATCATTTAAAGTGCCTCTGATTAACCCCAAATAATGTTCAGCTGCTCTAGTTGGTCATTCCTGAAATTTTCTTAGCCATGGTCCACAGAGAGCTACTAAAGCATCAGAGGGATCTCATTGTTAAAAGGTATCAGTCAGGAGAAGGGTACAAAAGAATTTCCAAGGCATTAGATATACCATGGAACACAGTGAAGTCATCATCAAGTGGAGAAAATATGGCACAACAGTGAAATTACCAAGAACTGGAGCTCCCTCCAAAATTGATGAAAAGACGAGAAGAAAACTGGTCTGGGAGGCTACCAAGAGGCCTACAGCAACATTAAAGGAGCTGCAGAAATATCTGGCAAGAAGTACTGGCTGTGTGGTACATGTGACAACAATCTCCCAAAAGCATGTGGGAAAAGGTGTTAGGTCTGATGAAACGAAGATATGTTTGGCGCAAAAACAACACTGCACATCACCAAAAGAACGCCATACCCACAGTGAAGCATGGTGGTGGCAGCATCATGCTTTGGGGCTGTTTTTCTTCAGCTGGAACTGGGGCCTTAGTTAAGATAGAGGGAATTATGAATAGTTCCAAATACCAGTCAATATTGGCTCAAAACCTTCAGGCTTCTGCTTGAAAGCTGAACATGAAGAGGAACTTCATCTTTCAGCATGACAACGACCCAAAGCATACATCCAAATAAACAAAGGAATGGCTTCAACAGAAGAAGATTAAAGTTTTTTGAATGGCCCAGCCAGAGCCCAGACTTGAATCCGATTGAAAATCTGTGGGGTGATCTGAAGAGGGCTGTGCACAGGAGATGCCCTCGCAATCTGACAGATTTGGAGTGTTTTTGCAAAGAAGAGTGGGCAAATCTTGCCAAGTCAAAATGTGCCATGCTGATAGACTCATACCCAAAAAGACTGAGTGCTGTAATAAAATCAAAAGGTGCTTCAACAAAGTATTAGTGTAAGGGTGTGCATACTTATGCAACCATATTATTTTATTTTTATATTTTTTCTTACCTCTACCTAAAAGATTTCAGTTTGTTTTTCAATTGAGTTGTTAAGTTTATAGATCACATTAAAGGTGGAAAAAGTCGAGTTACTTGCTATGAGTTGCAACCCATTGCGATTCTTAAAATCACAGCTTACTTCCCTCCAAGCCTTTGATCTTTCAGGCCGCAAGAGTTGCGGCGGGTAAAATCACAAATTGAGATTCAATTGCTCCGATTTTCCGGCGCTAACCACTCAGTCATGCCCGCAAATGGCAAAAATCGAACCACAGGTTACTGGGACCAAGGAGGTCTCGCAAAGGGCGTACTTACAAGTCAGAGCACTTGCAAACATAAATTCAATACAGCACTGTGTATGGGGAACACAATGGGTGACATTAGAATTAAAAGCACAAAAATCTGAAGCTCGCACATCTCAAATAAAATACCTTATTTCATGTTTAATTTCTGTCCAAAGTCCAACGGGCTTCAACCTCCAAGCTCGTAGGACTTTGGAATCCAAGCTCCATTTTTTTCTAAGTCCTACGGGCTTGAATAACGAGTTACAGGCTTGGAGGTCATTCAAGCACGTAGGAATTTGGACAGAAATTAAACATGAAATAAAGTATTATATTTTGGCGATGTGCAGGCTTGAGAATGTTGTGCTTTTAATTCTAATGTCAACCATTGTGTTCCCAATCATTTACAGTGCTGTATTGAATTTATATTTGCATTTAAAGTGCTCCGATCTTACAGGCTTGAACCAGGAGTTACGGGCTTGCGTCCTCGATCATGTTCAAGCCCTCAAATGCTACCGTCGAGAGCATGGTAACTTTCAGGCTCGGCCAATTGAATAGCAGAGTAAAAGTAGACCTACAGGAGCCCGCAACTCAATCGCAGAAAATCGGCTTTTCGCGATGGAGTTACGGCCCTAAATTGAATGGCTGTGAGTATAGAAATCAATACATTCACAACCTGAACCCCATTATCTATTAAGTTTCTTGGGGCTTATCTAAAAATGACAATATTTAAGTAAATTCTTGATAAACTGTTTACTTTTCCACATGATTTTCTGATAGTACACAACAGTTGTGGTGTTTTCCATTTCCTGCAATATTTGCTAATGTTATTGTGCACTTTATTATTGGTTATTACGGTTATAAAATTTCTTTGGTCTAATACAGGACTGGGCAAGTTTGTTCCTGGAGTGCCACACACAGGCTTGGATTTGGGGATGTTCCTGCTGTGCAAGACTATCGCTTCTTGAGTCCTCCTGATTGACTCACCTGTGCACGGAAATGAAATCCTTAAATCCAGGCATGTGTATGGCTCTCCAGAACCCCTGGTCTATTAGGTTCTAGATGCCTTATGATCCCTATGAGATTTATTTGTTTCACATAGCTGTAGCTGAACATTGAGGCTTAGCCTGTATATAATTATTTGTCAGTGTTATTTCTCAGTGCCACAGCCTTGTTCCTATTTCACAGCTGACATTTACAGCCTGGTATAATATTACTACTGGATAAGTCCGACAGTGCAGGGGTCACTTCATGACAAAAATAGCAACTGAGGAGTCGCAGGCTGCACGTTCAAAAAGGTTAAATAAATAATATGTGTTTAACTCTCTGATTGCTAAAAAGAGCTGGATAATAAAACATGGACTATTGATATGCAAAGGAAATATATAAAAACAAAGATATGAATATTCAGATTTGGGGGCCTATGGTTACTAGTTCCTATTTTAGAAAAGTCATGAGACAAAGATTAAGGTTGAGGTGAGAAGCTTTCATTTGTTATTAAAGGTCCACTCTAGAGGTCATATAACAGGGTCTTTTTGGTAATGGATTAGAAATGTAGCATTTAAAACTAAAAGGGATTCTGACACTCCAAAATCGAGTGTTTTTTAGGTTATTCTTGGAAAAGTGGCTATATGTTGTGTTATCAATTTCTTTCTAACACAAGTCATTATTTTGAAATTCCATGATGTTATTGATGCATTTATTTGCAAATGAACACCTCATACATATTAATTGCTTTGATGTGCTAATTAGGATTACAGTCTGTTTGTCTGTCTCTGTAGTGACCAAAATAAAGACATATAATGTTACCTGGCAGTTAGACCCCTCAGTCCTTTTCTATTTTGGAATCCCATTTTCGTTTCAAGACTGGGGTGTGCGGATGCGCCACAGCACCACCTGGTGGTGTAAAAAAATGTACTGCAGCCAAATAATTATTCCATCCTCCGATCTGCCTCATAAGGCACGCCGACAGAAGAGGCCTTGAGCTATGAGAGGTGCACCCGAGGCCCTGTGGGGCTGAGTGCCTGCGCCGAACATAGCGATAACCTCGCTGTTCGAGTTGAGCCACGTCGGAGGATGGAATAGTTTTTTGCCTGAAGGAAATTTTTCCACCACCTGATGGTGCTGTAACGCAGAGCTCAACCCCAGTCTTGAAATTAAAATGGGATTCCAAATAGAAAAGATCCGACCCCTCTCCCACCCTTATCAAGAACTCCGAGCAGCACATTAGCATACAGGAGCCTCAAAAACAGAGAGGTGCCTCTTTTACCTCACTTGTACCCTTAACAGGGAGAAATATCCTGTAGTATCATCCTTAGGGTGAAAAAAACTCCAAGGGTCATTTGCATAAGCAGAAACGGAGTCAGATGAGTTCAATCTGAGAACGAACAACACCCAAGTAGGGTTAGGTTATAAAAAAATATCCAAATCTTTGATGATCCCCAGGAGCACCATCAAATCTATCATAACCAAATGGAAAGAACATGGCACAACAGCAAACCTGCCAAGAGACGGCCGCCCACCAAAACGCATGGACCATGCAAGGATGGCATTAATCAGAGAGGCAGCACAGATACCTAAGGTAACCCTGGAGGAGCTGCAGAGTTCAACAGCAGAGACTGGAGTATCTGTATATAGGTCTGGACACCTAATAAGAGAGCAAACTCTTGTAGCTCAATTGTGCCCCTCACAGGGAGAAATATCCTGTAGTATATCAGTCTGGTCTTACTCAGTGTAGTGATCCAGCCCTGAAAAAGCAGGCAATTCTACAATAAACAGGAGAAACTGTAAACCCCAGGCGTATGTTTCGGGCCTCTCGTGGACCTCATCAGTATAGACCTACTCTATAGATGTACTCCCTAATTATTCTCCAAGTCAAAAAGTTTTAAACATATATTGGCTTTGCATTGTGCATTGGTCTTTTAACAATAGCAAAATACAAATAAAGAAAGGGTTATTTCCAAACTATGGGAGTCAGTAATTCAAATATGTTTTATTAATGGGTATTTAAAGAGTCATATAAATACAAAGGAGAAAATACAGGGCCATTCCATGTAACCACAAAATTACATCTAATAGTACAGGTGATCCATCTTCAACTGGACCCTTCAGTTCTGTGTTCCGATTAATAACTCCCCAACTGCTACCCAGCTTTATATACTTGTGTTGCTTTGGTATGATAACACATCAGAATTTACTGTTTGTACAGTAGCCGGTGCATCCATGTCTCTAGAGTCTAGATACATTTGGGATTTCCATATCAGTTATAATGTTATAAAAGATACATAATGTGTTCTGTTTTTGTTTCATTTGTTGTATAGGTCAGTGACTCTTTCATTGTTTGGTTACAAGTGTGTGCTACTAGGCATATTTGAAAAACCTGTGACCTAAATGCTAATTATTAAGAAAAAAAAGCAATTGTACTTGGACTTGAAATCATACCCATTCATATCAAAACTCGGGCAGAGATTTGACACTCTCAGTTAAGTTTAAATGGACATGGAAATACTTTTTTCTTTGTTGCATCAGAAAGAGGGTATTTGAAAAAAGTAAACACACTGTGACACATTATCAAATGTCTCAGAGCACAATTTCCCCAAAATTTTAACTGCTCTTGGGACATGTCCTCTTGTCAGCCAATGAGATCTACAGACTAAAGTATGCGGTCTGCACTTCCTGTTCATTTCAATGAAGTTTAAACAAGTTTTACTTAATATATTTTCAAACCAAAATGTAAATGTATGATGTTCTCTTTAATGGTTAAAATATGTCCCAGGTCCCTTTAAGCTTTCCAAACCCCCTTCTCCTTTACAAGACAGATAAGCAAACTTAATTATTTCCCTTAAATTGCAAATACATGTATACATGTCATAATTGGTGGGCTCATTTATATGAAATAAAAAAGTAATGGAAGGATATCTTATAAGAAAAAAATAGAGATGGTCTGCGGTGCAAATAAATGTTATATTTATTTTTGTAATTTTATTGCCCAGTATCATAATAGCATACATTAAATATTGGACTGCAGTGTCCCTTTAATCTTACTTCCATACAGGAGGAGTAATTATTGTATGAATTCACAGACGTGAATAACTTAACTTGTGCCGCCAATAATATAAACGTAAAATGCTTTGGGGACATGATTGGTAGGCTTCAGTGAAAAGTGATTAGAATATTTTTAGGTCTTTGCAGCACTCATTAAGATAAAGAAAGTTTAGTCTAAAAGTTTTTTTTTTTTTTTATAAAAATAGGAAACCGGCAATAATAAAAAAATAATTAGATCATATAAGAATACAAATATAAAAACTGGATTAAATTGGTCTGTTGATTAAAAAGTGCATATAAAAACAAAGCACTTGTAGATTTGGCCTAAAAACACATCTCTCTTACATCACTTTGACTCATGACAAAATGCTTTGCACACAGTTGTATGTCCATTCTTGTCGGTCGTTCAATGGCATCACATGCTGACAGATCTGAAATTACAATAAGTCGTATTAGTGCAGCAGACAAAGGCAACACCAAGAACTATTTATAATACATACAATGCCGTGCAAAAGTATTCACCCCCTTGACTTTTTACCTATTTTGCTACATTACAGCCATACGTTCAATGTTTTGTTAATATGAATTTTATGTGATGGATCAGAACACAATAGTCTACGTTGGTGAAGTGAAATGAGAAAAATATATACATGAAACTATTTTTTAGAAATAGAAAACAGAAAATTGGCATGTGCGTATCTATTCACCCCCTTTGTTACAAAGCCCATAAAAAGCTCTGGTGCAACCAATTACCTTCAGAAGTCACATAATTAGTGAAATGATGTCCACCTGTGTGCAATCTAAGTGTCACATGATCTGTCATTACATATACACACCTTTTTTGAAAGGCCACAGAGGCTGCAACACCTAAGCAAGAGGCGCCACTAACCAAACTCTGCCATGAAGACCAAGGAACTCTCCAAACAAGTAAGGGACAATGTTGTTGAGAGTTACAAGTCAGGTTTAGGTTATAAAAAAGTAACCAAATCTTTGATGATCCCCATGAGTACCATCAAATCTATCATAACCAAATGGAAAGAACATGGCACAACACAGCAAACCTGCCAAGAGATGGCCGCCCACCAAAACTCACGGACCGGGCAAAGAGGGCATTAATCAGAGAGGCAGCGCAGAGACCTAAGGTAACCCTGGAGGAGCTGCAGAGTTCCACAGCAGAGACTGGAGTATCAGTACATAGGACGATAATAAGCCATATGCTCCATAGAGTTGGGATTTATGGCAGAGTGGCCAGAAGAAAGCCATTACTTTCAGCAAAAAACAAAATGGCACGTTTTGAGTTTGCGAAAAGACGTGTGGGAGACTCCCAAAATGTATGGAGGAAGGTGCTCTGGTCTGATGAGACTAAAATTGAACTTTTTGGTCATCAAAGAAAACGCTATGTGTTAATACATATAATGGAACTCGCATGGAGTAGAATATCATATCTACAGATTTATTAATATTGCATTATTTCTGGAATGCGGGTCTGATCGAAACTCGCAATTGAAATCTGTAGCGACTTCTGTGACTTAATTCTGACCATCTCTGTTGCCATTGACCCATAAGGCTTTGAAATCTAACCTCCATTTTTCAGTGACGTAATGATCTTGATCCCTTTTGCCATTAGCACCGTCTAAACCCATAACTACGGGTTTGACTAATTGATCATGGTCACGGCCACACATGCAACGTGCTCAAGAATGGTTTACGGGTTTGCGTCTCTGGCAGCATGGTTGAATGCAATAGCTCTGTAACGTAGCAGAATTTCAAGGCCATAGGCTTTGCGGGTGTGCCATTACTACTACGGGCTTGGAACTTTATGGGGCTGATAGGCACTTAAACCTGTAAGAGTAGTTGTGCTTAGCACTCCTCCTATTCTCCTAATTTTTCTATGTGAAATTGCTTCAAACAGAGGCCTACAGTTAATACAGTACAGTGTTGATGACTAAACTATCCCCTCCTACCGTGCCCATCCCTAGTCTGATAAAAGAAAAAGAAAAAGAGACACCATTCGTGATCCATCATTTAATACTCCATGCAGCAGAGTTTTCAAAAAATAAATGTAAGATTATGACTTGAACAGCTGTTAATATTTGTTTGTTACAAGCTTCAAAACAAGCGCCATTTTTCTTGAATGACAGTGTTCCTTAAATAACATTAAAGGTGGCACTATATGCACGGACATTCTCTACAGTAGTCTGTCTGAGATTTTCAAATTTCTTTATGTGGAACCTTTATGCACACTGCATATCCAGTGGGCAGACCCATACAGGAACTTGTTGAGGAAAAAGATACAAATATTCTTAAATTTTTAGCGTATATATACAATAAGCATTCTTTCCAGTTAGTGTGATATTTGGCTCGGATATAAGCATTAAACCAGTATTTTCCATTTTTATAAGATATAAGTTATGAAATAGTTAAGTCTACATGACCCATGACTTGGCAATTTCAGTTAGAGACAAGTACACAGCTCTAGACATAAATATGTATTTTCACTCACCCCCAAGGTCCAATAAGAGTTATTTACTGCGCACATGTGTATCATATAAAAGTAGATATATGCACAGATTTTACCAAAGTATGTGTTATATTCTTATTGGATATCATATATAAATAAACTGTCATTGGTTGCTAGTGGGTTATGCCATGTAGCTAGATGGGGGGAAAAGTGATTATTTAATTGTCTTATGTAAAAGTATAAAAGTCTGTGCCTGGATATATTTTAGTATCAGCCATTTTGGGTGTCCTTGCTACTGATCCACATTTTTTAGTCTAAATAAATCATGATTGGTTCGAAGTACAAAGCGGTATGTGAGCATGGGCTTTTTCCTAGACAAACTATGTGTTTGATGTTAGACAGCAAAAATTAAGCTTATAAGCATGTTTTAATAAAATAAAGTACATAAAAGTAAATAGGTACATAAGTATATTATATATATACTAGCGGCTTGCCCATCAAAAAATGACGGTAATAAGATTGTAAGGCAGGTAATGGCGTTTGGTTGAGACATTACTTTTGTTGGTGTTCCGAGATCCTTCGTCGCTCATTGCGAGCCTCGCGCTGAGCGCCTTTGGTGCGAGGCTGTTGGTTGTTTGTGTGATGAGAGCAGCGTTGGCGGTCGTTTTTTGTATACTAATGAAATAATTAATAAATGAATATACTTTACCTATTTTGAAGTAATATATGCAGGAAGCATTGTGTTGAAGAGCTGACAATCTGTTTTGATTTTGCTGCAGCATACAATGTCGGTTTTCACGGTTGTGGAGCTGCTGTGTAAGTTTCAGCAATGTGTGCAGTGTGTAGTGTAAATAGTGTGCGTGTGCGAGGAAAACCTGTTAGGGTAGCTGTGTAATTGCGCATTGTGTAAGTTAGTGTTGTAAAATGGCGGCTAATGTGTATGTGGTACGCGGCTGTGGATGATTTAGCGTCCTTGTTAATAGTGTATCTTGGACCTCGTACGGCTTTTTCGGAAAATCCGTATGTGCTTGGTGGTGTTTTGCTTGCTTAGGGTCCTGTAGCTTTGTTTTCGTTTTTTCAGCAGCCATTTTTTCTCTTGCTTAGGGGATTTTCATGTGTCTAAACTCTTGAATTTGGAATTAAATTGAGGTGTTACTTCACTTGCAGAGGTCCTGGGTGCCCCCCCTTGGAGTGGGTAAGGTTTTTATGTATTTGGTGTGTGTATTTATTGTGTTTCTATTGTTTACATGTGTCGCGGGACGGGCATTAAGGACGTATTTTTGCGTCCTTGTTAATAGTGTATTTTGGACCTCGTACAGCTTTTTCAGAAAATCTGTATGTGTTTTGTGGTGTTTTGCGTGTTTAGGGTCCTGTAGCCTTGTTTTCGTTTTTTCGGCAGCCATTTTTTCTGTCGCTTAGGGGATTTTCGTGTGTCTAAAGTCTTTAATTTGGAATTAAATTGAGGTGTAACTTCACTTGCAGAGGGGTGCCCCACCTTGCTGTGGGTAAGCTTTTTATGTGTTTATTGTGTTTTTAATGTTTTCATGTGCGCGGGGTTCGGGCGCTAAAGGTCGTAAAGTCCCACAGCTAGTATTTGTGGATGCTAAGTCTGTAAATTTTGCGGTCGACGTGAGAGCCTCCACCTCCGCAAATGCGGCCCCACTTGCTCACAATTAAATGTGTGATAAAATCCAGCAACCTTTCATATCCCTTTAAGTTGTTCTTACAGAGCATAAAAAGCTTGGCTATAAATTGTACAAGCCATTTATCAAAATTAAATGATCCCCGAGATAATTTCCCCCCAAAATTAACTAGCACAATAAGATACAAATGAGCATATGAATCCACACATTATCATAAAGGAGTCGGACAATTAAAAGTATAGCTAAGTTTCCATGTTTTTACCTTTTTCTAACACATGCTGTTTATATCAGAAACTCACGTTACATGGACTCATTCTATCCACATACAGATTTATTTTATTTAATAATAAAACTTGTTTTCCACACCCCCAGAGCTGCTTACATAGGCACCTGGTACCTACCAATAGAAACACTGCATTTGGGTATGGACATTAACCCTTTGCTAACCTTCAAGCCAACAGCAGCACAATGCAGAGGTCTACAGAGCTGTGTCTGACTCCTCCTACTTTCTTATGTAAGGGTACTACATATCCCATGACAGCTTCCTGCACAAACTGCCATCACCAATTGTTACATTGTATTAAAGTATATTAGCTGCCTGTGATTGGCCAAAATGAATTATGAATCTTATGCTAATTTTAGGAGGGATAAGAGATTAAGCAAACATCAGGGCGTGTTTGTTAATGTTTAATTTAGAATTTTTTCATGTAAAATATGTTTTTATACACTACCGATTCTCCTCTATCAGATGCATTCATAATCCAGGAAACTTAAATATACCTTTAAATACTCAGAAATGATCTGCTGTAGAGAGAAATAGCTAGTACAACTTATTGTCATTTTCAGTGCTCATTTAGATGAAACGAACTCTTTGGGTTACCTTTAAGCAATGTTTTCCACAACATTTCAATATAAAATAATATTCTGTCTCTCAAATCTTAAACAATATATTTGAAAATTTCTATTAAAGGATGACCCTGACATTTAATAAAAGGGACATTAAAATTTTTGGTTGAAAAGATCTTAAAACGTGGAGGTGACTTCCTTGCAATGTACTCGACAGTCTATGCAGAGATGCCACTGTGTTGTAGCTCCCAATTTACATTTTGTGACCGAGACACAAAAAAGTTTTGGTACAAAAAAACAGGCTCCAGTAACATTACTAGTATAAACAAGCCCAAAACAAGAAAAAATCATAAACTTGGTGGCACTTAAAGGGATTTCCCTAGGAATATACCATACCTGCGTATCTCTTTTATTAAGAAGTGCTTAAAAGCTCTGTTTTATTCAGCCTTAAATCTTACAAATAGTGCCTAACTGGGTTCTCCCATGTGCAGCTCATGAAGACAGTGTAGTTTTAAGTGTAGGGAACCCATAATAACCAATCAGTAGCAATATTCTGTAACATGCTGCTTAGAGAGATCACTGACAGGTTAATTTGAAACACTCAAATAGGTACAAACTGTATGATTTTATGCAGCAAAAACAGACCTTGTAAGCACTTGTTAATAAAATAAGGTACTTTGATACAAGGTATATTATTTGTTCAGTCGTGTCCAACTCTCACTGATCCTATGGACAGAGCCACACCAGGCACATCTGTCAGCTACGGTCAGCCGTCCCCTTCCTTGTATGCCTTTTCCAGTATCAGAGTCTTCTCTAGGGACTCATATCCTAGCAGTCTCATGATATGGACAAAATATTTGAGCTTCAGCCTCATGATCATATCCTCGAGTGAATAGTTTGTCTCGATTTCCTTAAGTATTGATTTATTGGATCTTCTTGTAGTCCAGAGGAGTCAAAGTAGTTTTCACCAGCACCACAATCCAAAAAAAAATAACATGGGAATAACATAGCTCTAACTATGCTGACCTGTGTTGATACAACATCTTTACTCTGTTTACTAGCTTGTCCAGACTTGCCATAGCTTACCTCCCTCCAAGCAAATGTCTATAAATTTCATGACTACAGTCACCATCTGAAGAGATCTTGGATCCCAGAAAAATAAAATCTCTCACTGCCTCCACTTCTTCCCTAAGTATTTGCCAGGAATGGAGATTGTGGTTTGCCATGATCTTTCTCTACCTAACATTGAGCAGCATGCTAACTGTTGCACTCTCTTCTTTCACCCTCATCAATAGATTATTTAGTTAGTCCTTGTTTTCCTACATCAGAGTAGCATCATCCGCGTATCTGAGGTTCTTGGTATTTCTTCCAGCAATATTAATTCCAGCTTTGGATTCCTCCAGCCCAGCCTTATGCATGATATACTCCACATATAAGTTGAATACATAATGTGACAATAATGTATATTATATCATACTACAGATAAATAACTAGAATTTCATCTTGCAATTCAATGTCAGTTATTCTATAAAGCCCAATTTAAGGGAAGATCCATCTGTACTTGACTTGTGTCATGTCATGAGTCAGTGACCCATTAAAGGAGTGCTACTTTACAATAAGAAAAGCTAAAAATAAATAGTGTAAAATGTAGCTTTTTTTAGTTCGTGTCTCAAATCATTTATCATTGAAATTAATACTAGTTTAATTATTAAAGTGAGTTTTCATTTTTATAGAAACTAAAGGTTACATATTTATGAAAAAATATGTTGTAATTTAAAAAAAATTAATGGCTGTCACACATTAGTGGGGAATACATAAATGCTTAAAGAACCACTGCGGTTCAAGAAAAAAGACACTTGTATGTCAAAGTATGTACCAAACTAACAATATTAACAGCCTTGGGCGGAAAAACATTTTTTTGGGAAAATCTGAATTTTTGAAGACTCTGTTTATGAGTGTAGGAATCCATTTTGTATTTGTTACATCACATCCTGAGAGCTGAATCATGACAGTGTGTATTTTGGCTATCGGTGAAGAGAGGGGTCGAGAAGAAGGGAACAGAGAGCCATTACAAAGATAATTGGATAAGATTGAAATAGACATCATTCACTGCAAACTGATCTCTCCAGGAATGCAAATGCCCCTTTTACACACAACTTTCACCAATGTATCATGGATCTCTCCAGGGTCCTGAAGAGGCATTAACATTTGTTTTTCTAATTCTCCATCTTTAAATAGCTCCCCAGTGTTCATAAAACAGAGATTTTATTATTTATTTAATAACGGATGAGCAATAAAACCAATGTTTGCTTTAGAAACATACAAATGAACGCTTGTTTGTGTTTCAGACTCTCCGACCCTATAATGTGTTCAGGGGGGCGGAAACTTCTGCTCTGCAGGTAGTTTATTGATCATCAGGTAGTCCTGGTAGGGGTCTTTAGATTTGCGCCCTTCACTGCATTGAACATTGTAGGCAAACAAACTGATCTACTGGGCACCTAACTTGTAGTGGAGAGAATCAGCTCTGCTCTTTCAATTGTAAGTTTAAAGCTAAATTTATTATCATCAAATACTGATTTTATTACTAGTCATTCACTAAACAATCAAATTAAACTCTATTGTGTGAATTCACATATGCTATAAACGTTTGGGCTCAATTAAATAGTCAAACATAAAAATATAGGCCTCTATTCAATTGCAAGCCCACAGATTACGTTATACCGGCCGTATGTCTGCAGGCTTGAAATTTGCTACAATTACAGAGCGATTCAATTGGACAAGCCCGCAATATATGGGCCGAAAGCTGAAACCGTAAACCATGAAATCGTATGTAGCATTTCAGAGCGTGATCATGATCAATTAAGCAAGGCCGTAACTACCGATTTAGAAACAGCCAGTAGTAAATGAGACTGTCTTCATTTCGTCATTAAAACATGGAGGTTAAACGTCTATCAATTAGCATTTAAAAGTCTGATTTGCGAGCTTGAGACTGTTGTGCAATTAAATCTAATGTCTTTCATCGCTTTCCAGGGGCCTCATTCAATTGCGATTTGGCCAATTGAATAGGGCTCTATATAAGCACATAGCATATTTTTTTTAAAGAAGTTTTTAGTTAGTGAAAACCTTGCTTTTGGATAGATGTTTACTAACTAAAAACTTCTTTTAAAAAAAATATGTTATGTGCTTATTTAGACCCCTATTTAATTGCAATTGAATGAGGGCCCAAGTCTTTAAAAGTACAGTATTGATTTTTTAGTTGCATTTACAGTGCTACGAACAGGGATTAAACCCCATTGCGAGTCTGGTACCCCTAGGTTTTTCTTCAACATTTGCCATTTACGGATGTGAAAACATTTATGGATTTGAGGAATTGTAGCAAATGTATGGTGATTTGCGATTTTAGCGATTGTAACTTTTGCGGGCTTGAAAGATCAAAGGCTTAAATGGGTTTAAGTTACGATTTTGACAACCGCTTGTTTCCAGCTCACTAAAAGACACCAATTGAATATCAAATTAGTTTACGAGCTACATTACGGGCTCCAGTACAATTGCTCAATTGAATAGGGGCCATAGTTTCTAGCAATGGATTTGTGTTTCCTAGAATCTGAATAAGAACAGTATAAAATATTAAAAAAGAGAAAATATTTTTATTACCATTGTTGTTTGTGATGGAACTTCAACAGCGAATACATTCATTCCCCGGTTACTGATGCAGTTTTTACTTTGCTCATTGTTCACCTGCACAACCACTTTATATTTGGTCTGTCAAAGAAAAAGAAAAAAAGTCAAATTTACACATTGTTTTTATGTTTTGATAATGAAAAAGAAAGTAAGAACAATTAATTTGTGTATATTTGTGCACTTATATATGCGACTTCTATGATATTGTGCTAAAAACTGTTTATCACCTTTGATGCAAAGACATTGTAAAAAAGCCTGTTTATTGTTGAACTGATAAATAAATACTTAGCATTTAAGACACATACTGAAGCCTTTTCAAAGACCGATTTTCTGATAAATACATTTACGGATTAGATAAATTCATTACACCACGAGTCTATAGGTAGGACCCACATTAATCTGAAATCTTTTCCCTGGTATGATAGCCCCATTCCCACACAGTCTTACTTGTGCTTTTGTTCTTGCTTGCTTATTGGGCCCCATTTACTAAACTCTGACATCACATACAATCTGAAGTCCATTTCCTCTCTCAAAAAAATCCTGCAGAGACTTCAAGGCCTTCAACCCTCTTTTCATCAGCTTGATCTTTTACACCCATATGTCCAAGTCCAAGCATCTTTTTATGTCCGTTCTATCATGATTGCTCTATGATACCTAATAATATACTCCTTTTTAACTAACTATTTAAAATGGTTTGGATAAAGGTGCTATACGTAAATGTAAGGAAATAAAAATATCAAAGACACTTCCCATTCTATGTTATAAAAATGGACCTATATCCAATGGGACACCTAAGGACCCAATCACTATCTCCATGATGGTCCATTTGAAACCCCATTGCACCGAACACCTATTATAGGGAGTAATTTACCCCCATGGGGTAGATTATGTGAAGGGGGCTTGGGGGTCTATAGTGTCCACCAAGGCAGATAGCAATATGTTCCTTGGCGTCTGAAGTGACAACTATACGTTATAGGGACTAACATATAATTAGGGTTAGTGGGGAAATTTTAGGGGTTAAATGTCCCCCACCCAATTGCACGCAGGGGTGGTGGAAAGAGGGACATCAATTACAACCCTAGGTATTGAGGAGGTCCCGGGGGACACCCAGGCTGATATTATGGTAGTGGGCGGAGTTGGCATAAACCTCTCACATTTATTTTTTATGTTTAGCCCTTTCCCTGCAATGGGAGGTGTTTATATAAATATATAGATATGGGTGGGAGGATGTTAGGGATAGTGTAGCATGTTTGTTTTAGGTAATTAGTTGGGCTGCTATGGAGAATACTGAATTTCAGGGTGGGTATACATTAGGTAGGTTGCAAACACACCTTAGAGCTAGAGAGTTATGGGTAATCCCCCTTGGTATGAGTCAGTACATTTTGTGAGAGTTCTTTTGCGGGAGGGCCGAGACAGTAGGAGCCATGTAATCGTAGGACTGAGGCGGAATTAAATACGTTTTTACAGGAGCCAAGTAATCAAACCTTAACTCGGCACTTGTACTAAAAGATGATGATTTACATTGGTACCTTATTTTCAATAGCAGAGCTGATCCGTGTGTCATTCTTATACACATGGATAATCACATCTTCGTAGCCGTCCACAGGCTTAGCTTCACCTTTTAGAATGACAGACTTACACACTGCCTTCAGCAGCTGCTTATTGCTGGGCTCCAGACTCATGGGTTTAAGTCTTGGTTTACATTTTTCAGCATGAACTTCAACCACAAAAGGGCAAGCCTGTGTATGAAAGAAAGAAGATAAAAAAAAAAAAAAGTTCCAAACAAATTAAACAAAAAACAAATGAAAAAAGTAATGAAGTTTAATTTATATCTAAACTCAGAGTTAAAAGGACCTCTATATTTAAGAAACAATTTGCATGTTTGTAAAGTACATAACAAAACTAAGAAACTTAGCAGCTGGGTAAGTCATGATAATACAAGCATTATAAGTTTATTTTTTACAGACTCTACATGTGTAAAGAGACTGACGTTACATTAATCCTCTATTGTTCAGAGAAAGAGAAGAGAAAAAAAAAGAGTTGGCAGTTACAAGTGTGACTTTCTGAACTTGCATGAAGAGGTGGGGAAGAGTACCAACTGCTAAAAACAGATCTGATCTAACCAATGAGACAACAAGTCTTCCTCCTGCCATTTCTGAATAAATAAAACAATTAGTATAAAATTGTATGATGCATAGATTCTTTGCAATGTATCACAGACCACGTATACTCAATGGCAGGTCGTTGCTATTTACTGCATTACATCAGTATAGGGGCTTTCAACCTTGGTTAGCAAAAGTACTTCCATTTCTTTTTTTTATAACACTATTTTTTACAGAAAAAGGTAATTCTGACTACATCTACATACCGCAAGCCAGGTGTGGTTTCCCACAAAATTAATGTCCACTGCTACTAAGGATTAGGAGTAACTATATGCAAAAGGGGTTCAAATGTATCCATTTAGGGTTATGTGCGCCGCTTTCAGACAGCCTTCAGAACTGGCCTTTAGACTGTAAATTTGCAAGTTTTCAATCTTGTAAGGTGCTTTGGAAACTAGCAATAGGTACATTTATTTTCATATTAAAAACAGGGCCTTAACCCCTGTATAGCACTATGGAGTATGTTGGCGCAATATGTATAAAGGATAATAATAATAATAATAATAATAGATTAGTGGACAGTTCTAGAAATCCACACACACAGACAGATGTTATTTAGGATATATAGGACTCATGTCACAGAGAACTGGCAAATAAGGTGGAGGGCTATGCTTGCCAGCTAAGCCTCTGGGAAACTAAAATTTAGGAGCGTTAGGTGTAGATTTGGTTTTCAGAACAATTGTTTTTAAACTTTTATAACACTTGTATTCCATGAACACAATACATTTGTAATGTTTAAACATAGTGTTTTTAATGCATTATATGATATTTCTGAGAAAGAAAACCACAAAATATTTTACAACAGATTTAGAGAGATCTGTTTTCGCTCTACTAATGGTTTGTATGGGTCAGTAAATTTATATACTACAGTTATATTTAATATATTTTTTTCTCTTTTCATAACCAGTTAACCACTTCTTTAATTAAATAAAAACACAATAATATGGAAAGTATCTTAAAAATGAATGTATATTATAACAGCAGTTAATTTTCATGTACTATCCATTCATTACCTCAGCCATTTCCAGTGCTTTGTTGTAACCCATGGATTGCAAAGTCACCCAGAGGTCACTGGGATCCCCTTCACGGTCATTTGCCTCCATGAGATTTAGATCCATGAATCCTTGTCTTGTTAACTCATTTTTCTTTGTTTCAAAGGTCTCTGTTTCCAAAAAAAAAAAAATATATATAATAATAATAATAAAAAAAAATAAAAATAAAAAAAAAAAAATATATATATATATATATATATACCAATTTGATACAACTCAGTACAAACAAAGAGCAATGTTGTTTGTCCAAAACCACTAGATGTTCATTGACAATAAAAATGGCCAACAACACACTGCATCTTAGATAAAGAACAACCTTCCTGGAGAGGTGGCAGCTTAATACAATAGGGAATTCTGACATATCCAGTACAGGCTTCAGAAAATCTTAGGAATATGACAAGACCAAGGACCAAATATGGCGTTTGGTAGTAAAAGAAATATTGTCATGTGTCATGCTATGTTGATAATGGTGAGTTATAAAAATGTATGGAGTCCACATTTGCTGCCATTTCTGTTTGTCAATATTTTCATCTTTTTTTCTCTTGTTCTTGATTTATTATATCTGACATCATAATCGTTTATGACTCTAGGCATGGGGAAAAAAACTTCATATGTTTGTGAAGTATATAACAACCTAAGAACTATCAGTTGTGTTAACAGTGGACTTAAAGTATTTTTAGGTAATATATTTAATTTAGAAGACTTTTGCTTAAAGGACTGCATATCGTATGTTTTTCATGCTTCCTCATGACTTGGAGTATGAGTGGGTGAATTCTGCTATTTTTATTATCTGTTATGGAGTGAAAGGAGGAGGGAGGGAAGTGGGAACAGGATTAGTTGATTCATTGGTGGATTCAAATACGATTTCAGCCTTTGGAACCTTTCCTACATGCTAGGTATAAGACAGTTTGCAAGTATACTTGCAAGCCCTGTTTGTAATACTCTGTAACTATCTCCTTGTGCCTTAAAAAAGGAAGTATTCCATGATTTTCTTTATTAATCTTTCTTGCCCATGGTTTGCCCAGTTGCGAACGGTGTTAAAATTTTGCATAGTTTACAAACATTTACATAAATTTACAACAGTCCTTTAACTATATTCTTCTGTGCTAAGCACTATTGTAATTTCTGGATTCCACACTGCTATTTAAAACTATTTCCCCCTCACAAGGGATAAATTAAACGCAATATTGCATTTACACGGAGTGGTTTTGGTGTGCAATATGTGTTTACTTAAGAGATCCTGTGATCAATAAATAATATACATTTTTATTAAGAACAAATTTGTGTGCAATTGAGTGCCTTCTATGGATTGGGTATATCCAAATCCATGATTTGGATATTTGCACCATGCATTTTATTTATATGGTTACTCATTCTCGAATTATACTGTGTGACGGTTAAATTTTTAAATGTTTGGATAATATTACATTTCACACACACAAGTATTTATAAATTATAGAATTTGCGGAAATCTAGAAATAGCAAAAAAAATACCCAGATACGGACAAATAGGTAGCTAGACAGATAGACTGACTATGAAACTAATCTTCAAATTAGTTTAATAGCATACCGTAATCAAACTGCCTATTAGCAATAATAACTATACATTTATTGAGTGAACAGCTGAAGTTCACCGGTGTAAATTAAACCAAGGACATTCATACTTTTTATTAATCCAACAGTAATAAAAAAAAGATCCAGAAAAGTTAATGCCCAAGTGCGATGACTTTAATAAAACGCATGGCCTCTCTGCCCTGGACACCATTATAATAGATTACAGAATGGACTAAATAACTACAGATGTTAAGAGTCTTATAGAACAAGGTAGTGTAACAATTTAGGGCTTTGCATTGTAGTAGGGGACATTTCAGGGATCTTGTGAACTTATTTAAAGATTCTCGCACATGACCACTTTCTTCTTCTACATATTTTCATGTTATATAATAGGTTTCTTCCACCTTCAAATAAGACTGATCCTGTGCTGCCTTCTGTGTATAAGATGCATAGATTCACTTCATCAGATTCCTTCCAAAGCTTTGTCTTCATAATTGAAAATATATGCATTAAAAGAACACAGTAGAGGTTCCAAATATGGAATAAATTAAAACTTTATATAATAACTAGTGTTTAACCAATCAAATTGTATAATATTAAAAAAATTGCATTTTCTGACCGTAAACTTACATTGAAGTTTGCTGTTTTCCATCAGTAATTTAACCTTTCTTATCCAAGAACGGCTTGTTATCGCATTGATATGGATGGTGATTGGCCATTAAGTGTTTGGCTGTACTGTTTTAAGTATATGGTGCTGAGAAGAATGAGCATGTGCAGACATCAAGGAATACTAAGCACTGTTAATCACTGGCATTTGCACTCATTCTTCTCAATATCATATGGCTTTAGACTGAAAACAATTCAGCTAGATCTGTGAAGATAATTAGAAACTACTGGAAACCATGAGCCACATTAAATTCCAAGCTCATATGTGCAACGTGAAACCCGCAACGGCTGCGAGCTTGAAATTACAAAGTTACAGACCTATTAAAATTAGAGCAGGGTGCAAGTTATGGGACGGAGAGGCAAACCTGTAAACCATCCGTCGAATGTTGAATGCGCGGCCATGAACGTAATCAATTAGTCAAACTTGTAGCTAGGGGTTTCGATGGAGCCATTGGCAACAGAGATTGTCAGAATGAAGTCACTGAAGTCGCTACAGATTTCAATTACGAGTGTGAACGCAAGTGACTTTGATGCAATTTAATAGCGCAATTTGAATGTAACAGTTACGGATTTGCTGGCTTGCAAGTTGAATTCTCACGCCGTGTAGGGTTTTCTCGCTCCTACCCAGCAAGTCTTTGGCTAGTAGCTTTAAGAGGCCAATTTATTAGCCGTATGTCTACGTTCTGAGCTGCGGTTTTCAACGTCGAGGGAATTTAATAGGGCTCCATGTTTTTTGTAAGCATTCAGTAACACTACCGATAGGATGAATATTGTGTGGTTATATATGGGAAATAAACCATATTATAATGTGCCTGCCTTTGAAGAGACTGTAATTTGATCACTTTCCAACTTGAAAGTAAAGTAGGTTGTTCATAGTAAAAATATGAAACCAGAACTCCCACTACAAATGTTCTAAATATTTTTACTCATTGTTTATTTGCTTGCTTCTAATGATAGTCCATTTTGAGTGTATGTCTCTGCCTGTTTCACTCTCCTCCTACCTAGTGTAAAAACTGCTGCATTGTTTATTAGTGAAGACTAGCAGCTCTCCTTTTTGCCACCACATAGTGCACATAGACAGGAGGAGCATTGGGAGTGATGCAGTGCTAAAAATGAGACCTGCCCACCCCCATAAGTAAACAATACAGCAGATTAAAGAGGGAGTATAATGAAACAGGCAAAGTCACTAAATTGGATTAGCCCAATAGGTAAGCAAATGAACAATCAATATGGGAGTAAAAATATTTAAAACTTTTTTGGGGTGCAAGTACAACAATTTTTATTTTTATACTATCAATATTCTAATTTACATTCAGATTGAAAACAGCTTCTAATACAATGTAGAATTGGAATATTTGAAATGTTACTATAATCTTATATTACAGATGCATTTTAGTTTTATTTTTTGTTAAGCCACCTGTTTTTTTAAGACTAGATCAAAAGGCACATACAAAAGATATTTTTTTCTACTACCTATATGTTTTGGTCTATGTTACTGTTTGCATCTATTATTGGTTAAAATAAAAGTAATACAGACAAAAAATTATTATAATGTTGTACTGAACAATACAACGTTTCTATCCATAGATCCAAGAGAATTAGCTGCACAGGAAGCAGGTGATATTAAGGTCATATTATAATAAATGTTATAAGCGTGTGGCCTTTACGCCAAAAGGTTTTTTTCAACATCTTGCTGAAAGGTTAAAAGAAAAGTAATTCAATTCTAATGCATTCTTAATAGAAACCATAAAAATGCAAATGTTTTGCTCAGAATTAGTGGACTTTTTACAGCCTGCTATATACAATGTATTACCAAGAAGCTACCGCTACGTATTTAAATCTGTTCCAAATTATCTCTGAATAACACACTTTTTTGTTAAATAACTGTATTAAGTGACTTCATTAATACAAGAGTGACAGCTCTAGGCAAACTGTATAAAACATAAATAAAAATACAACAGAGCATACCTTTGCAAACCTCCCAGGCATCGTCATCACATTTTTCACCGCTGGTCCTCAGCTCGAAGAAATTATATTCCTCCAGGCTCAAAAGCCCATTGCCATCTAAATCAATGATGTCAAACATGTCGGATAGAGTTGATCTAAATTATACGAAGACAGAAGAAGCCACTGCTCATTATTGCTTTCTAATATATGGAGTTCATAGTGTATTGGAAAGTAAATATTACATGAAAAAAAACTATTACTATTAAAGTACAGAAAGGCACAACAAATGTTTCCATTTTAAAGCGCATTAAAAGCTATCTAAACATGGCACCCCCTTCTTGATCCCTAACTTGTTGTGGTGAAGTGGCTTGTGTACCTCAATGAAGCTGTGAGCTTTACCATGTAGGGTTTCCCAATATGGGCAGGTCATAGCAGAGAGGTTAGACAAGTCATGCCCACTGCAAATGGAACTGGAAACCAACTCCAGTATCTTTGCCAAGAAAACCTTATGGAGAAGGACAGCCAGATGTGCCTGGCATGCTGCATCCATACAGTCACAGAGAGAGTCAGAACAACAACAAACATGGCCCAGTACATCAATACTGAGATATTCAGCAATATTTGTATATCTTCTTATATTCTACAGGATATTTCTTCCCAGCGAAAGGCACATGTGAGGAGAAAAAGGCTGCTCTCTCAGAGTGGGCTATCATACCCAGCATAGAACAAACCTTCTTATAAATACAGTGATGGTATTGTCTCTTTAAAATGGTCCTTGAACAGTGTAACTGAACCTGTGCAAAAATCCTAAATTATCATTTCATTGATATACACATATGAAGCAGCATCTAAGCATTATGATGTTAAAAAAATAAATAATAATTTCTCTGGTCTATGTTTCCTTGAAGGAACTGCAAAAAAGAAGTTGTCTTTTTACAGTTATTCTTGAAGGATCACTTAGTATCTTTATAACTAGCGAATTGCCCGTCAAAAAATGACGGCAATGAAATTGTAAGTGAGCTAATGCTGTTTGGTGTATAATAATAAAATAACTAATAGATTAATAAAGTAATATACTTTACCTATTTTCAAGTAATATATGCAGGAAGCATTGTGTTGAAGAGCTGGCAATCTGTTTTGATGTTGCTGCAGCATTAGTGGTCTGCTGTGTAAGTGTGATGATTGTATGTAGTGTAATAGTGTGCGTGAGACAAAACCGTTAGCGTAGCTGTGTACTTCCGCATTGTATAAGTTATTGTTCTAAAATGGCGGCTAATGTGTGGTATGCGGCTGTGGCGGAATATCCGTAGCTGTTTTGCGTGTTTGTGGTGGTGTTTTGCGTGTTTAGAGTCCTGAAGCCTAGTTTTGTTTTGTTCGGCGGACATTTTTTCTCTCAGTTAGATAATTTTTTAGTGTCTAAACTCTTTTATTTTGAGTTAAATGAAGGTGTAACTTCATTTTTTGAGGTCCTGGATGCTCCCTCTTGCTGTAGGTAAGCTTTTTATGTATGTGCTGTGTGTATTTATTGTGTTTTTCATTTTTTCATGTCCGCGGGTTGCGGCCGATTTTTGCGAGGTCGTAATTGGTCGTAACGTGTCTCGTACTTTTTTGCGAGGGCCACAGTTGCTGGCAAGGAGCGCCCTTGGCGCTTGATGCCAGCAACTGAGGCCCTCGCTACGCGAGCCCGCAAGCATTAGCAACAACTCGCATGCTCACAACTATATATGTGATTGCTTAGTTACTGGTTAGAAACAAAATCAGTATTTGAAAAAAAAATTGAATACACACTGATCTCATTGCTTTTATTGTTCAGAAGTGTCTGACTCTCCGTGACCATATGGACCACAGCACGACAGGCTAGTGGAAATCTCACTAGTTTACAAGGTCAAAACTTATTGAGCAGAAGCCGCAATAAGCAGGCTCAGTAAAGAAAATGGAAGTCTGCAGTAAAGAATAATTGCTTATAAAAATGAAAAATGTAAAGTCTGTTTTTATTGTATTTTTACCTTCTAAAAACAGTTAGTCTATTATCAAGTTTTGTTATTCCAAAGTCCATAGAGTAAAATATTGACCACAGTGACCCTTTAATTAGGCCGCCCCAAGGCTTTCTGCCAGTCTATGTCTTTTAAAATGGCCTTGCAGGGGAGGAGCAAGCTGCTACTCTGTATCGTGTTTGGTGCCTTTAACATTTTCTAATTTTTAATAAAGATTTATCAAATAAAAACAAATGAAAATCTAAAAATTGGAACTTCATTGAGAGATTATATATATAGTAAATAAAAAGTTCATCTGTGTTCACATTTGATTGTCTAAAGCAAGTTAAAAAACCTGCTTCCAGCTCAGAGAAAAGCAGTTATTACACTGCATTCTGGGAAGTTTAGCTGGGACACACAAATGTGCCCACAAATGCCTCGCTCTTCAATCCGTAGCCATTATCAAACATGGCTTCCTTTAAGCTTATGCATGCTGTATTACACAGCTTTAATGCAAAGCCAAGGTTGGAATAAACAGAGGCTGAGTATCTAATCCATGTACAGCTGTTTCAAGCTTACTGGCTATCATCAGCATGGAGCAGGATCTAAGCCTGTGTTGTATATAAATAAATAAAACAAAACTGCACCTCATGACAATACACACTATCAGATGAAGAGAATCACTAATGCACTAAAGGTCTAAAATGACCACTGCAGTATATCATATCAACTTGTTACACTATAACATACGGTATTATAATTGTCAAACTGCGATTTGTCGTCACGCTTGTGAGCCTCGCAAAGTGTGGCGAGCCGTTGAGGCACTGAAGCCTTTCGAGCTCGCAGGACTTAGGCAATAAGCGCCAAAGGCACTCATTGCCCTGCTTGCCTCGCAAAGCGAGGCGAGCAGTTGAGGCATTGAAGCACGCGGGACTTGGGCTGAAATGAGCGCCAAAGGCGAGCAGTTAAGGCACGCGGGACTTCGGCTGCAAGAAGTTGACGAACGCGGGATCTCGGGGGCAAAAACAAACATTGGAAAAATTTAATTTAAAATGGCCGAACCGCGGACATTGAAAAACACGAAAAATAATAAAAAATAAATTAAATCACAAACAGCAAAGGGGGAGAGCCAGGAAGCTTGGGAGTGAGGTTGCAAGCGAATTTGAGCCTTATTTGCTGTGTTTCGTCACTCGAAAATCGGCTAAGCAAAAAAAAAAAAAAAAAAAAAAAAAGGGCAGGTAAAAAAACACAAAAAATTATGAAACTGGATGAAAACGAGGCTGAGCATAGCCATGCATGCAGGACTTAGAAAATACACGACGGCAAAGACACCAACACACACCGGCAAAAAAAAATCTGAACTCGGAAACATACAAATTTTACGGCCGGACTGTTGACATCGAAAAAACAAGATAAATAATAAAAAATAAATTAAAACACACACAGCAAAAACAATAACATTTACACAAACAATGCCAGGCACACAGGACTTTAAAAATAAAACCAACGGAAAGATTCAGCAGACACACAGAGGAGAGACACACAGGGAAGGGGACAGGGGGAAAGGTGGAAAAAAGACACATTGCATTCCCAAGCACAACACTTGCAGGTTAATGAACCCTGCAATGAGCGGCCAGTACAGTCGGCAGGAGGAAAGGTTTGCAATGAAGGTAATCATTGCAAAGCAGGAAAGTTGAAGTACACGATGGGAAAGGATCGCAATGAGCGCCAGAAGCGGGGCTCGGGATGAGCTCCGAAGGTGCTCAGAGAACAAAACCACTCACATTGTGTGGCAAACCGCATTGCCAGGCTTCACATTTTATTGCCGTAATTTTTTGATGGGGAATACGATAGTCACATATATATTTGTCGTAATTGCGAGTTTGTTGGCAACGCTATGTTTACAGGCTTGTGCATGCTGAAGGAACTCATTGCGAGGCCTGCATAACTTTGAAATGACGGGGGCTGCAATGAGCGCCAAAGGCACTCATTGCCAGGGCCGCAAGGCTTTGAAAAAAAGGCAGGCAATGAGCGCCCAAGGGGAGAGACAGGGGGAAACAGACAGACACAAGGGTCAGAGAGTGGGGAGAGGCGTGCAATGAGTGCCGAAGGTTGGACCAGGCCTGCAATGAGTCGGGAAGGCGCTCATTGCGAGGCCCGCAAGTTACAGGAGGAAGAACCTTGCATTGTGTGGCAAACAGCATTGCCAGGCTTAACATTTCATTGCTGTCATTTTTGAGACTGGCAATTCCCTAGTTGTATATGTTTTTGCGGGTGTCTTTCGACACAAAGAACCAGATAATTGAATAAACCATCAATACATATAACTTGTGCCAAGAACCAATATATACAAGGTTAATATTATTATGGTAACTAAATAGCAGAGTCCCTGCGTCCCATTTTAGAGACCTCGGATCTGAAGGGCTATGTGCCCCACAAGATGGCTAATAATCCTGCAATAAAGAACAAAATATCCTAGGAAAGTGTAATGTCTCAAATGCATATGATACCAACAAGAAAGCGTGAAAAATTAAAAATCAACACATGCACACAGCTAAAAACAAAAGTTTGACAACAACCCGGTGTGATATGGGCTATATACAAACCCATATATAAAACCCAATTGGGTATTAATAATCACCATCTACACTACACGGCAGGAATTGTTAGCGGCCTGAAGGATATTCTCCTGTTTCGCCGCATCAATTGCTTTATCAAAGGGTAAGATGCAACTTGATTTGATTTCTAGTGAAAAATGCACACATTTAAAAAATTAACAAAATATTTCAACATGCTTTTAGGAGATCTTTACTGTGATATGGTCCAAATTGTGCTGAAGTGGCCCTTTAATCATATGAGGACTGGGAGGACATTTTCAGGTAATTTTTTTATTTAAATATCCAAATTTAAAGTCTGGTTTACTAACAGTTGATTGCCTCCACCCTGATAAGGCCCTCAAATAGGAGAAGGGGTGATAATCTGGGACATAGTTCTAAAGGGCTTTAGGAACAATGTCTTAAAGTTTGTTGAGAAGGACATGACAATACAATACCAATCTGTACAGAGCATTGAGTTGGTTATACAGTGTGTATGAAATTGCTTCAGCTGCAAGTTAGACAAAGCCATTCCCAATTGACCTTATAGTGTGTGGAAAATAGTAGCAACGTAATCTTTAAAAATAAAATTGACATTGAAAAAGGCTTTTTAAATTATTGAATTAATTAATCAAAACCAGCTATACGGGCAAAACAGTGGTCCTTTAAATGTACAGATATGTTTTATATTGCATGGTAAAAAAGGATATTCTAAAATACTCACCTAAATTCAGGTGTCAAGACTAAATCATCATTGCCATCCCTATAAACCAGCTGGGCATCCTTTGTTACTGGTTTTCTTTTTTTCCTAAGTCTACATCCTGTAGTAAAAGGTATGACCCAGTAAATACCAGCTCCAAGCTCACCTTTCCAGCCAAATGTCTGCAGGAAGAAAAAAAAAATGAAATAAATTACAAGGTGTATAGTGACGCCTGTAGGACAGTTTTTACTATATGGTGCTTTCAACATTTTAGAAAAGTATTTCTAGATAGCAAAAATGAAACAGCATTTAAATAATTATCTTTTATATTCAAAACCTCAAACCAGGCAGCTGTTCCACAGGCTGTACTGTGACCTACAACAAATTACTTAAATGCTATTATGCTTGTTTTGAAACAAAAATATATTAAATCATTTGCAACACCACTCTTTAACTTTAAAAATGAGTATTTGTTAGAGAGCTGAAGATTCCCTTTTCGTCAAAGTACTTTACTGATAACCATCCATCTCCAAGAAGCCCTGGTTCATCTTAACATGTTTCTCTACGGTTAGTTTCAAGTAGCCACAACAACAAGCCTGAGAGTACCATATATATGGAATTTGTTAGAATAAATATATTATTTAAAGTATCACAAACCTTTAAAGCCACACACATTGCTTGGTTAGTGCAGTGCTGATTTTGTCCAGATTAGTAAGTGTTTGGAGTGCTAACTGTACAAAGAACATTGCTATTTTATTTATTTTTTTTAATTCACAAATGTATTGTTTTTCATTTTCAAGGTGCTATTAATAAAGAAAACTAGAATCCTTGCCTCTTTGTTTCGCAGTTCAGTGAAACCCACAAGTAGTGGTTCTGAGAGTCCATCATTTTCCTTAAGAACAAATAAGGAGGTGTCCACAGACATCCATGGTGAAGGTTTTCCTGTGCAAGACATAACGGACATAATGAACCACTTATTCAAAAACATAGATATAACTTTGGGCTATACATACATAAATGCTGCTTTTAAAATTTAAGTTCAAATGTAATATTGATACATGTATATTTAAATTATTCAATTAAATTCATTCAATGCAGTCACCTGCACAAAAAAAGAAACTATGCTCCCTGGTGTGCTGCAACCATATGGTCACAGAGAGACAGACACAACAACAAATGAAAAGGTCCTCCCTCTCTCCTAATTACTTTGTCTCACATGATTGATTATCTCTCATAGTGGAGGTTATAAAGGCACAAAACCATGCCCAGCTGGATAACTATTAATAGTCAAAGATATATGTAAGCATTACAGTGTTATTATTATAATCCTTACTCACTGGGCAGGCTTATGTGGTTTATATTGCCCAACTGTGAGACATAATCATGAGAGATACAGACAGGAAAGACCTTTTCGAATAATATATACTTAAAAGTTCCCAACATTAAATCTGGATTATCTAACACTTCCATTCAAAATGTTTTAAAAAAACATTGCTTTAAAGAACCAGTTCAATGTCTAGAATGTAATTCCCTCATTCAGCACTAGAGGGCGATACATACACTACACACAATCCTTGAACAAACATACCTTCAGTTTTGCTGAGGTTCAGTGGATTGATTGTGAGATAAACAGTAGATTTTTGGGGAAGCTGCATCTTATAGTGATGGGCAACGATCTCGCCATTATCTTCCAGGAAAAAACATCCCTTTGATTGTGTAAAATTCCACTCCTGAGAACAAAACAAAAAAAAAGTTAATTTTATTAAATAGAAATTACACTAACAATTGCTGCTAAACAATGCAATTACTGCATTTTATTAAATGTGTTTGTTTATTTTTAGCAGAAAATTTCAAACAAACAGAAAGTGGAAATGTGTAAACAAAATCTATCTAATGCAACCATTTATTTTATTAATAATGTTACTCTGAATCCTCTATCCCTAAGGAAATCATCAAATGAAACTAAATTAAAAAAAACAGCAACAAGTGATTACTAAAAACAAACAAAATGTTTCATAAGTTTCTCACAAGGAAGAAATGCCTAAATGCTTCCTCTTTCCCTTCCAAGTCTGCAATACAGAGCCAATCAAAACTCATATCCTGGGAAGTCTTTTCCCTGTGACAGTGCTAGATAATTTAGTTTGAGTGTTGTTATTTGCAGACAGAAATTGCTATTTAAGATCCTCCTACTTGGTATAGTCTCTTATCGAAGCCGATTCAAGGGTGACTGCACAAAGAGTATAATTATTCAGGAAAAAAAGTAATGCAGCTAATATTTAATTACAAAAATACATTTTGATGCCTCTGCAGACCCTGTGGGAATCCATAATATATTGGCGGAAGTTGTGTGTGAGAGAGGAGTTTACATTTCTGGAGAGCTCTTGCATCCTTTGATGCATCATCCTGCTTCTGGGCCATTGAGAGGAAGGGATGTGGTATCGATTTAAATTTTATCCTGTAATTAAACAAAAGACCTGCCCGTTCCTTCCTCCCACACTTCCACTGACAACTACAAACACACACACATATCAGCCAGCTCTCAGGATGGGATGTAGCAAAAATGGATTCCTGTACTCGTCAGCCTTCAAAAATCAGATTTTCTCAAAAAAATGTTTTATGTCCAAGGCATAAGCAGCTGATAAAATTCTTAGATTGGTACATCCCCGACAAAGTCTCTGGTCCTGTGAACATTCTTAATTATATTGACTAGGAATGCTCTACCTGCTAAATCCCACCTCTTTGAGAGCTGAAGGACCACAGTAAAAGAAAAAAAAAAAAAAGGTTTTATATATATATTATATATAAATAATAAATTTTGATGTCTCTGCTGGACCCTGGAAGAATCCTTGATGAACGTAAGGAAGCTGTGAGGAGCATTTACATTTCTAGAGAGTGGGTTTCTCGATTGATAAAGCTTGTTTCTGGGCCTTGGATGGGGAAGGAGTGTGGTGTTTCTTTCACTCAGATCCAATTAACTAACAAAAGCCTTTTGACCTTTCCCAGTTTCCTCCTCCCCACCCCTCCCTCAACTGATAGATAAAAAACACATGCTCACGATCCAGCTGTCAAGATATGATTTAACAAAGACAAAATGGATTTGTGTACTCCTTTTCTTCAAAAATTCAGATTGTCCAAAAAAACTGTTTTAATACCCATAACTTATACACCTGCTAATAATATTAGGTTATTACATAGTCCCTTTTTTCTTAAAGTGCAACAACAAACAGCAGATATGTAAAGTTTTAATTTCCTACATAATTTCTGCGCCACATTAAATAATAATTTTAAAATATATATTTGTGAGAAATATTCATATTCATTATGATTTTATACTTGTGAAAACCTAGAAAAATAATTCAAACGACAAAAATACGATATCGGAAAAGAGAACAAATCATCTGTTAACCGGAAATTTTCCTAGAATGGATTTCCAAGAAATAGCAGCTTTTTAAAATTTAATGCAGAAAAAATGTGATTGTCAAGCAATTTTGGATTTAAAGGACATTGGGGCATAGAACAAACCTGGAGTTGTTATTTGAAACAAGAACACGCCTCGTGAGGACAATGATTGCAGCATTTTCAGCTGTAGTTATAGTATGTGGCTATAATCATTTTATTTGCCACAGAGAACTCCCCAGGTTCACATTTACAGGTGTCCGACAGTTTGCTCTTTATGGGTTAGATATTTGCAGCTATTATTTCAGGTTGAACAGAGGAAAAAAAAGAGCCAGTAAACTCTGAGTGAGAAAAGGAAAACAAAAGAAGAGAGATCAATATTAACACTCTACAAATATTGACTCTGGAAAAGAAGTTTGAGGGGCCCCCCACAGGAGCCGCTGCGGGAGCGATTCATCAAAGTGGCAAAAACCGAGATTCTAAATGAAAATCAATACAGAGAGAAGGGGTATAAGGTGCTGTTTATCAATTTCAGGATATCCTTAAAGGGACACAACAGAGATTGCAAACATACAGTAATTTAATCTTGTAGCCAATAACACGTAATTTATCAATTGTTTGTTATTAGCTAGAGATTAAAATTATAGTATATCAATTACAGTTTATAATATATATATATATATATATATATATATATATATATATATATATATATATATATATATTATAAATACTAGCGACTTGCCCGTCAACTATGACGGCAATAAAATGTGAAGGCTGGCAATGCTGTTTGCCACATAATGCAAGGCTCTCCCCCCTCTACCTTGCGGGCCTTCGACTTTTATCGCGGGTCTGGCAATGAATGCCTTTGGAGCTCATTGCGAGCCCCGCACTGAGCGGCTGTGTCACTCACTGCTGGCCTCGTCCAACCCGCCACTTTCATGCGTCACAATATGCACCTTCAGCACTCATTGCGAGCCTTTCCTCCCCTCTAGTTTACGGGACTCCCGCTGAGCGCCTTTGGCACTCATTGCGAGTTTCGCAATGAGCGGCTTTGCCACTCATTGAAGGCGTCATCCAACCCGCCACTTTCATGCCTCGCAATTTCGGTGCTCATTGCGAGCCTCTCCTCCCCTCTACTTTACGGGCCTTGTGAGGAGTGCTCCTTGTAAGCTCTGCTCATTGCATGCCTCTCCCCACGCACTGACCCCTGTGTCTGTTTCCCCCCCCCCCGTCCCTGCCCTTTCCCCCCTTAATTTCCCTCCTCTGTGTCTCTTTCCACTCTCTCCCCCCTCTCCCTACCCTGTGTCTTATCTCCTCTCTGTCCCTGATCAAGTCTTGCGTGGCTCCCGTTGAGCGCCTATCTATCTTCTTTTTAAGTCTTGCGTGCATCATGTTGACCGCCTTTGCTTTTATTTTCAGTCTTGTCGCTCTCATGAGCGACGTTGCTTCTATTTTCAAAGTACTGCGCACCTGGCGTTGTTTGGCTAAGTGTTGCGCGTTTTGTCCTCAGTTGATTCTTTTTTTTTTTTTTTTTTAAGAATTTACGTTTTTACGGTCGTCATTTTTCTCCTCGCTTAGTCAATTTTCGATTTGCAATGTCCCTCACAGGCTCCTTGGCTCTCCCCCTGAGCTGTGTGTGAGGTTTTTAAAATATTTTTTTTAATTATTTGACATTTTTTGTGGGGTCTTCCGAGTTTGAGAAAACGTGCTGGAAAAAATATTGTCCGCTATATTCTGAATTTTTTCCAAGTCTTGCGTGCCTCGTGATCAGCGCCAAAGTCCTAAGTCCGTCGTCGCGGGCATCACTATAAGCACCTTCAATCTCTTTCCATCCTCCATCGGTGGAGCTTGCCTGAATTGCAGCTATGGACGGTAAAGAGGACCCTTAGAGGGACCCTGAAAGGGCACAATTGTTAAGCCTGCAATAAGCGCCGAAAGCAAAAAGTTGCCTGCGTCGCTCATAGTGAACCCTGCAATGATCAATTTCAGCGCTCATTGCAGCAAAGTCATGCAAGACTGCAATGAGTGGCTTTCCGAGCTCATTGCGCATTCGCAACCCTCTATCTTTTTACATAGCGTTACCAACAAACTTGCAATATGACAACTATATATGTAATGATTTTATAACAGTACACTTACATTGACCTTTGCAAAATATACCTTTCAATTTGCTGTTTTGATCCACCTATTAACAACAAGGAGCCCTATTCTATTAGCTGCTCGCAAATGCCTCTAACCCGTGATTTTGGCAATGGATGTTTGTTTCTCTAAATGTTTAGATGTATTCTATTGACACAAGCCCACCATTTACCTCCTTAAGCTCAAACTTGTAAACGGAGGTTTTTTTAGGTAGGATTTCAGGGGGTGTGATCATATAATCTGGCACTATTTAAGCAAACCCGTAATTTAATTCTCAAACACAGCCAATAGTAAATGAGACCGTCATCATGATGTCAGTAAAACATGGAAGTTAGACGTAAACTGCATTAGATCATCTGTTCTAGTCCATGTAGGTTTCAGGATATGTATTTACCCCTTGAGTCTCGTGATCTATATTACTCAGAAATAATAGTTAAAAATAATATTTGTAATTGCATATTTGTGGGTTTGAGACTGTGGTGCATTTAATTCTAATATATTTCCAAGCCTTCTCATGCTTTTAAAGTACAGTATGGTGTGTTTAATTGCTGTTACAGCTCTAATAAGTGTGTGAAAATGCCTTGCGAGTCCTATTTAGTACTTGTAATATTTTTGACAGAATCTTAATACTTTTTTTCATTTGTTAGTCAGACTTTTTTTTTTGCAAGCTAGAGCTACGGGTTTAATAGAATATACATTTCATGTAACTTTAAATTAAATAGAGCTCGTAATATTAGAGATGAGCTAAAACCAATGGAGTTCTAAGGCTGGTTTTGAGTCTTTGGCTCGCTGTAGTGATTGTGGGAGGGTAACTCGTAACTGGATTATGAGTAGCTAATAAAATATGTGGCAATATTAGGAGTGATTGTAAGTGTGTATAACTTTACAAATGTTGGTGCTTTCGATAAAATTTATTTTTAACTTGGTGGCAGGAGAATTTTTATATTTACCATACATCCTTAATTCATTATTAGGCAAAATCCCCTCCGGCTTATAACTCTCACACACAGTGATGTAGTGCGAGAAGGAAGCCGTTTCCCCAAAAGCAGTATACAGCAGTATTTCAAATTTTTTTTTTTTTATTAAATAGCTACTTGTCCACTAAAATTTCCCAAAATCAGAACCATTTGCAGTTTTAAAGCTTTGATGGAATCTGAAGTTTAGCAAATAAAAACAAAAATGGTACTATGTTAAGAAAAGTAGCATTTAATCCATAGTTTTTAAAAGGGGTTTCACAGAAGCATAAGCTTCCAAAACATCATTAAATAGTCCATCACAGTTTCCAGTTTGAAATTATTCCAAATTACAATATTTTTACCAATAAGTTAAAGGGACACAGAACTCACGTATATGTCTAGTATGCTATTAAATGAATTGTTTCTTAAAAGAACTCCGTGCCCCCAAATACAGGTTGGTTTCATTTTTATATAGTACTAGCTTTTTTTTTATAGCAAATTACTGAGATATTCAGCCCTGATTATGCAGTTTATTTATACTAATGTGCGGCTCAATAAGCTAATTTGCGGGACAGTGCTTGCTAATTGTGGCCAATGAGCTCTAATTACAATTCAATTACAACTCCACCATTGGTCTAAAGGAAGAGCAATTACACAATTCTATCTAAAAACAAGCAGTTAATATATAGTTATTACATATCAATATCTGCTGAAGCATTTGCTGGATACCTTCAAGTTACTGGGCTCCGATAGCTTTGAGCTCCTGGTACTGGTTGATCCCATGTTTATCACAGTAGACACGGATGCTTTATAGCTGCGAGCAGACGAAGGTCTTGAGGATTTACTATCGGCTAAAACAAAATGTATTTATAATCATTAGTAAAATTGATTCTTACTGAATAATTAATATTACTATTAAAGTTTATTGAGACAATTCCCAGAAAAGTACAGTATAGGTTAGTATATTTAAATAATGTTGAATTGAGCCGTGTTGCGCACATACACACATATATATATATATATATATATATATATATATATATATATATATAAATAAAATCAATTAAGGTGCATGTTATTTTTGGTGCATGTTTTGTTTTGGTGCATGTGCATGTTTTTTTTGTTTTTGTAATTTCCTTTCAAAAAGTAAGACATTAGAAAGGACTGAAAGAGGCCCTTCAGATCAGTAATTATCAACAGCCATTCCCAGTTTAGGGATCCGGAGAACCGAACACTTTAAACATATTAATGGTAATATTCATAGATTATAGGAGTACTTATTAAAATATACAATATATAAATTAGTGCACAATTTATGCAGTCACAAATAGTAATCACCCTGCTTAAAATTTTGTGGATCTCAAAGATGTCTCCATGAGCATTTGACGTTAACCTGTGGATGCCCAGATGAAAAAAAGATTGAGGTACACAACTAATTCTACAAAAAAGCAAATTATTTTAACCAGTGGAGTCAAATAGTTATTGCATTTTCTAGTTAGTCTGGGAAAGGAGTAGTCAATCAGCTGTTCTGATCCAATAACTAAGGACAAAGTGTTATCTTTATCTAAATGGGAAATAAAATAATACATTAAAAGCCAAGTCAAATTTGCATCCATAGAACACAAATACATTTCTGTAGGAATTGATTCACTAAGGGTTGATGTACTGAATAAATGGAAGTACTATCTTCTACATTCTCAGATTTACAAAACTAAGGCATTAACATCTGAGTCACTTACCTTTCCTTGGTGTAGTATCGGTATCAGAAAGTCTTGGGTTTCTTGGAGATTGTTTTGATGAAGACGCTGCAGAACGCTCAGGTGACATTTCCATTTGGCTTCCAAACTGTTGTCGTTTGGCCTTGCTATTGGTGTCCAGCCTTTCTGCTGCAGTCTTGGCGCATTGATCACAGGTTGTGAGAAATGAGTTACAGAACTGGACAAATGGGAAGCTGTAGTGAGTTGCCGAGCCTCTTATTTTTGAAGGGCAGTAGTGGACAGTACTGTCAGTAGTTGAAACAGATATTAAATGCACAAAAGAACCACAAGATCACACCAATCTGCTCACCAACCTATGTATTTTAAAGGGCTATTATAACACCTTAACAATAGGAGCTATATGTTTTAATGAGGCAATGATCATTAAAAAAAAAAATCATAGTAAATTATTTAAAAAAAAAAAAAAAGCAATATTCAATATTAAAACTTACTGTCAAAAGGGAAAACAGCAGCTGTAGCTGGTCTCCGCAGTGGCAGAGCAACTGCTGATGCAAAGCATCAAGGGCCACAGTTGGGCAGGGGGCTGCTGCTATCGGCACTATTTCTAATTTATTAAGAGGAGGCAGATAATTATTTTTGCAGAACGGTGATCTGATCACTCAATGGGAGATCTAACCAACTATATATTTTTTGGGCTTTTTATCGACCCCTGTAGAATGTATACAGATGTTCCATGAGGCCCCCTAAATTATTTTGCACTGAGGCCCACTATATGGTCAATTGGGTTAAGGTGGATTTGTCTAATGCAGACCTGGGCATTGTGCGGCGCGCGGGCAACATCCGGCCCTTCAGCTGTCCCTGCCCGGCCACTACAGTGGGATACAAATTTGTGTCCTGGACAAAAAAAACACTGTTAATTGTAAAAGGGCGCAATTTGTGAGCAGCAGTGTTGTGACCAACTGTGATGGATAGCATTCTGCACGGATAAAATAAAATAAAATAAAGCTATAAAATTAATATTGAGCAGAATTAAGTTCAGCCTATGGTTCGAGTTTTTCATGTAGCCCCTTTGGGAAATTAATTGCTCACCCCTGGTCTAATGTTTAGTGCTAACTTATCAACAAAATGTCTTCTATGTATTTGACACTCACTATGTTAAAGTGGTTTCCTTTGGCAACAATATTTTGCTGTCGGGTGCAACCCATAAATGCTTATTTGGCCTTGTATCTATTCAATTTGTTATTAAACCTTCATACCAGTCTCTCTACAAAATCCCCCTTTACTCCTGCTAACCTTATCATGGTGGAGACAATCAGCTCAACTGAAGGCTGATACTCTCATTTTTACGACTGAATTTAATCTTCAATATTGCCGTTATAAATCATTAAATAGGAATTGTATTAATGATCAGTGAGTAATTAAAACTAACTTCTCTACTTAGGGCATTACAGACCCCTATAAAAGTCTATTTGAATATGTCCTTATATCCCCCACAGTTCCCTTACGGTGGTATCCATTAATAATGCTATGGTATTTATCTAACATGCTTGAACTTTATATATTATTACTCTATATTTACAAAGCTACAACATTTTAAATAGAGCTATTTACAAATTAAAATAAAGTACTGTAGGTACAATTAGCAAATTACACAGGTATAGACAAATCTGAAGGTAAGTAGATATACAGTACAGATACAATGCAAATACAACACAAATGGGTCAGCAGACACCAAAGAGCTTACAAGTAATAAGATAATGGTGGGCTGTGAGACAGGAGGGTGACAGATGCAAGATGGCAGTGATCAAGGCAGTAGTTGGATGTAAGTGGAGGTGACTGTTATAACGTAGGTTGTATGTGAGCAGTTTGGTTTGCAGTTTGCATATGTTAATGCTGAAGGTGATAAGATTTTTCAAACAGATGCGATTTTAGTGAGTTTTTGAAAGTTTTGTGGCAAGAAGATAATGTGGTGGAGAGAGGCAAGGAGTTCCACAGAGTAGGTGGAGCTCAAAAAAAGTCCTGGAGATGGGAGTGAGAGGGGATGGCAAGAGAGGAGGAAAGAATGTCATTATCAGAGCAAAGAAGGCGGTCTGGGGAGTATTTTAAGACATGTGCAGAGATATAAGAGGGTGCACAGTTGTTAATGGCTTGATTTGCGACAGTCTGGATTTTAAATTTTATGCTGACAGCTAAGGGACGCCAGTGGAGTAACTGACAGAGAGCTGCAGCAAATTCAGTGTGTTGAGTGTGGTATATGAGTTTAGCAGTGGTGTTCATTATGAATTGTAGTGGAGACAGATGGGTGGTGGGAAGACCGATAAGGAGGGAGTTGCGGTAGTCGAGGCAAGATATGATGAGGGAATGGATTATAGGATTAGAATTTTAGTTGGGTCTTGTGTAAGACTGAGAGATTTTTTGTTTTTTTAAGTGAACCGGCCCAAAAAAAAAAAAAAAACCACAAGACAGCTGGACTAAAAAGTGTCAGGGATGATGACATTGTCACCAGTGATGGATATTTGAGGAGTGGGAGCTATAGTAGAGGGTGGAAATATTAAGAAGAGAGGGGGATAGATCTGGTGTTGAGAGCTAGATTTGAGTGTCATGTGCATATAAATGATACCAAAAGGTTTTATAAGAATGCCAAGGATGTATTGATGAAGAAAAGTATTGATACTTGGGGAAAGCCAATAGTCAGAGGGATTGGAGAAGAAGCCATTAGAGGTTTGATTTTCCAGATATGTAAGCGCAGACGTTTGGGGTTGGTGGACAATTTGATATTAACAATGCTTGGCAAGATTGAGGGCAGATATTGCTGCAGTATTTATCTAGCACTCTTGAGCTTTATGTACCTTACTGTAGTCTAGTTTGCCATTGATGTTTACATCAGCTAAGCGTAATACAGCATTGACTTCCTCTGGAGACATTTTCTCGCCTTTCTGCAAAATATGAATGATACATTTTTACACATGAATGCATTAAACGAAATATGAGTGATATATACATTTATTGCAAAGAATTGACTCAATACTATAATATTTAATAACATGAAATTGAACAAAATAATGGTTATTTATATATGGGAGCGATGTCCATTACTGGGGCCCTTACATATAGATTGTTCCAGAAGCAGTAGAAGACTTATTAAGATGGGATATATCCGATTTACATTTATATCTGTCAAATACCTGGGAGCGATAGAAAAATAACAGTTTAAAAAAACACTGACGGAAATCTTTCAGCCTAATAAAAAATAATTTGTAGATAATTCTTATATCTACTTAGCGGCTATGGGCCATAGAAAATTCCAGCCTCGTAAGTCCAACGTGTAGCATGTAAGGGCTGCGTGCTTCAAATTTGGCAGACTTACATTGCTATTAAATTACAAAGGGCTGCAAGCTAAGAGCGAGAAAACCTATCTCGTAAACTAGTTACCGGCTGTCGGACCTGCATATGCGAATGCAAACAATTAATCAATCTCGTAGTTACGGGTTCGGATAAGCCAGTGGAAAAAGAGATCATAAGCGCTACGTCACTGAAAAAGGGGAGGGTAGATTTCGAAGTCCTACGTGCTCCAAATCCAGTTTGAGATCGGACCCACAGGCCAGATATAATGCAATATTATTAAAGTAGTAAATTTGATATTCTATTACATGCGAGTTAAAGTATATGTTGCAACACATTGATTGCAGGGATCGCTATAACCCAAAATATAATCATGAAATAAAGTATTTTTCGGAGCTAATTTGCGGGCTTGAGAATGTTGTGCTATTAATTCTAAAACCTAACATCACTTTCCCTTCTAATACATGAACAGTAGAGTGATTTTATTTACAATACAAGTGCTACGTATTGTACTTTACCCCCTTTGCGGGTGCTCTAGAGCACACGTTGGCCTTTGGGCTCCATTTGTGTGTTATGTGCTTGCTCTCGAGTGACCACGTTGCACTTTAAAAGCTGAATTAAACAATTAGCGGTTACGAGCATGACATATCAAAGGATTTACGTGCGCAAAGTTCAACGTTGCGCTCCACAAAGCCTATTATCGGCCGTCCTGCATGTTAACACGCAAAGCCCGCTGCGAGCAATGTTACGAGGCATCTTAGCACGCAAACAACCCTAAGATGACAGTTACGAGCTACGTGTTAACACGTAGCTCCAATTTTATGAGGCTGTATATTAGCAAAATGTTCAATAAGGTTACAATGGCTTGCATATATATTAATTTTGATTAATGTAGGAATTATTTGATAACCAAGAAAAACGGGACAGCTGTGGTTAAGCAGGACCATCACAAGACTTTAAAACAAAAAAAAAAAACATTTGTGCAAAAAAAAAAATATATATATTTTAAGAAAACTGTGGATTATATAAGGCTGATATAGCTAGGAATGGTCGTTTAAATTTTTTTTAAGGTATGCTGAGGTCCTATATTTACAGTATGCCTATGCCATTTTGAACAAATATAACCCCAAAAAATAAATGAAAATAACTCTGGATGATTAGAGCAAATAAATACAGTATCTAGAAATATATTAATATAATTATAACTTATCTTATAAAAAATATACATTATAAATCATATATCTTTGAGCTGGTTTAGCAACCGCTCGGACTTACAACCAGCTCTACGACCGGTTACTATGAATGTCCTTTTGTATAAAATGTTATTTTGTACAGTATTTGTATGTTCTGTACTACTACTACAGGTATATGTACAATATGCTTGAAATATTGGTAATGTGCAGCTCCTTGCTTAGCGATGCATTTGTTAAGTGACCGAGTCATAGGGATTGAACTTAGTCATTACGTTAGGACTGACTGTATAAATATCCATAATAGTTTCTAACAGCAATTTGAGCATTATCAATTCTAGTCCTTCAGAAGAGCGTATTAATGTACCAAAAGTTTATCAGTACAACACATTTGTCCAGTCTCTTTTCGGAGAACAAAACAGCATATATGATCCAAAAGTGTTTTTATAAAGTACGTACTGTTGTTAGAATTCTAAACAGGTCATCGTGCAAAACATATCCTTTGTTGGCGTGGTCTATTTTCTTAAATGCCTTCAGAAGTTCTGTTTTGGTAGCAGGCTTATCCTTTCTCAGGATCGTGCAAAAATCATCAAAATTCAACTCTTTGGTTTTGGTTGTCCAGTATTTATTAAGTATACTCTTTGAAGGATTTCGGCCAGCATGCTGGAGAACTGCAGGGAAAATAATAAACAAAAATTGTAAGTTTGTTACAGTATACTGGTATAGTAAACTCTCCATGTATCTTAAACCTTCTCTTTCTTTTCCATTATTGATTTTGAGTAACCATAAAGACTTAATATTACAAAAAAAAAAAAAAAAACAATAATAATATATGCAAAAATGGGGGGTATTAAATTTGGTGGACACTAAATAATGCAGGTCAGGCGTTCAGTTTTATCTGTCTTTTTTTTTTAGTTCCAGTCTAATTCCATATGTCTTTGCAGGATGCCCATTTTTTTTAGCATTTTCTTTTAGTTCCTCTGAAATTGTACTCATCGTGTATATGGGAATGTTTATTTTCCAATTTTTTGCTAGGACACTTCTGGAGGCTAAGGGGATGTGATTTGTTAGGAATTGTAATTCCTTTGCTTGGGTGTAGGGGATGATGGGGACAAATCTATTCATTGTGTGCGTATAGAAGCTGTTAAGTGTTATGTGTATCCCCCCAGAATTTTTCTGCTTCGTACATCCCTGTTTCTTTGGCAGTTTTGGAATGGGAAGTCCTAGTAATTCTTCCTCCGTTTTTTTTGTTGAGAATATGAAATCTGCACAGTTTTTCAAAGGTAGAGCATGTTTCTTCTCATATATGAGCGATTTTAGAGCATTCCCATAATGCACGTCTCAGTGTACCTGTTTAAATTGCGATTCGGCCAATTGAATAGGGCTCTATTTAAGTACATAGCATATTATTTTTACAGAAGTTTTTAGTTAGTGAACTTCTATCCAAAAGCAAGGTCTTCACTGACTAAAAACTTCTGTAAAAATAATATGCTATGTGCTTAAATAGAGCCCTATTCAATTGGCCGAATCGCAATTTAAATAGCGGTTCACATCCAGGGATGGATTTGAGATTTGTAGTCTCACTGGAGTGAGATCAAATCTCAAAAGGAGTTTTTAAGGCATTCTCTCTTACAACTACATTGACAGAGAAACATTTTTCAAGTTTACTCCAGATTTTGTTGAATAGTATTTACATTACAATCAGCTTTAACAAACATAATAAAGGATTTCCAGGCTTTAGATCAATTTTTATGAAAAACAAACACCACCACAACCTACACCACCACCACCACCACCAACAAAACAACATTTAAACCTCTTTACAAGAACATGGAAAGTTTCTGGATTTCATTAGGAATATAATATACCTGTGTATCTCTTTACATTTGTGTACTGTTCCTAATTGGTTTCTTCTCTCCACAGCTGATGAAGACAGTGTACTTTTAAGTACAGGGTGTACAGAATCTCATAGCAAATAATCAGTGGCAACATTCTGCAACATGCTGCTTGAGAGAGGTCACAGACAGGATCATTTGAAACATGAGCTACAGAGGGCAGACCCAAACAAGTACAAATTGTAAAATGTTAGGCACGGAAAAACCACTGTACTGCATTTACAAGTAAAGCTCAATTGTTTGTTTGTTGGGTGTAGACCAGGGGTGGGCAAGTTCGGTCCTGGAGGGCCACACACATGCCTGGATTTGAGGATATCCCTGCTGCGCACAGGTGAGTCAATCACTTCCTTCAGTCATACTGATTGACTCACCTGTGCACAAAAAGGATATCCTCAAATCCAGGCTTGTGTGTGGCCCTCCAGGACTGAATTTGCCCACCCCAGGTGTAGACTATTAAAAAAGTATGCAGTTTAAAATAAATTAAAAAACTTAACATTGTTTCTAAACTTTTAAACTGTCTGTCTTCTCCTCAAGCAGAGCTGTGTGTCTCCTCCTACCTGTGTCTATCAGGGGGAGTGGCCAGCTCTGCCTGTTTTAATAGTATTAGCCCAGCAAACAAAACATATGAGCTTTACTTGTAAATGTACTACAATGGTCCGGGTTGATATTTTATGAGAAAATTCACTTTGAAAAACGTTTTTTTTTAATTCCCTACACTCTGCCACTATAACTATGGCGTAAATATATAGTACTTGAGAAAATAGCCTTATAAGTATAGTAACTAATTGGGTCTGCACCCACTCATTCTTCTCAATACTGGATAGCTTCAGGCTGAAAATATCTTCACCTACATCAATCTGAAAATAAACCATTCTTGGCGGGTAGATCAGAAATACTCATTGACAGGCAAAAAATGCAAACTTAAATATAAGCTTACTAATAATGTTCAATTGATAAAGTACTTGCCGTTACCTATAGTTTCAAGTTATACTATATTCGTGTTCCTTTAAGCATTCAAAAAGTAGGTAACCAATGATAGTATACAGTGCCTCTCAAAGCATTTCACAATAGGGCAGGTACAAAGCTTGCAGTACTTCCATCATCTGTATTACTTCCACAAATGTAATAGGTTACTATGATTCTGATAACCAAATAGTGACAATCGAGAAATAATAATAATGGTTATTCTTTTACTGGAGATTTTTTTTAAAACAGTCCAGTGTGTATTTTGCATTATATTCCAGGAGCATCTGACCCTCTGAATGTCATTGATCATCATTGTGCATAAAAGCTGTGCTTGTCTGAATGACTATATGAAAATGATTGAAGGTAGTTATGCCTAGAACTCCATGAATTTGTACAGAATGTATATAAAGTATTATTCAGCCAAAACATATGTACTCTTTCAGTTGAGCTCTTTAAATAAGACTTACACTTCATTATACACTAAATGAGTTTGTAAAAGTATTGTTGAAAATGGGTAACTATTTTAAAAATCTAAAGTAAATATAATTTGGTCTGAGTTAGCTTCTGTTTTTTTGCATTTAATGGACTGCTGTAGGAAGAATAAAAACATAAAAAGCATAAACATATATCGTATTAGCCGGCGTATTAGGTGACTGGGCGTATAAGACAACCCCCAACATTGCCACTCAAAATCCCTCCTCATCCTAAACCCCCCCTCCTCATCCTAAACCCCCCCCTCCTCATCCTAACCCCCCCCCTCCTCCTCATCCTAACCCCCCCCCTCCTCCTCATCCTAAACCCCCCCCTCCTCCTCATCCTAAACCCCCCCCTCCTCATCCTAAACCCCCCCCTCCTCATCCTAAACCCCCCCCTCATCATCCTAAACCCCCCTCTAAATACCTCCCCCTCTCCCTTTCCCCTAACTTACCTTCATCTGCAGCTTCTCCTCCGGCCTCCGCTCCTTCCTGCATCGGCACCTGGTATATGCTAATGACGTTGTGCGCATGTGACGTCACGTCATTAGCATATACCAGGTGCCGACGCAGGAAGGAGCGGAGGCCGAAGGAGAAGCTGCAGATGAAGGTAAGTGAGGGAAAAGGGAGAGGGGGAGGTATTTAGAGGGGTAAAGTGAGGAGGGGGGTTTAGAATGAGGAGGAGGGGATTAGGATGAGGAGGGGGGGGGAGGCACCCGGTGTATAAGACGACCCCCCCCACTTGGAGGCATGTTTTTCAGGACAAAAAAGTTGTCTTATTATAAGCCGGCAAATACGGCATTTGCATTAAATTCTACAACTTAGCTGAATGTTTGCATCATGGGGTGCTTCCATCTTGGACATCTAGTTTTTCCTATTGGGTTTTCTCCACTATATATTTCTATTGCCAAGTGGTTATTCAGAGTGGCATTCTTTCTTCAGAATCAAAAGAGATGTTATATGCATCCAAGGTTCCCCCCATACTTCCCAGATACCTAATTTTTCTATGAACAAAAGCAAAATTGAATAGTCTTGGGAAAAGCTCAAAGCTGTATTTATTTTGAAATCTCTAACAAAACATTGTGAACATTATGTCAGGTTGATTATAAAAGCATACTATAAATGACATGTTAGTGGTCCTTTAAAAGCACATCCTGTTTATTATGTAGTTCCATTTTCATTTAATTTCTCTACTGATTATTTGGTTATTTATGGGGTGGGGAAAAATGATTTTATGCACACAAGCATAAAATATAAAAGTCACAGCTTTGACATCTCATACATGGCAGAGTGTATATATGTAGTTATAGGTAATACTGCATTGCCATGCACCTTGTATGTATACTTTTATTCATGTGATCCACCCACCACAAGAATATGTTTATAAGAAGAAGCAGAGTGACTTTTATAAACCACATAGTATTACAAAAGTTAAGTCATGGATACTATTGTAACGTAGCTGGAACACGCAGTCCAAAATCTCTGCTGGTATACGGTAAAATACCCAAGAGGCACTACAGTTTCACCATTCCCGACCTCCCATATTGGACGACACACAATTTGGGAGTCAAATGAATACTGACTTTATTTTGTTATTGCAGAAATATTTATACCCATCTCTTCCCACAGGTAATACACATGCCCATATTTGGCCGCACAATACACATAAAGAGAACAATAGGTGGGTCACACCTCTCCGGGGCTCCCTGGCAACTTTGATACAATCAGACATTGATTCAATTACACTTCTTTGTTCTTATCTGAGAATGAAAACACTGTATACAATAGACTTCCTTTATCTTATGCGGAGTCGCTGTAACAGGATTATCTCCCATGCCAAGTAGCTGCAAATGTCTGGGACAATATTCTGCAGAGCATCAACCAACATACATATAGTAGGATCATATTTTAACCATAATAATCATAAAACAGGGTAAAACAGTGATGGGTTCCGCTACAACTATTATAAACATCTTTGGGGGTTTAGAATGAGGAGGAGGGGATTAGGATGAGGAGGGGGGGGAGGCACCCGGTGTATAAGACGACCCCCCCCACTTGGAGGCATGTTTTTCAGGACAAAAAAGTTGTCTTATTATAAGCCGGCAAATACGGCATTTGCATTAAATTCTACAACTTAGCTGAATGTTTGCATCATGGGGTGCTTCCATCTTGGACATCTAGTTTTTCCTATTGGGTTTTCTCCACTATATATTTCTATTGCCAAGTGGTTATTCAGAGTGGCATTCTTTCTTCAGAATCAAAAGAGATGTTATATGCATCCAAGGTTCCCCCCATACTTCCCAGATACCTAATTTTTCTATGAACAAAAGCAAAATTGAATAGTCTTGGGAAAAGCTCAAAGCTGTATTTATTTTGAAATCTCTAACAAAACATTGTGAACATTATGTCAGGTTGATTATAAAAGCATACTATAAATGACATGTTAGTGGTCCTTTAAAAGCACATCCTGTTTATTATGTAGTTCCATTTTCATTTAATTTCTCTACTGATTATTTGGTTATTTATGGGGTGGGGAAAAATGATTTTATGCACACAAGCATAAAATATAAAAGTCACAGCTTTGACATCTCATACATGGCAGAGTGTATATATGTAGTTATAGGTAATACTGCATTGCCATGCACCTTGTATGTATACTTTTATTCATGTGATCCACCCACCACAAGAATATGTTTATAAGAAGAAGCAGAGTGACTTTTATAAACCACATAGTATTACAAAAGTTAAGTCATGGATACTATTGTAACGTAGCTGGAACACGCAGTCCAAAATCTCTGCTGGTATACGGTAAAATACCCAAGAGGCACTACAGTTTCACCATTCCCGACCTCCCATATTGGACGACACACAATTTGGGAGTCAAATGAATACTGACTTTATTTTGTTATTGCAGAAATATTTATACCCATCTCTTCCCACAGGTAATACACATGCCCATATTTGGCCGCACAATACACATAAAGAGAACAATAGGTGGGTCACACCTCCCTGAGGCTCCCTGGCAACTTTGATACAATCAGACATTGATTCAATTACACTTCTTTGTTCTTATCTGAGAATGAAAACACTGTATACAATAGACTTCCTTTATCTTATGCGGAGTCGCTGTAACAGGATTATCTCTCATGCCAAGTAGCTGCAAATGTCTGGGACAATATTCTGCAGAGCATCAACCAACATACATATAGTAGGATCATATTTTAACCATAATAATCATAAAACAGGGTAAAACAGTGATGGGTTCCGCTACACACCTCCCCCGTGACCATAAGCCGGCATACACGGTCTGATCCCAACGGATCGGCCTGGGGATGTCCGGACAAAAGTATTTGTTGGTCAATTCTCTAGTTTGACAACCCATCAGCATTACTGCAATTCACATTTACTCACATTTCCCATATCCCCAGATAGCTGGGATTTGAGCGCACAAAACTACCGAATAGCGCTCAGATCCTCTTCAAACAGTTCAATTGCCATGTAGCTAAAGTCTTTCCCATAGTCTTTCATTATATGAATGGGCTCCATGGCACAGTTATCTGGGGTATCATGGTTCACACAGGGCAAGTACCGAATGACCCCCCTGTATGTAAAGGGCCAGAATGAGTGACATACACTCTGGTATGGCCGAACACTGGTTCCAAAGGGCAATATGTACCAGGGCCATAGTCGCAGGGCAGGAGGCTGGCAAACAGTCCTCTCCAAGCCAAAGTGGCGAAGGGCACTTCGTCACACATCTCCCCTTTGGGGGGAAGTCTAAACAGGCACCTGGATATTTCGCTGGGGTGATGGTGCAACACGCTGAGGGGACTTGAGGGGCAGAGGCCAGCGGCACTCTGCCCTGATGCCAGCTCTTCTGCTGGTATAACCTGCAGGACCTCCTGCTCTGTACAAGGGACAAAGGGAGGGCAGAGGCCGACTGCACTCTGCCCCACTGTCAGCTCTTCTGCTGGGGTACCTGGGACATATTCCGGCTCAGTAGCCAGGGAAACGTGGGGGTCTGTGGGGGTTAACATTTCCTCTGTTAACCCTGGGGCCACATTAGAAGTTAGCTGGGGAGGGGAATTTGTACTTACCCCCTCCTCCGGTTGTCCCAGTGAGGGTAGTTGGGGATCTGGACAGGCTGTGGGTGCAGAGACCACGGTCCCATCTGCGCCGTCTGGGAGATTGGTGTCTCCCCTGGTTAGGGTAAACTGTCGCTGGGGGGGAAGGATGACACCTTCTGCCCCCTGTGTTTCACACTGCCGCTGGGGGGGAAGGACGACACCTTTGGCCCCCTGGGGTACACAATGCCGCTGGGGGGGAAGGACGACACCTTCTGCCCCCTGGGGTTCACACTGCCGCTGGGGTGGAAGGACGACACCTTCTGCCCCCTGGGGTTCACACTGCCGCTGGGGGGAAAGGACGAGACCTTCTGCCCCCTGGGGTTCACACTGCCGCTGGGGAGGAAGGACGGCCCCTTCTGCTCCCTGGGGTACACACTGCCGCTGGGAGGGAAGGACGACACCTTCTGCCCCCTGGGGTTCACACTGCCGCTGGGGAGGAAGGACGACACCTTCTGCCCCCTGGGGTTCACACTGCCGCTGAGGGGGAAGGACGACACCTTCTGCCCCCTGGGGTTCACACTGCCGCTGGGGGGAAAGGACGAGACCTTCTGCCCCCTGGGGTTCACACTGCCGCTGGGGAGGAAGGACGGCCCCTTCTGCTCCCTGGGGTACACACTGCCGCTGGGAGGGAAGGACGACACCTTCGGCCCCCTGGGGTACACACTGTCACTGGGGAGGAAGGACGACACCTTCAGCTCCCTGGGGTACACACTGCCGCTGGGGAGGAAGGACGACACCTTCGGCCCCCTGGGGTACACACTGCCGCTGGGGGGGGAAGGATGACACCTTCGGCCCCCTGGGGTACACACTGCCGCTGGGGAGAAAGGACAGCACCTTCTGCTTCCTGGGGTACACACTGCCGCTGGGGAGGAAGGACGACACCTTCGGCCCCCTGGGGTTCACACTGCCGCTGGGGAGGAAGGACGACACCTTCGGCCCCCTGGGGTACACACTGCCGCTGGGGAGAAAGGACAGCACCTTCTGCTTCCTGGGGTACACACTGCCGCTGGGGAGGAAGGACGACACCTTCGGCTCCCTGGGGAACACACTGCCGCTGGGGAGGAAGGACGACACCTTCGGCTCCCTGGGGTACACACTGCCGCTGGGGGGGGAAGGACGACACCTTCGGCCCCCTGGGGTACACACTGCCGCTGGGGAGGAAGGACGACACCTTCAGCTCCCTGGGGTACACACTGTCGCTGGGGAGGAAGGACGACACCTTCTGCCCCCTGGGGTCCACACTGCCGCTGGGAGGGAAGGACGACACCTTCGGCCCCCTGGGGTACACACTGTCACTCGGGAGGAAGGACGACACCTTCAGCTCCCTGTGTTTCACACTGCCGCTGGGGGGGAAGGACGACACCTTTGGCCCCCTGGGGTACACAATGCCGCTGGGGGGGAAGGACGACACCTTCTGCCCCCTGGGGTTCACACTGCCGCTGGGGAGGAAGGACGACACCTTCTGCCCCCTGGGGTTCACACTGCCGCTGAGGGGGAAGGACGACACCTTCTGCCCCCTGGGGTTCACACTGCCGCTGGGGGGAAAGGACGAGACCTTCTGCCCCCTGGGGTTCACACTGCCGCTGGGGAGGAAGGACGGCCCCTTCTGCTCCCTGGGGTACACACTGCCGCTGGGAGGGAAGGACGACACCTTCGGCCCACTGGGGTACACACTGTCACTGGGGAGGAAGGACGACACCTTCAGCTCCCTGGGGTACACACTGCCGCTGGGGGGGAAGGATGACACCTTCGGCCCCCTGGGGTACACACTGCCGCTGGGGAGAAAGGACAGAACCTTCTGCTTCCTGGGGTACACACTGCCGCTGGGGAGGAAGGACGACACCTTCGGCTCCCTGGGGAACACACTGCCGCTGGGGAGGAAGGACGACACCTTCGGCTCCCTGGGGTCCACACTGCCGCTGGGGGGGGGGGAAGGACGACACCTTCGGCCCCCTGGGGTACACACTGCCGCTGGGGGGGAAGGACGACACCTTCGGCCCCCTGGGGTACACACTGCTGCTGGGGAGGAAGGACGACACCTTCAGCTCCCTGGGGTACACACTGCTGCTGGGGAGGAAGGACGACACCTTCAGCTCCCTGGGGTACACACTGCTGCTGGGGAGGAAGGACGACACCTTCAGCTCCCTGGGGTACACACTGCCGCTGGGGAGGAAGGACGACACCTTCAGCTCCCTGGGGTACACACTGCTGCTGGGGAGGAAGGACGACACCTTCAGCTCCCTGGGGTACACACTGCTGCTGGGGGGAAAGGACGAGACCTTCTGCCCCCTGGGGTTCACACTGCTGCTGGGGAGGAAGGACGACACCTTCAGCTCCCTGGGGTACACACTGCTGCTGGGGAGGAAGGACGACACCTTCAGCTCCCTGGGGTACACACTGCCGCTGGGAGGGAAGGACGACACCTTCTGCCCCCTGGGGTTCACACTGCCGCTGGGGAGGAAGGACGACACCTTCTGCCCCCTGGGGTTCACACTGCCGCTGAGGGGGAAGGACGACACCTTCTGCCCCCTGGGGTTCACACTGCCGCTGGGGGGAAAGGACGAGACCTTCTGCCCCCTGGGGTTCACACTGCCGCTGGGGAGGAAGGACGGCCCCTTCTGCTCCCTGGGGTACACACTGCCGCTGGGAGGGAAGGACGACACCTTCGGCCCACTGGGGTACACACTGTCACTGGGGAGGAAGGACGACACCTTCAGCTCCCTGGGGTACACACTGCCGCTGGGGGGGAAGGATGACACCTTCGGCCCCCTGGGGTACACACTGCCGTTGGGGAGAAAGGACAGAACCTTCTGCTTCCTGGGGTACACACTGCCGCTGGGGAGGAAGGACGACACCTTCGGCTCCCTGGGGAACACACTGCCGCTGGGGAGGAAGGACGACACCTTCGGCTCCCTGGGGTACACACTGCCGCTGGGGGGGGGAAGGACGACACCTTCGGCCCCCTGGGGTACACACTGCTGCTGGGGAGGAAGGACGACACCTTCGGCTCCCTGGGGTACACACTGTCGCTGGGGAGGAAGGACGACACCTTCTGCCCCCTGGGGTCCACACTGCCGCTGGGGAGGAAGGACGACACCTTCAGCTCCCTGGGGTACACACTGCTGCTGGGGGGGGGGGAATTAGTTGGAGTATTCCAAGTGGAGCGGTTTCTGTTTCTGGGACAGTCTCTCTGCATGTGGCCCTGCTGGTTACACGTGTGGCACCTGATGTACCGTGGAGGGGTTTGGTAGTTCCCACCACCCGGACGCAGTGCTGGGGGGGGGTTAATGGTGGGAGGTGGGTTAGCAGCTCCCAAGATGGACCGCTCCCGTGCCCGCTGCTTTTCCATTATGGATTTGTGGACATCTGTCATTAACCATTCCAAGGTTTTAATGGGAAGCGTACCTGGGAAAAAGGCCAGTCTGCTTTGGAGTTCTCTTTGAAACTCAGTCTGTGGGGTAATAAGAGGTACTGTGACCATGAGTTCCTTTCTGTCTGCATCCCTGTAGTCCGCGGACGCCTCCTCCACCTCATGATGGAACGCTGTCTGAAAACTAGCCAGTTCCATCCTGCTGTAGCCAGGGGCACTGTACGGATACTAGCGTTGCCCTCAATTTGTACTCCACAGAAAGGTGTCTCCTGTAGCTGTCCTTCTGACCGTGGGAACAATTCCGACACTTGCCACCAAATGTAACGGAGCTGGAACACGCAGTCCAAAATCTCCGCTGGTATACGGTAAAATACCCAAGAGGCACTACAGTTTCACCATTCCCGACCTCCCATATTGGACGACACACAATTTGGGAGTCAAATGAATACTGACTTTATTTTGTTATTGCAGAAATATTTATACCCATCTCTTCCCACAGGTAATACACATGCCCATATTTGGCCGCACAATACACATAAAGAGAACAATAGGTGGGTCACACCTCTCCGGGGCTCCCTGGCAACTTTGATACAATCAGACATTGATTCAATTACACTTCTTTGTTCTTATCTGAGAATGAAAACACTGTATACAATAGACTTCCTTTATCTTATGCGGAGTCGCTGTAACAGGATTATCTCCCATGCCAAGTAGCTGCAAATGTCTGGGACAATATTCTGCAGAGCATCAACCAACATACATATAGTAGGATCATATTTTAACCATAATAATCATAAAACAGGGTAAAACAGTGATGGGTTCCGCTACAACTATTATAAACATCTTTTGGCTGCCATGGTGCATATTAATATCAATATAGTTTACAAGGTGAGAGAGTTAATATTGTCATTTATAACTACTTATCATTCAGGGTATAGAATTGTATTGTATTACCTTTCATGTAGGTCTTTAAATATTCTTAAAAGATCACTGAAGTGTCATTTATAATATGATCTATTGAATAACTTGACTTAGTAATGGGCATAATGTAAAAAAAATATTAAACTAGTAACTATTACATTCAACTTTGTTATACTGGGAGATACCTGTTCTTGTTTTCTAACACGATTAGTTATCTGGGAGGTACTTTGAAAGCAGGTAAGATATATAATAATTGTCACAATACTGTAGCACTTAAATGGCCATTTAATTCACTTAAGCACAGTCTGGACCACATGACAGTAACGATCTCCAAAAAACATGTTCAAATATTTTTTTTACTTTTTGGAATACGCACATTTTTTACTGAGAAGTCAAATCAAATCTGTGTTTACATGAGTTTGCATTACTGCAGCCAATCAGGTTGCAGGGTGGGTGTCCAATTCAAGTCAATGGTAAGACTGCTTACATTTCCAGACTGAAATGCAATCTGTTATTAGCCATGCAACAGGAGGGGGCAGGAAAGACTTGTATGTAACATACACTTAAGACTTTAGATTTTTTTTAGCCGTTATAAGTGTAATTAGAAAATAGGTTATTTAAACATACCATATTGTGCACTTTTAATCCATAAATAGCAGTTACAGTGAGGGAAATGGCCCTTTAACAATATGATTAAATATAAGAGCAGCTCACAGAAGAATAACCTGTCAGGTTCCAGGTCAGCAAGCAGTCCAATACAGATGGCAACAGATACAGACTGTGCTAAAAATGATCTTAAATGTTTTTATGTTCATGGCTTGCATAGATAGTGGTCTTTAAATAAATATATTGCAACGCTCTAAACTGCAAACACCAGTCACTTTCACATTTAGTACATATGGCCTGTTATGTCAGATTGTTATGCCTAACAGTACAGCTAAAGATAAAAAATAAAACACATGAAGCAGTTTAATGAAAAAGCAAAGAATGAAAATTCATACTCTATATAGGATGTTTTTTTTAAGAAACAACAGGTTTAATTTAATTTATTTTAAAAAACAAACATTTAGTCTGTTTTTAATAATAGCCATAAAAAAAGATTAGTCTAACAACAGTCTGTCTGTGTACCTTTAATGTTTGTGTTAACTGCATCCTGAAACATTATCTTCTAAATATATTCTGCTGATCCGTGCATTATATGTAATAACATAATTCCCCTTCTGAGGGCTTGCTCTTGGCTCTTACACAGCTTATTAATTGACAGTTAATCATGGGAAAGATCTGGTATTCTAACTGCCATGTTCTTTCTGACCTTGACACCCAGGCTCATATAATAATAATTGGTCAATTGCTTAAGTAGCTCATGGAAAGAGATGAAAGACATAACAAGCGGAAAGGAGATAACATTTGTTCTCGTCACTACTATTTTTGAAGCTGGATTACGAAAAACCTGCCATTAGCAAGAAGCAAAAAAAAAATCTTTTGCCATAATGTCGAAAGCCTTCATTAGACTAAGCACATCTGCTGAATGTGACCGCCTGTTAAACTAGCCATGGCGTAATTAAGGTATCACGACTGAAAAATCCAACTTGTCATCAGGATTTATCTTTCTATCAACATACCAGAGCTCTTCAACAATATCTGTGCCCTCAAGTTTTACCCTTGCATTGCCAGCCAGACATGCACCAGTATCCAGAGCTGGTTAGTTTCCAAGAGAGATGTAGTTATTTGATGGACTGCCCCTGAAAGTGTTAAAGGACTGTTGCACAATGAAATATATATATTAAGCAGGTAAAATGTCATAAAAGTAGGATCTGCTGGCCCCTAGAAGCATTCATGGCATTTATATTTCTGCAGTAGCAGGGCTTATAGTTTACATGAAGACTGTTTATGAGAATGAACAGTTCAATAATCTACATGGAAAATACTAGAAGCTATAATGATATAAACAACCATGATTCCTTCCTCCTCTTCCCACTGATAGATGAAATATCCACATTTCTCAGGCTCCAAGCTATCTGGAAGTGCTGAACCCAGACAGGATATTTATTTCTATAAAGAAAGTTTTTTGAAAATGATGGTTCTCTAAATCATGGCTTACACAGCTACTAATGTTAGATTGTTACATACATGTGACCCTGTAAAATTGGGGTATGTCATGTATTGGCTGTAATATTCTAAGATAAGCAATTCTTGAGATGCAGTGAAAATGAAGGTGAATGAAGCTGTGCTACAACTAAGCTTGCTGACAGTGGCACACTGTGGGCCTCATTCAATTGCAATTTGGCCAATTTAATAGGGGTCTAAATAAGCACATAACATATTTTTTTAAAGAAGTTTTTAGTTAGTAAACATCTATCCAAAAGCAAGGTTTTCACTAACTAAAAACTTATTTAAAAAAAATATGCTATGCGCTTATTTAGAGCCCTATTCAATTGGCCAAATCGCAATTAAATGAGGGCCTGTGCTTGATAAGGAGGGTGTCAATAATTAGTAAAAACAAATAAAAAATGTAGAATCAGTGTTCTCTCGAGCTGGGACCTCTGTTCCTTCCTTTTCATTTGATCTTTAAGCCAAGTTAAATTTGTCTTTCAATCTAAGAGTGCTATAGAAAAGTTTAGGTGGATAATGTCACTTCCAAAACAAGTTGGTTTAAAAACTGGCTTTACATTTTACTAGCAGTTTTTATCTGGAGTACATTATTTCTGAGACATTCAGCATTGTCTGTGCTGATACTTCATATGCTAATTAGTAGCTCAGAGTGTTAGATCCTTTTCTTCCATCGGTATCAAACAACATGATAACAATGGATCACATTGTTTTTGCCATTACAGAAACAAAACAGCTAGTTCATAATTATTTATTATTATAAAAATAATGCTGCCTGTCTCAGGAATGATTTATTTTGTAAGTAAATGGCTACTATAATCGATAGCCATTTTTCATGCTCTTTAAGAATAAATTAAATAGCATGATTTGGGGGTCCCTTTAATTCTGTAGTGACTTTCGACATAACAGGCAATGTTGCATAATGAATAACTACAAGAGCTTTGCAAATTGTGAACAAATTCACAGTGACCTTGTTTTAATTGCAGAATAAATAATAATATAATGCTAATAATGTACTCCTGTAAGTTCAAAGGACCAAATATTTCTATAGTGACCATTTGCCCTAAATACTTAACATAATCTGTCCCTGTGGAATGAAGTATTATGGCAGAGAAATCATCCATTTTATGGTATATAAATAAATATTGTGTAGTGATTAATTTCAGTTATTCTGCTTATACCCACAGATACCTGAACAGAGCTGCTCTTTACTTGTAATCTTCTCCAGACTACTTTTAAAAACAGTAAGATACGCTGCCCGGCAATTTAAGTAGAAGATCTCTTCTTCACTTAGTTGAGATCTCCTGTTGTCTGGACGTTCTCCGCTTGGATATTTTTGATTTGATAGTGATGAGCTACTTCCAGAAAGGGCTGCCATCCTGCAAATTAAACAAATACAATATATAAGATTATTTTTAAAACAATATATATGTCACAAAAATACAACCTATACTGTAAATACATATTCATAGAAATGAAAGGACCACTATGGTCATTATTTTCTATATGGTATTTGAAAAAACTAATAAACAGAAAACCAAAAATAAAACACTGCCATTAAATTTTTAACTTTTGTATGCAATTATTTTTTCTGCATTCTCTTTTCTCCGCTGTTACTGTCTATTACTTTCTTAGGATGGTGTGTTCTTGAAAAAGTATGAATTTTTATTCAATTATTGAAAGCACTGGCAGATTGTAGTAATAATTCTAGTATTGGTTCTTGTTAAATTATAAATCCATACAAGAACAATGCATCTAAGTTTGTTTCCACATAAGTTTAATGTGAATTTAAATAGCACACATTGTCTGGCACTTTGGCATTAATGGCAAATTATTCAGCTTTTTCAAACACATTTAAAATTAAAAGGTGTAATAACAATTGTTAATATTGGGACTAGCCAGATTTTGGGTGAAAGACCAATAGTGCACCTTCCAGCTCAGGAGGAATCAGATTTATGGCCATAGAATCACCAAACATTAGCCAAATATGAAAAGAAGTACAAAGAATTAATTGATTTTATTTATCGTAGTAATTTTAAGAGTAATGTTGTCGACATCACAAGATAATTTACCCCAAAATGTAAAAGTTGATCAGGAGAACCCAAAACAGTAGAATAAGTGTATTTAAAATATATATTTTATATATAGGACTACACTGGCCATTTAACTTTTACCCAGGGCAACAAAACACAGTATACTACAAATGGATTTTGAAGTCCTATACAAATATTCAAACATTATATATATATATATATATATATATATATATATATATATATATATATATATATATATATACACACATACACACACACACACACACACACACACAAAGACTTCCGCTAATGAGGCTGACGGACATGTTTTACCCAAGGTTTCATACTGGTTCCATCACAACAAAACTACTTCTTTGTATGGCCTAATCTTGCACTAAACTGAAAGTAACAGATCTGTTGTGATCCCGTGTAAGTCCTTTACATGGGCCCAGAATGCCTGGGATAGTTGAAGGGGTTCATTTTCAAATTGTCTTTGTTTGATCTGCCATCTGTACCACTGACCCCCTTCACCCTTTTCTATCCTTTACCATATTTGTCTTCTGTTTAGTTCAGGGCTTACCCTATCATCACATAAACCTTGTTAGGTCACCAAATGTTCTCTTTGATTAGAATACCAAATTAGCTTTTTGAAACAGACCCAAATCCGTCAGTGGTTTCAGAACCCAATCTAAAATAGTATAATGTTTTCATAATGATAAGAAATACACTGAAGAGAGACCATATATCTGAATTATTCTTCCACTGTATATTTTTTTTAACTTGCTTTTGAAATGTTACTATATTGTACTAATACAGAGGAACAATACATACATGACTACAGTAAATACAGCATATTCAGTCCTGTTAATAACAATGTAACAAATGTATGTCTATCTAGTATGCAATATATATGGAAACATTCTATCACTTGACGTTTTTAGTTAAAGGACCACAAACATCCTGATATGTGCTACACACCATTAGATAGAAGGTGAAAAAGCATTTGGAAAAAGTGTTTTAATATCGATGCTAAATTCATGGAGTTATGATCAAATAAAAGTCAGGCTATTTCGGTATGTTGCCTCTGCCTGAATGAGTAACGAGCTTTGCACCTCACAGGATATAAGGAATATTAATTAGAATCACATGTAGAGGCTTTCAATCAGGGTGACTTTATTATATTCTAGCAGGGAGTGAAGATAGCACAAAAGGTAAAGCCTATGGTAAAGGTCCTGGGTTCAAACCCCCCATACACAAAGACTGATATTTTATTTTCAGTTTAATAAAAATCAAAAATATGTTCTTTACGTTAAAAAAGCATGTCAATATGAGGTACTACTTATTTTTAAAAAAATATGCACACAAACATATATACATTATATATATATATATATATATATATATATATATATATATATATATATATATATATATATGTATCACATATATAGTTGTCATAAGTGAGGGTTGTCCAAAGCTGTTGCAAATGTTGCGGCCCTCGCGAAGCTAAAGGCGCTTCTTGCCAGCAACTGCGGACCTCACATCATTAACGGACTTACGACACATAAACAGAAGACGCGGGACTTAGAAAAAAAAACATTACGACCTCGCAAAATTACGACTTTAAAGGCCGACCCGCACGAACCTCAAAACATTCAAAACACAATAAATACACACAACAAACACATAAAAAGCTTACCCACACCAAGAGGGAGCACTCAGGACCTCTGCAAGTGAAGTTACACCTCCATTTAAGTCCAAATTGAAGTGTTTAGATACCCGAAAATCACCTGAGCGAGAGAAAAAATTGCCGCCGAAAAAAACGACAGGACCCTAAACACGCAAAACACCACCAAACACCTACGAGCTCCAAGAACAAGGACACTAAATCACCAACAGCCGCGTAACACGCATTAGGCGCCATTTTACAACACTAACTTACAGAATGCGGAAGTACGCAGCTACCCTAACGGATTTGGCTCGCACACGCACACTATTTACACTACACACTGCACACATTGCTGACACTTACACAGCAGCTCCACAGCACTCAAAACACACATTGTATGCTGCAGCAACATGAAAACAGATTGTCAGCTCTTCAGCATAATGCTTCCTGCATTTATTACTTCAAAATAGGTAAAGTATATTTATTAATGTATTGTTTAGTTATTTACCATACACCAAACAGCATTAGCTCACTTACAATTTGATTCCTGTCATTTTTTGATGGGCAATATATATATATATATATATATATATATATATATATATATATATATATATATATATATATATATATATACACACACATATACACATACATACATACACACACACACACTAGTCTCTTGCCAGTCAAAAATTACAGCATAATATTGTCTTAAAAATGGTTTCTTGTGTTTATCCGCCCACTCTCTCCCTCCCCTTCACTCTCTCCCTCCCCTTCACTCTCTCCCTCCCCTTCACTCTCTCCCTACCCCCATTCATTAGTTTAACAACAACAAAATTAAAAGCAGGGGAACTGGATCGATGCCTTCCCAATGAAAAAAAAAAAAAAAAGTAAAACAGCATACTTACCACTACACCATCACACCCAGAAACAACAGAATCATTAAAAAAAAAAAAAAAAAAATACATGTGGCAGACTAAGTTCTAGTGTTATTGGTCAGTTTTAAAAAAGGAAAAACTTTTTCCACAGGATTTTCCTCCCTCTAACGGATATGGTGACTTTTGAGATCCTTTTGTGGTCCATTAAGTTATCTCTGTTAATAGTGATAAGCTCAACATTAAATATCTATTTACATTATTCCTTTTGGAATAAAGCTTATTGATATACACTGATATTATAATAACTTGGGCTTGGTTCCGTAATGGCAATCCAAGTTAAAAGAACACTGTAAACTTAAAATTGCTAGCATGTATTTAATAGAGCATGTTTGAAACATTATAAATGTTTTTTGTTTGCATGAAAAATGTATGTCTTTAAGATTCCAAAGAAAACATTACATTAACAAAAATGGATCACAATATGAATTTATCAGGTCAGTCCACGTAGGACCAAGCAATTCAATCATTTTCTAAACCTTAGGTTTGAAAAATATGATTCATGGAAAGCCAGTGGCCCACAATGACCCTCAGCAATATTTACATTGTACATCAAGATCTGGATCTTTCCTGTTGGGTGGCCGGGAGCAGTGTCACTTGCAGTGTGGCGAGGGACCGCTAGATGGTGCTGTCAACATCTTACAGAATTTCAAACCTTAAACTGTTACCCTAACAATATGCAATTGATTTAAATTTTAGATGAAATTCTGTAAGATTGGTAAAAAGTGTCAGCAGAGCCATTTAGTGGCCGACATTGCTAGCGGCTACACAACAGAAAAGGTCCCAAGATCCTCAAAAATTGTGAAATGGTTTGAGAACTAATGTTCAGAACTATTGTTCACTGGCCAGGAGGCAAAAGTTTAGTATTTCTTTTTAAGGGAACACTGCATTCTAATCCTATGCTGGCTAAAACAAGCAAATTGCCCGTCAAAAATAACGTCCAAAAAGATTGAAGCCTTGCAATGCTGTTGTTTGCCACACAATGCCAGGCTCCCCCCCCCCCTCTAACTTGCGGGACGCGCGATGAGCGCCTTTGGGGCCCATCGCGGGCCTCACAATGAGTGCCTCTGTGCCCCCCCCCCCCTTTACAGGCCCCACAATAAGCGGCTTTGCCGGTCATTGCAGGCCACGGTATGCGCTGAGCACATGTGCAAGCCCGTAACTTTTCAAGCATTACAGACAAATGGCTGCCAATTTTTTTTTCAAGCCCATAACTCGGAAGCCGTTTCTGAGCCTCTCACCCCCTCTACCTTGCAAGCCTCGAGACAAGCATCTTTGGCGCTCACCGTGGGCCTCGCAATGATTGCCTTCAGTGTTCATTGCGAGCCTCTCCCCTCCACTAACTTGTGGGCCTCGCGAGGAGTGCCAAAGGCACTCATTGCGAGCCCACCCGCCTCTATTTTACAGGCCTTGCGATGATTGACCTGGTCAAACCCTTAACTTTCGGGCCTCGCGATGAGCACCTTCGGCGCTCATTATGTTTGTGCAAGCCAGTAACTTTTAACATAGCGTGACAAACTCGCAATTACGACAACTATATATATGGTCATTATCATTTATCTGTAACGCGACAACATATTCCGTAGCGCTATACATACGTTATGATCAAGGCCCGAATATTAACACATTACAAAAGATGGACGTCCCTGTCTCTGAGCTTAGAGTCCAGCGTCCATAGTGCTTTCTTCATTGTTGTCTTCTAATACCACTTCAACCTGTGAATATATGATTATTATCAATGACGTGGGAATCTTGAAGAATGAGATCAGCTCATTCACACACCGCAAATTGCTATTTGAATTATTGTAACAAACAAATGCCCTTCAAGAACAAAGAAACTTGAGAGTTGAAGCATAAGAAATAAGTGGAAATTTTTATAAGGCAACAATGAAGATGACCATAAAAATACATATAGTAGGTGGCAAATTAAATGTTGCATTTATTTTCTTAAAAGTGCTAAATATAGCTCCTTCGTTATATTATCCAGGTATTAAAAATAGAGTACTAAAAATAAGGACTACAGAGTCTATTTAAATGGATACGGAAGGTTTCTGGTTTTTACTAGGTATATAATATCCCTGTGCATCTATTTACTATTATGAACTTTATTTAATTAAAAAGTGCTTATAAGCTCGGTTTTTACTGCGTAAAATCAAACAAATAGTCCCTGTATGGGTCTGCCCAGTCTATTTAAATGGATACGGAAGGTTTCTGGATTTTGCTAGCTATATAATATCCCTGTGCATCTATTTACTATTATGAACTTGATTTAATTAAAAAGTGCTTATAAGCTCTGTTTTTACTGGCTAAAATCAAACAAATAGTCCCTGTATGGGTCTGCCCATCGTAGCTTGTACACAGACTGCATGCAGCGTGTTGGTTAGTACGAGGCACATTACAGCAAGAGTCTGTATCTTAGTGAGCTGCATTGGGCAGACCCACACAGGGTCTATTTGTATGACATTAGGTAGCAAAACCGGGGTTATAAGCACTTCTTAATAAAATAGAGTACATAAAAGTAAAAAGAAGCATAGTTATATTATATTTCTAGTGAAATCCATCTCCCTTTAAATCTTGTTCTTTAAAATACATGACAGAAAATATCGGGACTTCAGTTAAAAAGTTAATATCAATATACAGAATAAGTAATAATCCCAAACTCTATTTTATAAGCCACTGCATTGAATATGTAGCCACAAATATAAAATACCAAGGCTGACAATAAGTACTTGATAATACCAGGGAGGTGGAACAGTAAATCTTATGGTGTTGTTGGTCTAACAGCCTCTAACATTATTTTAGCAATGTGGCTTCAGGAAATATATTCCTGTATAATGAATTGAATATCTCAAGTTCAGCAGCAAGACTGAGCCACACTTAGGGTCCCCTTCAGGACTCACTGGATTCCTGCTCATCAGGTTTAAATCACACGCACCTTCCTGAGTTATAAAGGGTTTTTACACTTGGGAGAGAAAGATAATAACCTCCTATCATGGATGAAGTACCCTATTTATAATAGACACACCGCATGCCTGACACTTTCATATTACAGAAGCATTAAAAAGGACCCCATAGGGATAAGATGTCACAGTCAGGCGGCTGCTACCTGGTGTCATTACAAATAAGCACCATGCGGACAAACAAAAATGACACACAACGTACTTTATACACATGGGTGATTAATTTCCTTTTAACATTAAAACAGATAAATAGTGAATGAAGCCAAGAGAGGGGGCAGTGATAAAAACGGCATGTTAATATCACGGTGAATATTAATAGTTGCATTAAATAGCCATAGAAAACACATATTATTCATGTGTTTTAATGAATTTAACGAACGCAGTTAAAGGACCAGTCTGGTCATAACTTTAAAATATATTCATTTGAATAACTGTACCTGAAAATATGCAACACGTTGTTTTGAACATATTACCTTTTATACCCCCTTCTAGGTCGCTACCTTGTCGTGGTGAAGGGGCTTGTGTACTTTAATGAAGCTGTGAGCTATACCAAGATGGGTAGGTCACAGCAGATAGATCAGAAAAATTGTGGTCCACTGGAGAAGGAACTGGCAACCCACTACAGTATCACTGCCAAGAAAACCACGTTGATGAACAACAACAAAAACACAGATGTGTATATGATCACAGAGAGTTGGCATGACTGAATGACTAAACACATGCACACCTTTTATATGCAGTGCAACTATACTGTTCTGTTTTCTTTGTTCATAAAATGGGAAGAGAATTTGAAGTTTGTATCTGCACAATGGGAATGTGACACCCACAACTGCCAGTGGGTTCATTAAGTATAATGTAATGTGCATTAGTTTACAAGGATGCACCTCCCTAAGAAAGTAACAGGCAGGATCAGCTGGCAAAGAAAATTGATTTTTGCATATATTAATAATTGGCTTTAAAAGATAAAAAATGTGTAAAGGCTGTTTTTTTTTCTTCTTTAAATATTTTGCCCAATATCAAGTTTAGATAAAAGTTTAATTTATGTGGTGTGCTTTTAAAATTGATATACATTGGTACCTTGGTACTTGTCATTAATTGATTCCAGAAGGCACGATAAGAGGTGGAGTAATGTAAATTGACTCAGACAGGCCTTAGCAAGCGTGATAAGTACCAAGCAAATGATTTGTTGTCAAAATGCATTAAATACCACATTTTGAGGAGGTTTGAGGTAAACAACTGCAATCTTTAAACAACACAAAGAAAAACAAACACTTCAGAAACCTGGGTGGGGTGATGACTTATGTGTAGGGCATACAGTTAAAGGGATTCTCCAAATCACTAAAAAATATGAGAAAAATTGCAATTTGTAACATGTTATAGGGTGTAATTGATACAACATGCATGTAAAATAATTTAGATAACTTACATTCGATCAACAAAATTTCCCCTACATGTGCCACCACATGCTGGTCCATCTAAATAGCCCTCTCATATAGTTTTAAGTCACATCTGATATAGTAGTGCTGCTGCCTGGACCCATTTGAAATGAATGAACTGGCTGCTTAGCAGACTAGCTCAGTGGTCCTGGGAAGCTTATAAAGCTCAGGTGCTGAGAACCAGACATTTTAAACCGGGTGTTATTACATGTGGCGGTTTCTCTGGTGGTCAAGTGGTTAGGATTCAGTGCTTTCAACGCTGTGATTGCTTCCAGGCAGGGAACCAAGAGGTCACACCATCCTGAAGCCAAGCAGGGTTGGGCATGGTCAGTACTTGGTTGGGAGACCACCTAGGAGTATCAGAGCTGTGACCTACTGGACAAGGAACTGGCAACCCACTCCAGTATCTCTGCCATGAAAACAAGTGGATCAGAATGACGATGGACATTAAGATGTGCGTGTTGTGTTACTGCCCATGAGGCCAGACGAAAATCTATCTAGTGTTGTACTGATTTGAATAGAGTACATGTACCTGCAGATACCTCCATCAATAATCTATGACTAATGGTTGTGTAAGTGCTGGGATCACCTCTTGTTCAATTTAGGACTGGCAAATATAGAACAATCGCACTTTGTCATATATAAAATATGACATTCTTCCATGCAGTTCAGAATGAACAAAACACAGTGTTTTATTCTAGTTTTATGCTTGGCTACAGACACTTATACATTACAATCCTTGTCACTGATGAATATTCTTATTGTTAAAACAAATGCAGGGTTAGACAAGCACATAACTATTAGGTCATGGCTTATTATTGGCTCGCTTAAAAGGAACTGTTACCCCAATAGGAAGTTGATTTCATTTTAAAGAGCATTAAAACTAGCTATACATTGTACTAGCAGGTTTTCTCTATAGTAAATCATTTCTGAAATACTTAGATTTGATTTTGTGGCTTTGGAGAAGGGTCTAACTGATAGATGACATTACAGATATTTATTCTCGTTATTACAGAGACAGAGAATCGGCTAATTAATATGCACGAGACACTCATTTGCTTATAAATAGAGCAACAACAAAGAGGAATTTTCCATGATTTATTCACTTTAGAAAGCAATGATTTTGACATGCTGCTGAGACGTGGGCCATGATAGGCTAGGACATTGCACTGCGCATTCAGCCCAACACAGTATGTGCCTTCCATATCCCTTTAATTCACTGCTCTAGACAGTTTACAATGTCATGCTCCTCCAGAAAAAGTCACCAAAATTACTACAACTAGAACTAGAGATGGGGGAAGAGACACAAGGGAGAAAGAGGGGGGGGAGAAGAGAGACACAGATGAGGGAGAGGGGGGAGAAGAGAGACACAGATGAGGGAGAGGGGGGAGAAGAGAGACACAGATGAGGGAGAGGGGGGAGAAGAGAGACACAGAGGGGGGAGAGGGGGGAGAAGAGAGACACAGAGGGGGGAGAAGAGAGACACAGAGGGGGGAGAAGAGAGACACAGAGGGGGGAGAAGAGAGACACAGAGGGGGGAGAAGAGAGACACAGAGGGGGGAGAAGAGAGACACAGAGGAGGGGGAAGAGAGACACAGAGGAGGGGGAAGAGAGACACAGAGGAGGGGGAAGAGAGACACAGAGGAGGGGGAAGAGAGACACAGAGGAGGGGGAAGAGAGACACAGAGGAGGGGGAAGAGAGACACAGAGGAGGGGGAAGAGAGACACAGAGGAGGGGGAAGAGAGACACAGAGGAGGGGGAAGAGAGACACAGAGGAGGGGGAAGAGAGACACAGAGGAGGGGGAAGAGAGACACAGAGGAGGGGGAAGAGAGACACAGAGGAGGGGGAAGAGAGACACAGAGGAGGGGGAAGAGAGACACAGAGGAGGGGGAAGAGAGACACAGAGGAGGGGGAAGAGAGACACAGAGGAGGGGGAAGAGAGACACAGAGGAGGGGGAAGAGAGACACAGAGGAGGGGGAAGAGAGACACAGAGGAGGGGGAAGAGAGACACAGAGGAGGGGGAAGAGAGACACAGAGGAGGGGGAAGAGAGACACAGAGGAGGGGGAAGAGAGACACAGAGGAGGGGGAAGAGAGACACAGAGGAGGGAGAGGGGGGGAAGAAAGACACAGGGGTGGGAGAGGCCGGAAAGAAAGAGACAAAGGGAGGGAGATGGGGGGGGACTCTGGGGTGAGGCACTAAAACTCGCAGCACAAAAGCGATGAGCGCCGAAGGCGAAGCGAGGCGAGGCGAGCAGAGAAGGCAATGAAACAGGGGGGACTTAGCCACCAAACCCTTAGTAAATGCGGGATCGCCTTAGGCTGCAAGCAGTTGACCAACGCGGGACTTAAAAAAAAAAAAAAAAAAAAGAGACACGGGAGTTAAAAAAATAAATAAATACAATAGGAAAAATACAAGGTTAACGGCCGAACCACACAAAGCAAAAACAAATAAAAGCACACAACATACAAAAAAACATTACACACAGCATGGGGGGGGAACAGCCAGGACGTGAGTGAGGTGGAACGTGAATTTAAGTGGATTTGCACGAGTTTCGGCACTCAAAAATTGAGAAAAAATGGCCGCCAAACAAAATGAAAACGAGGCTACATGACCCCCGGACTGTGCAAAACACTGCCAACCGCGTAGCACTTTCACACGGGAACGTACGAGGTACAAAATACACTATTACACAGGGAAAAAAAAATACGAGAAACCAAATATCCAAAATTAATGGCCGAACCGCGAAAAACAAAAAAATACAACAAAAACATCACACACAGCACGGGGGAACAGCCAGGACATCTGGGAGTGAGTTGGAACGCAAATATAAGTCGGTTTTGGATGAGTTTCGCCACACGAAAATCGCCTAAGCGAGAAAACGAGGCTACATGACCATGGACCACGCAAAACACTGCCATAAATAGTTGCTCACGCTTGCGGGCTCGCGAAGCAAGGGCCGCAGTTGCTGGTATGGAGCGCCAAGGCACTCCTTGCCAGCAACTGCGGCCCTCGCAAAAAAGTACGAGACACGTTACGACCAATTACGACCTCGCAAAAAATCAGCCGCAAACCGCGGACATGAAAAAATGAAAAACACAATAAATACACACAACACATACATAAAAAGCTTACCTACAGCAAGAGGGAGCATCCAGGACCTCAAAAAATGAAGTTACACCTCAAATTAACTCAAAATAAAAGAGTTTAGACACTAAAAAATTCTCTAAGCAAGAAAAAAAAAATTCGCTGAACAAAACAAAAACGAGGCTACAGGACTCTAAATACGCAAAACACCACCAGAAACACGTAAAACACCACAAAACAGCTACGGATATTCCGCCACAGCCACATACCACACATTAGCCGCCATTTTAGAACAATAACTTAGACAATGCGGAAGTACACAGCTACGCTAACGGTTTTGTCTCGCGCACACACACTATTACACTACACACATTCATCACGTTTACACAGCAGCTCCACACCACTAATGCTGCAACAGATTGCCAGCTCTTCAACACAATGATTCCTGCATATATTACTTCAAAATAAGTAAAATATATTACTTTATTAATCTATTAGTTATTTTATTATTTTACACCAAACAGCATTAGCTCACTTACAATTTCATTGCCGTCATTTTTTGACGGGCAATTCGCTAGTCACATATATAGTTGTGAGCGTACGAGTCGTTGCTCACGCTTGCGTGCTCGCGTAGCGAGCCCGCGGCCCTCGCGCAGCGAGCCGCGGCCCTCGCGTAGCGAGCCGCGGCCCTCGCGTAGCGAGGTCACTGGGCAAGGGCCTCAGTTGCTTGCACGGAGTGCCGAAGGCGCTCCATGCCAGCAACTGAGGCCCCTCGCGAAGCGAGGGCCTCAGTTGCTGGCGAGGTCACTGGGCACGGGTCTCAGTTGCTGGCATGGAGCGCCGAAGGCGCTCCATGCCAGCAACTGAGGCCCCTCGCGAAGCGAGGGACTCAGTTGCTGGCGAGGTCACTGGGCAAGGGCCTCAGTTGCTGGCATGGAGCGCCGAAGGCGCTCCATGCCAGCAACTGAGGCCCCTCGCGAAGCGAGGGACTCAGTTGCTGGCGAGGTCACTGGGCAAGGGCCTCAAACCCTCGCAAAATTCACGTCGCTACTCAAAAAACACGACACACAAATTACGACACTCGCTAAATTTTACGAGGCACGCAAACAACGTACGAAACACGTTACCACACATTACGACCTCGCAAACATCGGACGCAACACGCCGACATACAAACATTTAAAACACAATACATACACACAGCACATACATAAAAAACTTACCTACACCAAGAGGGAGCACCCAGGACCTCAAAAATGCAACTTACACCTCGATTTTACTCGAAATAAAACAGTTTAGAGACTAAAAAAAAAACGAAGCGAGAGAAAAAATGGCCGCCGAACAAAACGAAAACGAGGCTACAGCACTCTAAACTCGCAAAACACCACAACAAACTCGCAAAACACCACAAAACACCTACGGATATTCCGATACAGACCTATACCACACATTACTCGCCATTTTACACCAATGCGGAAGTACACGACTACGCTAACGGTTTGGTCTCGCGCACGCACAGTGTTACACTGCACACATTCAGCATGCTTATACAGCAGCTCCACACCACTAATGCTGCAGCAGCATCAACACAGATTGCCAGCTTTTTATCACAATGCTTCAAAATAGGTACAATATATTCATTTACTAATTTAGCTACCTTACTATTTCATTGCCGTCATTTTTTGACGGGCAATTCGCTAGTAGCAAATAAAAGGCAATACATTAGAGGCTGTATTAGTTTATTTCCATTCTAAAACCAACTTGCACATTTTCAAGTGTAGTTCTTCAAAACAGTATACGTTAAATAGATGATTACTGTGTCACTTTTCTAGTATCCTAAGCTGCATCTCCCCTTCTGGATCGCTACCTTGTCATGGTGAAGGAACTTGTGTACCTAAATGAAGCTGTGAGAGTCATCCAAGATGGGCAGGTCATGGCAAAGAGGTCAGAGAAGGAACTGGCAACACACTCCAGTATCTTTGCCAAGAAAACCGCATGCATAAACACAACCAAAAACACTTTTTGAAATATGTGCATTTTTTCACTAAAAATTAAAAAAAAATTAAAACCTGTGTTTACCACAGCCAATCATGTTGCAGGAGTGTGTGTCCCATTCAAATCAACAGATGTGCCTGGCATATGGTCATCGAGAGTCGGCCACAACAACAACAAGCTGCCTCTCCCCCATGACAAAGTAAGTATTATTTTTAAGGTATATCTAGGTTTCGCTGTTTTTGCCATTCTCTAATCTGACACATTCTGCTTATATCAGACACACACATTACATTTAGTCATTCTATACACACACAGACTTATTTTATATATATAAAAAAACTAGCTTTCCAAACCCCAGAGCTGTTTACATAGGCACCTGGTACTAACCAAAAAAAACTGCATTCAAACATGTTTTTTTCACCCTATAGTAACTTTCTAGCCAACAGCAGCACAATGCAGAAATCCACATGGCAATGCCAGAGCTCCTCCTTGTGTCATTGTAAAGGTTACAAAAAAGTCTGTGCTGCAAAGCAACATGGGATGTGTAGTCTGTCTTCCTAGGCATTGAAACAATGTTATAGCTGCCACTAATTGGCCAAAACGAATTACAAATTGTATGCTAATTTACTATTCTCCATCTATACATCCTCAATTGGTACCCTAATAAAATATTTTGGACTTCCGTATCATCTCTATGCAGATGACTCAAATCTAGCTCTCAGCAACAGATCTATCCCCCTCGCTTCTAGCACGTGTTTCCAACTGCCTCTCAAGCACATCCTCCTGGATGTCCGCCCACCATCTCAAACTCAAAATGCCTAAGACTGAGCTCCTAATCTTCCCACCATCTACTACAGAATCAATTCCTCACATATCTCTCACTGTCAACAATGCCATCATCACTCCCACCTCCCAAGCCCGTTGTCTTGGGGTTCTATTGGACCCCGCCCTCGCTTTAATTCCTCACATACAGTCACTAACAAAATCTTGTCTTTTCAATTTAAAAAACATCTCCAATATACGTGCCTACCTTGCACAAGACACAACAAAGATTCTAATACATTCCCTCATCATATCCCGTCTTGACTACTGCAACGCACACCTGGCTGTCCTACCGTCACACGTCTATCCCCCTTCAATCCATATTGAATGCCTCCGCTAGACTCATCTACCGTACTAAATGATCAGTGTCCGCCCCACCTCTCTGTCAGTCACTCCACTGGCTTCCTGTAGCCTCCAGGATAAAATTTAAAATCATGACCCTAACATATAAAGTCCTCAACTACACTGCACTCCCTAATTTCTCTGCTCTCATCTCCAAATATTCCGCCACCCGCCCTCTTCGCTCTCCTAATGACCTTCTTCTTTCCTCCTCTCTCATCACCTCCTCTCACTCCCGCCTTAAGGACTTTCATCACCCTGCCCCTATTCTCTGGAACTCCTTTCCTCGCTCCACCAGATTATCCTCCTGCTTCAAAACCTCACTAAAAACACACCTGTCTAAAGAAGCATATCACCTGCGTCCTTAATGTGCATCCTGCATTTCTCACCCTGCTGTACCACACCCAAAACCTGTAGATTGTACGTCTGCGAGTTTTCAATCTTGCACAGTGCTTTGGGGAAAGCAATATGGACACAGTATTCTAAACTCAAAGAAAAGGCCCTCCTTCTTTCTAACGTGTTAATAGTGTTTTGCTTGATCACAACAAATGTATAGCGCTACGGAATATGTTGGCGCGGTACAAATAACCGATAATAATAACAACAACAATATTAATAATGTTTTCAAGGGAAATATCCATCCCCTGGCTCTTTAATAATATAAAGTGTCAAAATCAGGTTGCAAGCTATTGTGCAGCAAACTATTCACACACACACACATATATATATATATATATATATATATATATATATATATATATATATATGTGTGTGTGTGTGTATCTAAATTATTCACTTATGTGGCCATGAAAGTGATAAATATAACAAAGAATACACAATTCAGTAAGTAAATGGAGGTTTCATGCCCAGACTCACATGACAAGGTGCTGTTTTTTTTATTTCCAAGTATCTGATTCCTACACGGCTCTCACCCCACAACAGGCCGTATTCTCAAGGTCCACACTCTGATATCCCGGTCACAGAGTGCCTAACAACATCCAACTGTCTCTCAGGACTCTGTGGTTACCATGAGCACGCATGGGCGGAAGTGACATTGCACAACCTTCTACCCATAACAAACATGGCCGCCTTGGCCTCAAGATGCCAATAAACCGAATTTGTGATAAAACCTACAAATGAATGGTTGGACAAGATGTTATTAACTGAGGACACAACAGATTTTTTTTAGTGCAGAATACAGAGTGTGCAAATGTTATGAATTTTAATCAGTATTACACAAATAAAGTATTATAATAATAAGATAAATATTTTTGTATCAAATCCTGATACTTACAGAATGAAAAACTATCTTAATTCAGTAGTTTCTTTTGCCATAGCTGTAATACACATATTTATTGTACTGCACATGTACATAAACAGGCAGAACACTATATAAACCACTCTGTAAAATAAGAATTATGTCTATGTAAAAGAGAAACCTCAGCTGTTCTAATACTGAGGGACTATTTCACTTATTCCCGGAACCTTTGTACAGAGCAGCGGTTGCCGGGGGACAGTTATTATTGTATCACAGGCGCGAATCTTATTCGAACTGTACACAGAGCTGAATGATTAACCCCAGATATGCCGTGAGTAGAGAGTTGTGAATAACATATGGGTGCTGATAAAGATAATGTGCTTCAGGGAAAGTGCATCCATCTTGTGGGTTAAGGGATTTTTTTTCTATGAGTCTGTAAAAGAGCTTTCTAAGTATTCTAAATTATATTTCTAACTTGGGAATATATATATATACGGAATATATATATATACCTGTTTTATTGGACAAACACTTTATAAAATTGGGCTAAATGTTTTTAGTGTGTATATATAAACGGGGCAATAACATTGTAAGGCAGGTAATGCTGTTTGCCACAGACAGTAAGTGTTTTGGTGGTCTGAGATCCTTCGGCGCTCATTGCGAGCCTCTTGGTTGTATTTTTTGTTATCAAAGGCACTTTTGCTGTCATTATAAGGTCCGCGCTGATCTCCTTTTTGCGCTTATTGCAAGGCTATCCCCTGGTGTAGTTTGTGTGCTATGAGCACCGTTGGCGCTCCTTGTAAGGCGCGCGGTGAAGGGCTTTGCCGTTTATTGCGATACTGTGGTGTTTTTTTTTGTTGTGTATATGTAGTTTTTCATGGTAATTCATTAATTAATGAAATCCTAAATTAATATACTTTACCTATTTGTAATTAATATATGCAGGAAGCATTGTGCTGAAGAGCTAACAATCTGTTTTGATGTTCCTGCAGCATACAATGTAGGTTTGCACTGTTGTTGAGCTGAGGTGTAAGTGTCAGCAATGTGTGCAGTGTGTAGTGTAAATAGGCTGCGTGCGCGAGGGGAAGACGTTAGTGTAGCTGTGTACTTCCGCATTCTGTAAGTTACTGTTGTAAAATAGCGCTAAATGTGTATGTGGTACGCTGTTGTGGATGATTTATCGTCCTTGCTAAAAGTGTATCCTGTACATCGTACGGCATTTTGGAAAAGCACCATGTGCTTGGTGGTGTTTTGCGGCGTTAGGGTCGTGTAGCCTCATTTTTGTTTTTTTTTCCTGCGTCCATGTTTTCTCTCGCTTAGGGGATTTTCGAGTGCCTAAACTCGGTAAATTGGACTTCAATTTAGGTGTAACCTCACTTACAGATGTCCTGGGTGTCCCCCCTTGCTGTGGGAAAGGTTTTTGTGTGTATTTAGTCTTTTTTTTTTTTATGTTTTCCGCTGTGCGCGGTTCGGCCGTTAAGGTCGTATTTTTGCAAGTTCGTAAGTTTTTTTTTTTTTCTTGTATTTTTTTGTGTAAGTCCGTATTTAGTCATCGCGTGTTATTTTTTTTTTTCAAAGTCCCGCTTTTGAGGCGCCGTAGAGCCTCCACCTCTGCAAATCGTGGCAACGTTTCGTAGTTTGACAACTATTATGTGATTTTTATATATATATATATCTATATCTATATTGTGCTACAGTGGATTAGGATCTATTCCTCGTCACCTTCACATTTCTTTGGCAACACTGACAACTGTAATTACAGGAGCCAACCGGCAGAGGGCGCTGCCAATTTTCGGAGCCTAACCCTAAAACCTCTAAGCCTAAGCCTAACCCCAAATCCTCTAACCCTAACCTGCAGACCGGCGCGCTACTGTCCGGTGCACAGTTGTCGGTCCGTGCATTTGTCGGCATGCTGATGACCCCGCGCTTTTGTCATGCGCGCAATGGACGTGCCACCTACTGATATGCATAAAAAGTAGACATTCAAGTCAAAACTTGTATATGTATGTCTATAGGTTCCAAAAATCCTACAGCCTGGCCAGTACCAAAATAAATGATCCTCCCAATACATTTTAATTAATCAGCTCAAAAAATGTAATTATTCTTTTTGTGATATGAATGATCTGGAGCAGAATCATATTTTCAATGTATAAATGCCTTGGTGGCCTCGTTTCTGCAAGAATATAGCTTTATAAGTCATACATTTCTGCTAATGAGATCTAGAATCGTAAGTATGCTCAGTTCACACAATTATTTACGGTTAGTTTCAAGGAAATTAAAATTAATTTTACTTAATGGAACAACTGTAGTGCATTTACAGGTAAAGCTCATATGTTTGTTTGCTGGGTATAGGCTATTGAAAACAGTATAGTTAACATGCTTTTAAACTGTTTGTTTTCTCCTCAAGCAGAGATAAATATCTCCTCCTACCTGTGTCTATCAGGGGCATGGCAAGCTCTGTCTGTGCAAAAAATGTTAACTTTATTTTAAACTGCATACTGTTGTTAATATCCTATGCCCAAAAAAGAAGCATGTGAGCTTTGATTGTAAATATAATAAGGGATCCTTTTAATATTTCTTCATGCAAAAAGCATCTAATTGACTAACTTATTCAAATAGTAGGAAGATCATTTGATATGTAGGTTTTCTGCCAATTGTTATCATGAATTTGTTTTAGTCCTGAATATTTTTCATGTCATTGACACTTCTGGGGTGTATTTTTTGTTTTTCCAAAATAAATTATTGTATGTTTTGCAAATAATGTATCTGCGTAATAAGCTACATTTCAAGTACTGCTCTGACATGACTGAAGTAATAGTAAATATCAGATGCCAAGGAATCTTACAGAAAATACATTTAAAGGTACAGGAAGGAATGATATTAAATTCTGCTTAAACAAATTGTCTCCACTTACTAATTTATTTTGCTTTCACTGTTCATTTTAGATCAGAAATGTATTTGTTGTTGTTCAGTTGTGTTCCTGGCAAATAGATGGGAAAGAAGTGGAGGCAGTGACAACCCATCACATATAATACTTAGTCGTAGTTACAAATGGTCGGTCAAGTTAAAAGTTACAGGCATGTGCAATGAGCATCAAAGGTGCTCCTTGCGGGCCTCAGCGCTCAGCGAGAGCTCCGCACAACTTTGAAAAAGGCTGGCAAGGAGCACTGAAGGCACTCATTGCCTGGCCCACGATGAGCGCCAAAGGTGCTTATCATGAGGCTTGCAAGACTGTTAATAAGCGCCAAAGGAGCTCATTTCCAGGCCCCCGATGAGCGCAAGGCACGCAACACTTTGAAAAAAATACGACTACCAGCTGCCATTTTTTTTTCAAGCCTATAACTCAGAAGTCGTTGTAAAGGCCGCCAATTACTTCAAAAATTAACTTACAACCTCACAAACTTGACAGGGGGAGAGGCTGTTAGTGAGGTTGCAAGCTAATTTGAGGTTTATTTGGCGATTTTAGGAGATTGTAAAAAGGGCTAAGCGAGGGGAAAAAAAATGACGGCCATAAACTTGTAATTGTTTTGAAAAAGGTCTCAAAATGAGGCCGAAAGACTTAGCAGCTAATTGCGAGGCCCTCAAGTCTTTGGAAAAAAATAACTAACGGCTCTCATCGCGAGATTTACAAGACTTGATCAGAGAGAGAGAGGAGAAAGGGAGAGGGTGGGGGTGGGGGGGAGAAAGATACAGGGAAGGGAAATAAGTGGAAAAAAAACACGGGGTGGGGGGGAGAAAGATACAGGGAAGGGAAATAAGTGGAAAAGAAACACAGGGCAGGGAGAGAGGGGGAAACGGACACAGGGAGTGGGGAGAGGCTCGCAATGAGCACCAAAGGAGATCATAGCGAGGCCCACAAGTTAGAGGGGGGAGAACCTTGCATTGTGTGGCAAACGGCATTGCCAGCCTTCACATTTTATTGCCATCATTTTTGATGGACAAGTCGCTAATAAATTATAAAAAGACTAGGATTCCCATGTCCCTGCATGACTATCCTATTGAAACTTTTTAGGTATACATAAATATTCTATGGAGAAATTATACAATGGCATTTCTCTGTTTTACTACAGACTTCAGTGAAACATTTAATATAATTTCACCAAGATTATTACTTCACTTATTGCTTCTGCTAGACACCTTACAGATTTGAAAGTATTAGTTTCATGAGTCCTAAAAAGAGGGACAGGTTATTTTTGTATGAAATATCACTGGTTGCTGCTGTTGGGATATTTTGGGATTTATTGTTGAGTGGACCATTGTGCAATATAGCACGCTATTTGAAATATACATGGTTTATTCAGCCTATTAAGAATCTGTTTATGCCCAGCATAGCTATTAAGAGCTATCACTCAAATAAAAACATCCTTGTTGTTTTTGTTTTTTCTAAAAAAAAGCTTTCCCTAAAGCACTGACAGAATATTGAAACCTTACCAAAGGGTAAGGGTGTGGTACAGGAGTGATAGATACATTGTACATGTTAAGGCTGGAGGTGATAAGCTCTTTAAACAGATGTGTTTTTAGTGAGGATTTGAGGTGAGGAGATAAGGGAGGTGGATAGAAGAAGGTCGTAGCGGAATGAAGATGGTGGTTTTGAGATTACTTTGAATGAGAGCAGAGATATAAGAGGGTTCATTATTGTTGAGACCTTTATATGTTAGGGTCATGATTGTAAATGTTGTTCTGGAGGCTATAGGAAACCAGTGGAATGACTGATGGAGAGTAGCTTCAGACACAGAGGAATAAGTATGGTAGATGAATCTATTGGAGGCGTTCAATGTGGATTGGAGTGGTGACATAGGAATGATGGAGAGAGTTGCAGTAGTCGAGGCGAGATACATTAACAGCGTATCTTGTGAGAGAAAGTGATCTATTTTGGAGATGTTTTTATGGGGAAAATGACAAGATTTTGTGATTGACTGAATATGAGGAATAAAAGCGGGCAGGCTCCAGTAGAATCCCAAGGCATGGGAGGTGGGATAGATGATGGCATTGTCAACAGTGATAGATATTTTGAGAAGTGGAAGATGGTAGGAAGTTTAGGAGCAAGGCCCGGAGCTACTGGTGGTGCAGTGCACCTGGGCCCTCACCCTCTCCAATTTCCCCCTTTGCTTCCTTGCCTCCATTCCCCCCCATTGGAAATTGGTGAGTGCCTATTTTAAAAAAGAACAAGAGCTGCCACGTGACTGCAAATGGGTGCTATATAACATGTGTGGGGGTGGATGTTGAGAGGGACTGGGTGCTATGTAGAGATATTATATATGTGTGTGTGTGTGTATATATATATATATATATATATATATATCTGTTGGGCAGAGGGATGGGGAGCAGCTATGGAAAGGGGTCTTGGGGGGGGCAGCAATGGGAAAGGGTATTGGGGAGGGATTTTGTTATTGTAAAGATATTATTGAAGAGAGCTGTTATGGGAAGGGGTCTCAGGGAATGGAGCTGCTATGGGAAGGAGTCTTGGAGAGTGGCACTGAGGTGAATTGGTACCGGGGAGGGTTGTGCACAAAACATATTTTACATTACCATACATTTTAGGGGGGGGGGGGCATTTATTGTTTGCATCGGGTGTCTCCATTATTTAGCTTCACCTCTGATTAGGATCTCCGTCTTTGACATATTGCGTTTGAGCTGATGGGCAGACATCCAGGGGGATATGCTAGACAGGCAGTTGGCAACTTGAGCTAGAAGAGTGGGGGAAAGTTCTGTGGCTGAGAGTGTCATCTGCCAACTGACGATGCTGAAATCCAAAAGATTTTATTTGGGTACCAAGGGAGGATGAATAGATGGCGAAAAGAAGGGGGCCTAGGACTGAACCTTGCGGTGTGCCAACACTCCAAGGACGAGGAAGAGGAGCCAGAGAAGGAGTCACTAAATATTGGATTTTCTAGATAAGATGTAAACCATAAGAGAGCAGTGCCATGAATGCCAAGAGTGGGGAGATTGTGGATGTGAAGAGGGTGGTCAACAGTGTCAAAGGCAGCAGGAGAATTAGAATTAAGAAATAGCTCTTTAACTTGGTGGTGAGCAACTTATTAGTGACTTTTGTGAGAGCGGTCTCTTTGGAGTGAAGCCAGATTGGAAGGGGTCAAGGAGGGAGTTGGGGGATATGATTTGGATAAGACAATTGTAAACGACACGCTCAAGCAGTTTAGAAGCCAGGGGAAGTAGAGCTAGGGTGCTAATTAGATGCAGAAGTTGGATCAGATGAGGGTTTCTTAAGAATGGGTCCAATTATGGTGTGTTTTAAAGGTGATGGAAACTTGCCATTGTCTAGGGAAAGGTTGAATAGATGTGTGAGGGTTGGTATAAGTGTGGTAGAGAAGGGAGGGATAAGCTGTGATGGATTTCTAAAAACCTTTTGCCTGTTATCAAGTTTAATAATTAAAAGACCATATAGAAAACATGAATCAACAGTGGTCCTATAATATAATAATATAACTTTAAAAATGTACTTTCTGTGGCCCTTTTTAGGAAATTTTTTTAAGAAAGTAAGTATGATCTAGTAATGCTATATGTGTAAATTTGTTAAAATATGATCCACTGTAAATCTGTCACATTGACATTCGCTCACAATGATCAGATAACAGACTGTTGTATATTAATGCTGTGTATTCAGAGTATGCGGGGAATGGAGGTCACAGAGTAAGTTCCTTAGTTGCAGGTTTGCGGTAGAAGACCTCTGCTATCTCTGTTGACCCAGTTTCCTTAAACATATTTTCTACTGATTTTCTATTGGCTTGAGAGACAAAGTATGTGTATCTGCTGTTGATAAGTAAGAATTTATCCCATATCTCAAAACTGTCCCTCTTTTTAGGAAAAATCCACTGTATTTATTAGCCTTCTAAATGTGCCTTTTTTTGAAGGCACATCCCACGTTTAAAGGGCCAGTGTAAGTGCTTTTCATGTCAAACCAGCTTTTTTTAGTTCACCATTAATTTAAATAAAATATGTGCAAATAGCAGGGGGAAAAAATCCAGGACTTTAATCAGAATATATAATAAACAAACACAATTTACCCTATTAATGGCCCACCCACCACTGTCATGGTCTTGAGCATGACTGAAAGGAAGTGAAAGTTTTTTAACTGAGATAACATTGTTTAAACCATACATAGACTGCATAATGAATGTGATCATATCTGAAATCTTTCACTTTATTCAGTTGTGTTCAGAACAATGAGAGAAGTGCTTAAGGATTCAGCAGTGACCATTCATTGAGTAAACAGTGTTTTTAAATGACATTTTCTTGCAAAAGATTTGCTTTGCTGCTGTTTGCATATGTATTTTCTATGTTAATTGATGGTCAACTAAAAATTAGTATGCATGTAGTATTTAAAACAATGAATTATTAAAAAAGTAAAACTATACTCATAAATAAAATTCTTGTATATAACAATACTGTTTGGGTATCTTCATATTAAACAGGCCATATAATAAGAATCTTCTCTCTCTTTTTTATAAAAAAAATGATCATAATCCCAACAATCACAGGAAAAGTAGGACAAAAATGGCAAGAAACAAGACAAAGCTAACTTACCGGTAGCTTATCACCCTGATTGAAAGTACATGGAAAAATAATTTTAGATAAAAAGTGGTTAAGATCAACTTAAAAAAGATATATTTTGGCTCCTAAAGATGACCTCAAGCTATAAACACATATTTATTTATCCTGTTTTCTGGGATGTCAGTTCTACAGAATATATGTCTGTATGAAGCAGGGTGCACATATTAAGTGTATCTCTCACGCTCTTAATTTACAGATTGTACATTATAGCAGCAACACTCCTGAACAATGCATCATTTTTTAAGAGTATTTGCTGCTCGTTGGACCTTTGCCCCCTTGTTTGAAAGAATTATATATATATATATATATATATATATATATATATATATATATATATATATAAAAGAAGATCATAATATCAGTGGGAGAGGACCTAGTTATTTCTCCAATGCAAAGTAGGGAATTTTCATAAATTCTAAGAAGTGAATAAATGATTGTCGTTGTTGTTCAGTCGTGTCCGACTCTTGGTGACCATATGGACGCAGCACACCAGGCACATTTGTGTCTGGTTGTGCTCATACATATGGTTTTCTTGGCAAGGATACTGGAGTGGGTTGCCAGTTCGTTCTCCAGTGAACTGCAATTTGTCTGACCTCTTTGCTATGACCTGTCCATTTTGGGTGTCCCCGCATGGTATAGCTCACAGCTTCACTTAGTTACACAAGCCCCTTCACCATGGCAAGGTAGAGATCCAGGAGGGAGAGGAAATGATTAGTCACCTCTCAAACGCTTGTCTATTAAAGGGCCACTGTAGACCAAAAATGATATTGTGCATTTAAAAAGATTGTATTTTAACCATTACACAAAAAAAGGTGATGTCAATTCAATCTTGTCCAGTTATCAAATAGAGGCTCTGGACTTCTGTCTGTTCTCTCTTCCCCTACCCCTGAGTCCACTGATAACTACAAACACGCATCCCCATCATTCAGCTCTCAGGAAGTGATGATTCCTGTACTCATAAATTTATATATTTTAAAGAAAACACAAAATAAAAGGCAAAACACATTTATTTTATTTCTTATGGAATTCATTATAACAGAATAGTACAATCATAAAACTGAGCATGGCAACAAAGAAAAAATGAAATGACCCTGATCAAAAGTTTACATACCCTTAGTTCTTAATACTGTGTATTGCCCCCTTTAGCACCAATGACTGCATGCAGTCTTTTGTAGTAGTTGTCTATGAGGCTCCTATTTCTTGCAGGTGGTATAGCTGCCCATTTGTCTTGGCAAAATGCCTCCAGGTCATGCAAAGTCTTTGGTCGTCTTACATGAACCGCACGTGTGAGATCTCCCCAGAGAGGCTCAATGATAAGGCTAGAAGACTGTGATTGCCACTTCACAACCTTCACCTTTTTCTGCTGTAACCACTAGAGAGTCAACTTGGCCTTGTGCTTAGGGTCATTGTCATGCTGGAAAGTCCAAGAGCGTCCCATGCGCAGCCTTCGTGCAGAAGAATGCAAATTGTCTGCCAGTATTTTCTGATAACATGCTGCATTCAACTTCCAACAATTTTCACAAGATTCCCTGTGCCTTTAGAGTTCTCACCCCCTCAAAACACTAGTGAGCCACCACCATGCTTCACAGGGGGGATGGTATTCGTTTTACTATAAGCCTTGTTGACCCCTCTCCAAACACAGCACTTATAGTTGTGACCATAAAGATCTATTTTGGTCTTGTCACTCCGGATTACAGTGTGCCAGAAGCTGTGAGGCGTGTCAAGGTGTTGTCAGGCATATTGTAACCAGGTTTTTTTGTAGCATTGGCGCAGTAAAGGCTTCTTTCTGGCAACTCTACCATGCAGCTCATTTTTGTTCAAGTATCGTCGTATTGTGCTCCTTGAAACAACCACACCGTCTTTTTCCAGAGCAGCCTGTATTTCTCCTGAGGTTTTTTCTTTGTATTCTGAACAATTATTCTTCCAGTTGTGGCTGAAATCTTTCTTGGTCTACCTGACCTTGGCTTGGTATCACGAGATTCACAAATTTTCCACTTCTTAATAATTGATTGAACCGTACTGACTGGCATTTTCAAGACTTTGGATATCTTTTTATATCCTTTTCCATCTTTATGTAGTTCCATTACCTTGTTATGCAGGTCTTTTGACAGGTATTTTCTGCTCCCCATGGCTCAGTATCTAGCCTGCGCAGTGCATCCACGTGAGAGCTGCCAAACTCATTGACTATTTATACACAGACACTAATTGCAATTTAAAAACCAACAGGTGTGGGAAATTAACTTTTAATTGCCATTTTAACCTGTGTGTGTGTCACCTTGTGTGTCTGTAACTAGACCAAACATTGAAGGGTATGTAACATTTTAATCGGGGCCATTTGGGTGATTTCTGTTATCATTATGATTTAAAAAGGAGCCAAACAACTATGTGATAATACATGGCTTCATATGATCACTATCCTTCAATAAAATACATTGTTTTTTGTATGATCAGTCATAGTTTCTAAATAAATGCCAAAATTTCACAATTTCTGCCAGGGTATGCAAACTTTTGAGCACAACTGTGTGTATCTTGAATGTTTTGTCACATTGAAGATCCTTCTTGCTATAGGTATTTAGTCCTCATGTAATAAAATGCTAATGTCTGCTCTTTAGATGACAGCTGTGAGATTGAAAGCATTATAAATATTCAGTTCTCCTTTTCTAGCTTTGCTATTAACAGCTGGGCATCCAGTTCAAGAACAGATTTTGGCAGAGAGCAAGGGAGCGCTTGACATGTTTCTGACTCTCTTTGGTAGAACATAGTTTCTTGAGGGTCAGTGACTTACTGTCCAATCCATCTGCTTCCATATCGGAAAAAATAACTTTGCCACGAGTCGCTATTATTGATGTATAAATGGAAATGTTTCCAATTTACATGTTTTTTTATTTTTATTTCTCATTAACTAAGGTATATGTTAGCGTCATTAATTTTCAGGTATATTTTCACTTCTCTAGTTTAGGCACATATTTAAAAAAGGCCAAGTTCAACCTTCTCATAAGGAACATGGAAAGCATGTTTTGCTTTGTTTCATCTCAAAGAGGTTATTTGATATTGTATCACATTGTGTTTCCTTTTTAGTGAAGTCCCTGGTACAGAATTAACTGATTTTATTGTATTCTGAGGGGTTTGTGCCAATGTGCAGCATCATACTATACAATATGCATTTCCTCTGTTATTTTCAGGAAAGTGTTAAATACAATTGTTTTACAACTTGTATAATGTTTCAAACACAGCCTTTTACATGCATGAAAGAAGATGTTTGTGTTCCAGATCCCATTAAAGGAATATTAAACGACAAAACTGTAAGATGAGTTTTTCCTTTCCCCCTCTCCCTATCCTGTGCCTCCTTTCACACCTCTCCCTCTCCTTTCCCCTCTCCCTCTTCCTCTCCTTTCCCATCTTGCTCTCCTTTCCCTTCTCGCTCTCCTTTCCCCTCTCCCTCTCGCTCTCCTTTCCCCTCTCCCTCTCGCTCTCCTTTCCCCTCTCCCTCTCGCTCTCCTTTCCCCTCTCCCTCTCGCTCTCCTTTCCCCTCTCCCTCTCGCTCTCCTTTCCCCTCTCCCTCTCGCTCTCCTTTCCCCTCTCCCTCTCGCTCTCCTTTCCCCTCTCCCTCTCGCTCTCCTTTCCCCTCTCCCTCTCGCTCTCCTTTCCCCTCTCCCTCTCGCTCTCCTTTCCCCTCTCCCTCTCGCTCTCCTTTCCCCTCTCCCTCTCGCTCTCCTTTCCCCTCTCCCTCTCGCTCTCCTTTCCCCTCTCCCTCTCGCTCTCCTTTCCCCTCTCCCTCTCGCTCTCCTTTCCCCTCTCCCTCTCGCTCTCCTTTCCCCTCTCGCTCTCCTTTCCCCTCTCCCTCTCGCTCTCCTTTCCCCTCTCGCTCTCGCTCTCCTTTCCCCTCTCGCTCTCGCTCTCCTTTCCCCTCTCGCTCTCGCTCTCCTTTCCCCTCTCGCTCTCGCTCTCCTTTCCCCTCTCGCTCTCGCTCTCCTTTCCCCTCTCGCTCTCGCTCTCCTTTCCCCTCTCGCTCTCGCTCTCCTTTCCCCTCTCGCTCTCGCTCTCCTTTCCCCTCTCGCTCTCGCTCTCCTTTCCCCTCTCGCTCTCCTTTCCCCTCTCGCTCTCCTTTCCCCTCTCGCTCTCCTTTCCCCTCTCGCTCTCCTTTCCCCTCTCGCTCTCCTTTCCCCTCTCGCTCTCCTTTCCCCTCTCGCTCTCCTTTCCCCTCTCGCTCTCCTTTCCCCTCTCGCTCTCCTTTCCCCTCTCGCTCTCCTTTCCCCTCTCGCTCTCCTTTCCCCTCTCGCTCTCCTTTCCCCTCTCGCTCTCCTTTCCCCTCTCGCTCTCCTTTCCCCTCTCGCTCTCCTTTCCCCTCTCGCTCTCCTTTCCCCTCTCGCTCTCCTTTCCCCTCTCGCTCTCCTTTCCCCTCTCGCTCTCCTTTCCCCTCTCGCTCTCCTTTCCCCTCTCGCTCTCCTTTCCCCTCTCGCTCTCCTTTCCCCTCTCGCTCTCCTTTCCCCTCTCGCTCTCCTTTCCCCTCTCGCTCTCCTTTCCCCTCTCGCTCTCCTTTCCCCTCTCGCTCTCCTTTCCCCTCTCGCTCTCCTTTCCCCTCTCGCTCTCCTTTCCCCTCTCGCTCTCCTTTCCCCTCTCGCTCTCCTTTCCCCTCTCGCTCTCCTTTCCCCTCTCGCTCTCCTTTCCCCTCTCGCTCTCCTTTCCCCTCTCGCTCTCCTTTCCCCTCTCGCTCTCCTTTCCCCTCTCGCTCTCCTTTCCCCTCTCGCTCTCCTTTCCCCTCTCGCTCTCCTTTCCCCTCTCGCTCTCCTTTCCCCTCTCGCTCTCCTTTCCCCTCTCGCTCTCCTTTCCCCTCTCGCTCTCCTTTCCCCTCTCGCTCTCCTTTCCCCTCTCGCTCTCCTTTCCCCTCTCGCTCTCCTTTCCCCTCTCGCTCTCCTTTCCCCTCTCGCTCTCCTTTCCCCTCTCGCTCTCGCTCTCCTTTCCCCTCTCGCTCTCGCTCTCCTTTCCCCTCTCGCTCTCGCTCTCCTTTCCCCTCTCGCTTTCGCTCTCCTTTCCCCTCTCGCTTTCGCTCTCCTTTCCCCTCTCGCTTTCGCTCTCCTTTCCCCTCTCGCTTTCGCTCTCCTTTCCCCTCTCGCTCTCGCTCTCCTTTCCCCTCTCGCTCTCGCTCTCCTTTCCCCTCTCGCTCTCGCTCTCCTTTCCCCTCTCGCTTTCGCTCTCCTTTCCCCTCTCGCTTTCGCTCTCCTTTCCCCTCTCGCTCTCGCTCTCCTTTCCCCTCTCGCTCTCCTTTCCCCTCTCGCTCTCGCTCTCCTTTCCCCTCTCGCTCTCGCTCTCCTTTCCCCTCTCGCTCTCGCTCTCCTTTCCCCTCTCGCTCTCGCTCTCCTTTCCCCTCTCGCTCTCGCTCTCCTTTCCCCTCTCGCTCTCGCTCTCCTTTCCCCTCTCGCTCTCCTTTCCCCTCTCGCTCTCGCTCTCCTTTCCCCTCTCGCTCTCGCTCTCCTTTCCCCTCTCGCTCTCGCTCTCCTTTCCCCTCTCGCTCTCGCTCTCCTTTCCCCTCTCGCTCTCGCTCTCCTTTCCCCTCTCGCTCTCGCTCTCCTTTCCCCTCTCGCTCTCGCTCTCCTTTCCCCTCTCGCTCTCGCTCTCCTTTCCCCTCTCGCTCTCGCTCTCCTTTCCCCTCTCGCTCTCGCTCTCCTTTCCCCTCTCGCTCTCGCTCTCCTTTCCCCTCTCGCTCTCGCTCTCCTTTCCCCTCTCGCTCTCCTTTCCCCTCTCGCTCTCGCTCTCCTTTCCCCTCTCGCTCTCGCTCTCCTTTCCCCTCTCGCGCTCGCTCTCCTTTCCCCTCTCGCTCTCGCTCTCCTTTCCCCTCTCGCTCTCGCTCTCCTTTCCCCTCTCGCTCTCGCTCTCCTTTCCCCTCTCGCTCTCGCTCTCCTTTCCCCTCTCGCTCTCGCTCTCCTTTCCCCTCTCGCTCTCCTTTCCCCTCTCGCTCTCGCTCTCCTTTCCCCTCTCGCTCTCGCTCTCCTTTCCCCTCTCGCTCTCGCTCTCCTTTCCCCTCTCGCTCTCGCTCTCCTTTCCCCTCTCGCTCTCGCTCTCCTTTCCCCTCTCGCTCTCGCTCTCCTTTCCCCTCTCGCTCTCGCTCTCCTTTCCCCTCTCGCTCTCGCTCTCCTTTCCCCTCTCGCTCTCGCTCTCCTTTCCCCTCTCGCTCTCGCTCTCCTTTCCCCTCTCGCTCTCGCTCTCCTTTCCCCTCTCGCTCTCGCTCTCCTTTCCCCTCTCGCTCTCGCTCTCCTTTCCCCTCTCGCTCTCGCTCTCCTTTCCCCTCTCGCTCTCGCTCTCCTTTCCCCTCTCGCTCTCGCTCTCCTTTCCCCTCTCGCTCTCGCTCTCCTTTCCCCTCTCGCTCTCGCTCTCCTTTCCCCTCTCGCTCTCGCTCTCCTTTCCCCTCTCGCTCTCGCTCTCCTTTCCCCTCTCGCTCTCGCTCTCCTTTCCCCTCTCGCTCTCGCTCTCCTTTCCCCTCTCGCTCTCGCTCTCCTTTCCCCTCTCGCTCTCGCTCTCCTTTCCCCTCTCGCTCTCGCTCTCCTTTCCCCTCTCGCTCTCGCTCTCCTTTCCCCTCTCGCTCTCGCTCTCCTTTCCCCTCTCGCTCTCGCTCTCCTTTCCCCTCTCGCTCTCCTTTCCCCTCTCGCTCTCCTTTCCCCTCTCGCTCTCCTTTCCCCTCTCGCTCTCCTTTCCCCTCTCGCTCTCCTTTCCCCTCTCGCTCTCCTTTCCCCTCTCGCTCTCCTTTCCCCTCTCGCTCTCCTTTCCCCTCTCGCTCTCCTTTCCCCTCTCGCTCTCCTTTCCCCTCTCGCTCTCCTTTCCCCTCTCGCTCTCCTTTCCCCTCTCGCTCTCCTTTCCCCTCTCGCTCTCCTTTCTAGGTTAAGCTCCTAAATAGGTTAAAAAGAGATAAATTGTGACCATGCAATGCAAAGCTGATTGTTCTGCCTATTTTGTATTTTTAGGTTAGCTGCTGAATTTCCAACAGAAATGTACAGCTATTTGCCAGTAGTATATCAAATTATTTAATTTGTTTATAAAATACAAAAAAAATAATACTAAAGTACTTTACATTTTACATCATATATATTTGTGGATCTTGCAGTGTTGGCAATGCAGTACTAGTTGTATTATAATGCGTGTAAGTGATTCCACATCCATGTTAATAGTATACTTGGTGAGAGAAGCTAATTTTGCCATATGAGTATTTTTTTTGTTTGTTTTTTTTTGCACCATTCAGTGGTTTCTAAATCTCTGTGACCTCATGGACCTTAACACACCAGGCACATCTTTATGTCCATGGTCAAGCTGATCTACTTGGTTTTCATGGCAGAGATACTGGAGTGGGTACCCAGTTCCTTCTCCAGTGGGCCAGGCAGACTGATTGTGGATGAATGTGTTTAAGTTATCTAATAACCCTCCATTCTTTTGCAATGTGTTAATATTGTATTTTGCTTTGTAATTAATCCCTGTATAGTTCTATGGAATTTATTGTCACATTACAAAAAAGAATAATAATACATAGTTTAAAACTCCAATGAGATTGTTAGTGTGCCAAAAACAGACTCTGTCCATTAGAATGGATATGGTATGGATGGTTTGTATATGGACTCTAATACCTGTAAACATTTATCTTTTTTTCTTTTCTTTTCAGAGCTAAAAGATCCCTAAATTTGGGTGCAACACAAAAATATAACGTAAGTATTTTGCAAATGCTTGGGCCTTAAAGCAATATGGTAGTGGTCATATAATATGGTTTTGCTTGTTGCATTTTTCATTTAATAATTTATTAGCAATAAAAAATAATGTTTCTAGAAACATATTCACTGCTTTTTATCAATTACATTTGAACTTTAGTTATCTCTCTAGTGCTTTAATAAAGAAAATGTTTTTTGCAAAGTATTTGTAAGATTAAGTATATTAAAAGAATGTAGTGTTGGAAATGGAGCCAGGGTCATTCCACATCAAATCAAGGATTTTGTCACCCTCCGACTCAGATTTTGATGAAACTTGGTGTACATCCTTCCCTTATGTAATAGAAAAAATTAATGAAACAAAGTTGTTCATCTTAAAATGTAACATAATATTGATTATTATTGTTTTCTTTAGAAAGTGCAGACTTGATTTAATTTGGGGATATTTGAATTTGAAGTTATGAAAATTGGCTATTGGGAGTAAAAAAAATAAAAAAAAGAACTCAGTAGAACATTAAATGCTGACATGTAAGGAAATAAAACCTAACAAGAAAAATATTCCAAAAAATAAAAAAAAATTGAGAATTTTATACAAACTAGGAACTTGCCAATCAAAAATTACAGGGTTAAAATTGTAAGGTTGGCAATGCTGTTTGCCACACAATGTGAGGCTTTTGGTCCTCTGAGCACCTTTGGCGCTCATTGCAAGTTTCCTGCTTCGCAGTGATCACCTTCGGCGCTCATCACGAGCCCCATGGTGAGCGCCTTCGCAAGGCTTGCATGTGTGACGGCGCGCTGGATCGCCTCGATTCGCAAGGCTCGCAGTTGCGCCCTCAAAGTTTACGAGGGACGCAACTGCGTTACCAACATTGCAAACGTTACAAACCGTGCAAAGTTCCACAGAGGGCACAATTGAAGCAAGAATGAGCATTGATAAAGAACCCTCCCTCACTTTCACCACCAAACTTCCTGTCAATGCTGATGATCTGTATGTATCCTGGATGTTTTGTTGCTTGCAAGTATGATAATTTGTGGTACTTTGGAATGATATTGGAGATTAATCAAGACAAGGGAGATGCTTTTGTAAAACTTCTTCACCCAAATGGACCTTCACCTTCATCCTGCTGGCTTAGCGGTGACTATTTCCTCATATGCTTGGTATTGTACTACCCCCACAGACAATAATTGCCAGAAGATACTTCTTTCCCAACGAGGGGATGGCATTTGTGGAAGAAAAAAACTTACAGATGATACTGAAGCTACAGCAAAGAAACTGAGGACCATTAAACTTGTAAGGAAGTCAACTGTGATAAAAGCATAGTCTGTGGTAATTTCTTACTTTTGTTTACTTGTTGTCCTTATTGTTATTGTATCTGCTGTTTATAAAACTGACTCATTGTATATATTATATTTAACATAAATGTTAAAAAGTCTCCATGCATCCATTATTTCAAAATGGCACACAAACATCATTTTTTTTTTTTTTTTTGGTATGATAGACATGTCTTTGTATGCAATAATATTCTGAAAAACAAATTGGGGATCATGTAATGTTGCATAATTGAATAAAATGCATATTTTTTAATTATTTTAATCTTTTTCTTGCTAGATCTAAATACTTTACTTGTCAGCATTTAAACTTTGTGACCAATTTTTTTTTTTTTATTGATAGTCCATTTTCATAATTTTGAATAACCCAAAACTAAAGTCTGCACTTTTGAAAACTAGAATAACCAATATTATGTTACATTTTTAAGATGAACAACTTTGTTTCATTAATTTTCTCTATTACTGCTACGCATTGTAGGAAAGTTGTACAAAATGGCTTCCCAGTAGCCATTTTTTTCCACGATGTCCAAAAAACGTAAAATTTTCATTACAAGGAATAAAACCCCCCATAAATTTCATTCTTTGTCAAGGAAGAGCATGTCTTTGCAATAATGTTCAACATCAAAACATTTTGGTTCCATTGTGCCGGCTTTTTCCACCAAAAAAACAATGCTACAAGTACATTTATACTTTTTTTTTTCTGAAATCCTCATAATTTTATTGAGCTCTGTGTAAAATTTCAAAGAGATCTGATCATTGGTTATGGAGGAAAAAAAAATGTACGCAAGGGTATCTTGTGCCGAGAGTCTCAAGAGGAACAGACAACGCAGATTTAATGAAACTTCGAAGTGCTATAAAATTAAAAACGTTTGAGATACAGGGGAAAAATTTTAATTTTTTTTTGCCCCAACCATAAGGGAAGGGTGTACACCAAGTTTTATCAAAATCCGAGTTGGAGGGTGACATGACCTCGTTGAATTGACATGGAGTGACCAGCCAGTAAATATCACATATTATAATTGTCAAACTGCGATTTGTTGCCATGCTTGCGAGCCTTGCGAAGCGAGGTGAGCCATTGAGGCATTGAAGCCTTCCGAGCTCGCAGTTGAGGCACTGAAGTAGCCCTTAGGCTGAAATGAGCAATTAAGCAGCCGCTCAGCACCTAGGCTGCAATGAACGCCGTAGATGCTCATTGCAGCCAGCGACCTCTTCACACATGCGAGCACGGGGGGAAAAATACAACCTCAGAAAAATACGAATTTAATGGCCAACCCACAGAAAATTGAAAAACAAGAAAAATAATAATAAAAACACATTCACACACTGCAGAGGGGGAGAGCCAGGAAGCCTGGGAGTGAGGTTGCAAGCGATTTTGAGCCTTATTTGACGTGTTTCGTTGCTCGAAAATCGGCTAAGTGAGGAATAAATATGGTGGACGAAAAACGTAAAAAATTTGGAAACTGGATGAAAACCAGGCTGAGCAAAGCCAGACATGCGGCACTTAGAAAATAAGCATCGACAAAGACAGTAACACTTACACCAACAACGCCAGGCACGCAGGACTTTGAAAATAAAACAAACGGCAGTCAGCGCCCCCCACAGCAGACACACAGAAGAGAAACACACAGGGAAGGGACAGGGGGAGATGCTGGAAAGAGACATATGGCATTCCCAAGCACAAAACTTGCAGGTTAATGAACCCTGCAACGAGCGCCCCGTACAGTAGGCAGGAGGAAAGATTCGCAATGAGCGCCAAAGGCTCTCAGAGAAGAAAAAGCCTCACATTTTGTGGATCTGGATTTTACTAGGTATATAATATCCCTATGTATCTGTTAACTTTTATGTACTTTATTTTATTAAGAAGTGTTTATAAGCTCTGTTTTACTGCCTTAAATCAAAAAATATTATCTTCTTGGTCCTGCCCTCATGCATTGGGTCTGCAGCTAATGAATACACAGACTATGTAGTACTTGCTGTGCTGTCACATACTAACCAATCGGTGAACAACATTCTGCAATGTGCTGCTGAGACGTGGACCCTGATAGGTTAGTAAATTACACTAAACATCCAGCCTACAGAGACAGTGCTTGCACATGCTGCAGCAAGCAGACCCATTCAGGGACTTTGATTTTAGGCAGTAAAAACAGAGTTTATAAGCACTTCTTAACACAGATATATTATATACCTAGTAAAATCAAGAAAACTTCCATATCCCTTTGAGTTTTTGTGCTGCAGTGCATTTAAAGATGAGACAATAGATGAGAGATGAGACAATAGGCTGCACATCTTGCTAATCACCCCTTCACTCTGATTCATGCAATAAAGAAGGATGGAAGGAGGGCAAGAAAACCCCTAGGGCTAAGTAGTACTATATATATATATATATATATATATATATATATATATATATATATATATATATATTATATTATTTTCTTTTTATACTGAAGGTAAAATATTTACTGCCTTATTAGCAATTTACAGAACATGACCACAACTTTGAAGATTTAATTTTTTTTTTATTGCAAAGCAAACAACAAATAGGACGAAATAACAGAAAAAGTCAATGTGCATAACTATTCACCCCCCTAAAGTCAATACTTTGTAGAGCCACCTTTTGCAGCAATCACATCTCCAAGACGCTTTGGATAAGTCTCTATGAGCTTGACACATCTTACCACTGGGATTTTTGCCATTCCTCCTTCCAAAACTGCTCCAGCTCCTTGAAGTTGGATGGTTTGCACTTGTGAAGCCCAACTCTATGGAGCGTACGGCTTATTGTCGTCCTATGTACAGATACTCCAGTCTCTGCTGTGGTGCTCTGCAGCTCCTCCAGGGTTACCTTAGGTCTCTGTGCTGCCTCTCTGATTAAAGCCCTCCTTGCCCGGTCCTTGAGTTTTGGTGGGAGGCCGTCTCTTGGCAGGTTTGCTGTTGTGCCATGTTCTTTCCATTTGGTTATGATCTATTTGATGGTGCTTCTGGGGATCATCAAAGATTTGGATTTTTTTTTTATAACCTAACCCTGACTTGTACTTCTCAACAACATTGTCCCTTACTTGTTTGGATAGTTCCTTGGTCTTGTGTTTGGTTAGTGACGCCTCTTGCTTAGGTGCTGCAGCCTCAAACAAGATGTGTATAGGTAATGACAGATCATATGACACTTGGATTGCAGACAGGTGGACATCATTTCACTAATGATGTGACCTCTGAAGGTAATTGGTTGCACCAGAGCTTTTTATGGGCTTCATAACAAAGGGGGTGAATACATGCGCACATGCCAATTTTCTGTTTTCTATTTCTAAAAAATAGTTTTATGTATATATTTTCCTCATTTCACTTCACCAACTTAGACTATTGTGTTCTGATTCACCACATAAAATTCAGATTAACAAAACATTGAATTCAAGGCTGTAATGTAACAAAATAGGTAAAAAGCCAAGGGGGTGAATACCTTTGCAAGGCACTGTAACATGATTTTTTAATTTCCATGATCTTAAACATATTTTGCAGATTTAAACTGATATTAATGTACAACAGTACCCTTTTTAAATCTACATATATGTGAAATAAATAATCCAGTACAGCTATACCTCCTTTAATGCTGTAGATAGGTTCCAGGCAATAGGAGTATTAAGCGAAACAGCTCTAAACTGGGTAGTTTAACAGGGGGAAGATAGGGATAGGGGAACTCATGAAAAAAACACACAATTTTATTTAAAATGTTGGTTTTATATGAACTTCAAACAAACCGCAAACATAACACTAACATAAACTGATCATTAGCAGAAATATAAACTTTAAATTATTGATGTTGAAGCTTGTGGCTCATCCTGGATTATGTTTTCTTATAGCGAATCAGAGCGTTCAAAGCGGTCCGGCAGGCAAAAACAGCGCAATAGCATGGTTTAGCATTAAAAGGGGTCTGGCATGAAAAACAGCTCTATAGTGAATCAGCTCTAAACAGAGTAGCTTTAAGCGGGGTATACCTGTACTCTGCTTAGGGGATCATCAGGCAGATGGAGTATGCTGTCAGAAGATGTGCAATGTTATTATACAACGGCCTTTACCATATCCTTGAGAGAAAGCTCCCTTTTGTCAACATCTCCAACTGTCTTCTATTCCAAGATACTAATATTAACCCTCAAAATACAGAGCCACATAAAATAGATCCCAGAAATATAAATACTTCAGCCAACATCATGAGTAAGCTTGCATTTCAGATTTATCTACTCCATTGTTCACTATGATCTATCATTAGAAAGACATAGAGTCTTTAGTAAGTGGATCAGAAAGGTGGATTGTCAGGTAACACATAAATCTATGATATGAGACATAGCAAGGCGAAAGGAGGAGTTGTAACTGGGGTGAATGACCCTCGAGCAGCATAGTACCTAAATGCACCCTATCTATATGTAATACCTAGCACTGTATCAAATTAAAGTTATAAAGATGCACTTACAAAACACTAATGTTACTACATATAGGGATTTCTGAGCGTGTACACATATTATTCCATTAAGATGAATAGGCATTACTAGGCAGCCTGCTGCAATCTGAAGATGGTCTGCCCTAGGCCCAGGCCTAGATAGAAATGCACCTATGCCTATAGATAGAAGTTCTATTGCATTTGGAACTTCCGCTAATTCACTTTAAACCAAATGTTAATTTAATTAATGGATAAAAGGAGGAACTATAATAAAAATGATTTTCCACCAACTTTTACCAAGATAAAATGTATTATACTGCGCAAATGATTTAATAATGTATATGTTTAATTCTACATCAACTGGAGATATGGTAGTGCTATTAAATATTCACAAGGTGCAATAGGACATAAAATCTGAAATCTTAAAGATTTGCATCTGCAACCGCTTTATAATCAATCTGAATGGTGTTAGGTGCTGGATATAGAACACATATTCCTGCTTAGTCTGGGAGCTGTTATATATAGTACAATTTTACTGGATTTAAAGCCTGTCTACAGGATGGACCTGTAATAGAGAAAAAGACAAGTGTATTTTTTTGTGTGCCCTGTAGTCATTTTCTAAATAGAATGTGTTAGAACGTGAAAGGGAGCCATTTATCAGCTCCAAGCTACATAATTGCACCAGCAGCACCGTCATCAGCCACTACAAGAAACAATATGGAATTATGATAATGTTACAGTGTATCTATTAGAATATGCAAAACACCACATAGGCATTTTTATGTTGAGAATTTAATTGTTTGTCTCAGCCAATCTGCAATAATTAAGAGGTAAAATACCACAACAACTATAAATTACACCACTATTACTACAATAAGAGATAAAACTGAACTATTATTGTTATGTTTGTAGATGCAGTTTATCCCCACTGCCAAATGTTTTGTTCCTAATTCCAAATGTTTCATGATATACTAGTTTACTATTTTTTTTCAGGCTGTGGTGGGTGTTAATGTACGTACTAATGGTAAAGAAATTGTAATGAGAAATAGTGAAGAGAGGAGGTGTATAAGAGGTAGATAAAAACAAATCAGTACATTTTCATATCACATAAATGTTTTTTTTGTTGTTTTTTCTTTTTGTGTTTTATTTGCAAAGGGAGTTAAAGGGGACATGCATTTTATATTGTGCATTTAAAAGTACAGCAGGGTTGTGTTTCTGCCTATGCCCCCAAGGCCCAGGTCTAGGGCGGCACATTTTCAGGGGGCAGCAGCCTGCCTGAAGATGCAGTGAAATATGTTTGTATATGTACAGCAATGGCTATATGCAGTGATATTACTTTCTGTGTAATTTCCACTTTTAAATAACAAAATGCTGGAATGTTGGCATGGGTATCTGGAGCCATGCAGACTGCAGTGCATCCAATAGTTGCTGAAGAGTGTGTACAGAGTATACATAGCTCAAGGTGGTCGCCCAGGTACTCAATGGGGTTCCAGTCTGGGGAATTTGGAGGCCTGGGAAGTACTTGGAAGGCTTTGTTGTGCTCCAACTACTCCTGGATAACTCTGGCCATATGACATATTGCATTGTCCTGCTGGAAGATCCCATCCGCTCCAGGGAAGACAGTGTACATGATCTGCAAGGATGGATAGATAACCCAATCGTTTGAGAGTGGACACATACAATGCCAAGAAAACATTCCCCAGATCATAACGTTACCGCCACCATCTTGTGTTCTTCCAAAAAATGGTTGCCGGGTGTTTGTTCTCGGAGGTTTCACTTCCATCATGTCAATGGAGAAGAAAACGTGACTCATCAGAGAAGGCAACCATTTGCCAACCAGAAGACATCCAATTTCGGTACTGTTGTGCAAATTGTAGCCACTTCTGCCGATGAACCCAGGTCAGCATGGGTACAGTGAACAGCTGTTTGCTTCGGAGCCCCATACGCAACAGGGTTCACTGTACTGTAATTTTACACATGCGTCTGGTATCCCCATGGTTTGTTTGGACGGTGAGGTGCTCAACTGTACCGTGTATGTTAGCCCTCACACACCTTCACAGTCGATGTTCACCTCTGACATCAATGGCACGTGGTGCTCTGCCGTTTATTTGCAGTGGCGCCAATAATGGTACATTTTAACCACAGCAGCATGTGAACAGTTCACAAACTGTGCGGTTTCAGAAATACTGTCACCCTTGGCCCGAATGCCAATGACCATGCCCTTTTTTTCCATGACATAGATGGTTGATATGTTTGCAGAATGCCTACATGTCACCTTATATACTCACCAAGCCAGATCACGATACGTGCCGTATTTCACTGGCTACGTGCGGCTGACGTCAAAAGTAGGTGGTGTTCATAATAATGTTACTTGACCCGGTGTGAGAGTGCACGCCACTTCCTAGTGCAATTCAATAAAATCTTTAATATTAAACACACTTGAATAAAAACCTGGTGTGATTAGTAAATATACATATATTTAACGTGCCTTGCAAAAGTATTCACCCCCCCTTGACTTTTTACCTATTTTGTTACATTACAGCCTTAAGTTCAATGTTTTTTTTAATCTGAATTTTATGTGATGGTTCAGAACACAAAAATATATACATTAAACTATTTTTTTGAAATCAAACAGAAAATTGTCATGTGCATATGTATTCACCCCTTTATGAAGTTTATAAAAAGCTCTGGTGCAACCAGTTACCTTCAGAAGTCACATAATTAGTGACATGATGTCCACCTGTGTGCAATCTAAGTGTCACATGATCTGTCATTACATATACACACCTTTTTTGAAAGGCCCCAGAGGCTGCAACACCTAAGCAAGAGGCACCAATAACCAAACACTGCCATGAAGACCAAGGAACTCTCCAAACAAGTACAAGTCAGGGTTAGGTTATAAAAAAAAAAATATCCAAATGTTCGATAATCCCCAGGAACATCATAAAATCTATCATAACCAAAGGGCAAGAACAAGGCACAACAGCAAACCTGCCAAGAGACGGCCGCCCACCAAAACTCACGGACCAGGCAAGGAGGGCATTAATCGGAGAGGCAGCACAGAGACCTAAGGTAACCCTGGAGGAGCTGCAGAGTTCCACAGCAGAGACTGGAGTATCTGTACATAGGACGACAATAAGCCGAACGCTCCATAGAGTTGGGCTTTATGACAGAGTTGCCAGAAGAAAGCCATTACGTTCAGCAAAAAACCAAATACCATGTTTTTAGTTTGCGAAAAGGCATGTGGGAGACTCCCAAAATGTATGGAGAAAGGAGCTCTGGTCTGATGAGACTAAAATTTAACAATTCGGCCATCAAAGAAAACGCTATGTCTGGCGCAAACCCAACACATCACATCACCCAAAGAACACCATCCCCACAGTGAAACATGGTGGTGGAAACTGGTCAGAGTTGAGGGAAAGATAGATGGTGCTAAATACAGGGATATTCTTGAGCAAAACCAGTACCACTCTGTGCGTTATTTGAGGTTAAGACGGAGGTTCACTTTCCAGCAGGACAATAATTGCTGTTCACAAGCGCAAACCATCCAACTTGAAGGAGCTGGAGCAGTTTTGCAAGGAGGAATGGGCAAAAATCCCAGTGGTAAGATGTGGAAAGCTCATAGAGACTTATCCAAAGTGACTTGGAGCTGTGATTGCCGCAAAAGGTGGCTCTACAAAGTATTGACTTTAGGGGGGTGAATAGTTATACACATTGACTTTTTCTGTTATTTTGTCCAATTTTTTGCTTTACAAGAAAAAAATAAAAAATAAAAAAACATCTTCAAAGTTGTGGGCATGTTTTGTAAATTAAATGATGCAAATCCTCAAACAATCCATGTTAATTCCAGGTTGTGAGGCAACATATATAACTCATAAACCTATGATTTGAAATATAGAAAGCGGAAAGGAGGAGCTGCAAGTGGGGGCGCACAAATCTCAATGGCCTAGGGCAGCATAAAACCTAAATATGCTCATGAGGTACATTTTTATTTCCCTGTACAAACTGCTTTTCCTACAAAGTCAGGACCTCCTCCTGACTAATTCTAATTAGGGTGTGCTAGGACAAGGCACCGGTTGAGATATGAAGCTCTATGTAGGAATCCACCTCTACTGGCTATACCTGACATCCACAAAGTAACATCAAAAACATTTCTACCAGTATTTAAAGAACATTTTAGCACTATTTTGTCCCTTGGAAAAACTGTATTAAAAGAAATAGATTTGTCTCAGTCTCTGTTGCATTGAATTACATTGTTTTATAAGTGAATCCATATAAGAACAACTTGTGTAAAGTTCCATAAAACCAACTTTTTAGTTTATAATTTTGGAAAGTCGATCTTTAGAAATAAAACTTATATTGCCATGTATTTTAAACTGTCTCTGAGTGTCAAGTAATATGACAACTGCAGGGAAACCTGCTGCAGACCTTGCTAAGCTTTCTTGCAACATTTTGTATAAATCACAATGATTTTAAATAGTTTTCTCTGATCTTTACTACTTAAATGACATGAATGCTAGACCAGTACATTTAAATCACAATTATATTGTTCTTACAAACACCCCATACAATAATTTATTTCTTTTGTTATTTGCATTCCGAGTTGTTTTTTTTTTTTTGTTTTGTTTTGCCTCAATATGTTGTCTCTCTCGTACAAACAGAATGAGAAATCCCCGTCAAAGACAGCCAGACAATTCAGTGTATTTTCCCCAATAACTGGAACTCGCCAAATGAGCCCGCATGCAGTGGTTAGTAAAAGACAAGGTAAGTTTAAAGTGTCTTTCCTCTGACTTTCTGTATAGCAACTTTGTATTTTTGGGGTACATTACAGAATCTGTTTAGAAGGAAATGTTTATTTTGGCAGGGGTGGCAATAATTTAAAAAAAGTAAAACCACACATTACTAGTCATTATCTTAAAGGATGACTGTCCAATAAAAAAAACATATATCTGGAAACTTTAGGTCAGACTAGGATCTTAGTTAGGCAGAGAAAAATTAATAAAGCTGGCAAAATGTAATGTATGCGCTCTATTCTGGAGACATCGATGATACTTTTCCGAAGGTCGTATGTGTAAGAGGAAAATGTTATATTTCTGGAGAGCAGGGCTTGTACTTATTGATACAAGCTGTCTGCTTCTGGGAAGTGGGTAGGTGTCAAATTCTTAGAAACAATTTATTATTTAACACATCCATTTCCCTTTCCTTCTCCCTTCTTTCTGTTCCCACCACTCTCACCCTTCCACTGATTACTAAAAACACACCCCCCACTATCCAGCTCTCAGGATGTGCTGTAACAGACACAACATTGGTTCCTTCACTCATAAACAGGTCTCAAAAATTATGAATTTCACAAGAAATGTTTTATTTCCATGTCCTACAGAGCTGCTAATATTAATACATACTTGACAAACAAGTGTCTTAGTTCTTCACTCTAATCTTTAGTACTTAGAGATTTTGTCAGCTGGGTCATTCCACTGACCATTTAAAGGGATTGTTTCCCCTAAACGCAAGTTGCTCCTATATGAGAGTTCACTTATAGATGTTTACTCCTATATTTGTACTATATATGTATAGATTCTAGCGTTTTCCTGTTCTTACTACAAGACCTCTGTATATTAGAAAGATGAGTAGAATTAGATCAAGATCACAGCCACTTCCTCAAAAGATATGTAATTGATTAGTCTTTATACTGCAATCTTTCTATTTTAATTGAGAACTTGGTTTGAAGAAGTGGCTGTGAGAATATTTTAAATATAGGATTACATGGAAGTACCAATGTATAGTTCAGGAACTCTCACTACACATATATAAAGCAGCATAATGACCTCTACCTATATTATTATATTTGCATATAATTACCTACATCATTAGCATTCTACCACCAAGTCATCATATAGGTGGCTGAAGGAGTGCATTTATATTTCATGTTGACATTTTCACTTTTGAAAAGGAAATGTGCACTATTTCATATTTCTCAAATACAGTTGATGCACCATATATGGTTCTTGGATTAATAGAGCGAGCGTACAATGTGGTATCATTTGCCTGTCCCCGCCCAGTTTCCCAGAGTGCAGTGCATCAACTGTATTTCTGAGAAATTTGAGCAGGAAGTAAGTTTATTACTATATATATATATATATATATATATATATATATATAATCTCTGTGCATGTGTTCCTGCATGCAGGAGCGCTAAGTAAATCAGCGTTAAATGGGGCATTTTAATGCCATAGCGCTGACAAAAATAAAAGCGCTAAGTGGGGAAACCAGCACTATGTACATTTGATTTTAATCTAAAAATAAAAGGGCCCTCCATTGATTATAAGGTGTTAATTTTGTTTTTGTCATGTACTTAACCCCTGTACAGCGCTATGGAATATGTTGGAGTATGTTACAAATAAAGTTAATTATTATAGTACTAGTATCTTTCCCATCATAAATGACTATGTTATAGAATGTTATCTTGAATTTTCTGTGCTCTCTCGCTCTCTCTATGAGCTCTCTCTCTCTCTCTCTCTCTCTGAGCTCTCTCTCTCTCTCTCTGAGCTCTCTCTCTCTTCACACTCTGTCTGTGCGCTCTCTCTCTTGTCTGTGTATGCTGCCAGCTCTTTGTCTCTCCCTCTCTGTCTGTGCCCACTCTGTGAGCTCTCTCGCTGTTTGTGTGCGCTCCCTCTGTCTGTGTGCACTGTCGGCTCTGTACCTCTCTTTCGGGTCCCACGACAATGACATCACGGCCACGCCCCTCGATGGCATCAGCGTTACACACTATGACAACTATTATATGTGATAGCATAGGAATGGAGATGTTGTCCAAGTGTTATCTAGCACCTCACAGTTTAGTATATCTGTCACAAGGGTATAATGAAAATACATTAATATTAAAGTATTATATTTAATATTCATATAAAGACAAGTGATACATTGTTTTCAACATATTTATAAATGCAATATTATAAAACCTGAAATAAAACATTTTATTATTTGTAGCAACAAACAAAAAAACATTGGAATGCCCTGCCCAGGGATTTAAAGGGCTAAACGCATTTGGCTCTGAAAAACAGCAATATAGTGGGGGTTCAGCACTAACCTGGGAATTGCATGTAAAATGAGCACTATAGCCAAGCATCAGTCAAAGGAGTAGCGTAAGGCAGGGTACACCTGTGTATAATATGTGTGTGTATGTATATGTATATGTATATGTGTATATATATATATATATATATATATATATATATATATATATATATATATATATATATATATTGCAGTATCATTTCAGAAGCAAACTCATCTCTCGAAAGCTCATCATTACAATGAATATGTCTGTCCAAATAAAAAAGGTATCACTATATAGATTATTAATCTACATTACTAGACACCCATATATATTATGATGAGGAGCTGCAAGTGGGGCATGTGTGGTGCACAAATCTGAATCTAAATACACCCATTGATATTTGACTATTTGTGTTCTCCTTGCAGATGTAACCGAAGTTGGCGAGCACGAAGAGTCAGGAATGTCCAGTAGAGGGCAGTCTCCACAAGAAAGAAATACAGAGTGAGTTAATGATGGTTTGGGTTGCACAGGGAAATATCCATATAATGCTTTGTAACAAAAAGGGGCATTGAAGAAATTGATTTCTCTAATGATTAAATGAGAAAAAGAAGACCTGCAATTTTTTTAAGGACATATTTTCCCACCATGCACTAGAAGAGCATGCTTTAAAAATGTAAAAAAGTTGCTTTTTGCAAGCAAACGTAAAACGTCTCCAAACTTCCTTGAAATTAACAGAGAATAATAATAATAATAATAATAATAATTATTATTATTATTATTTATTTATTTATTATTATCTTTATTTGTAACATATTCCGTAGCGCAGTACAGGGGTTAAGTACATGGGAAAAACAAAATTAACACCTTATAAAGAATGGAGAGCCTGTTTTTGAGCTTAAAATCAAGATTGAAAACTTGCAAACTTGTAATCTTGTCTGCATACTGAACATACACTGCTAAGTAGAGCTAAACAACAATTATACATTAAAATCAATCTATTCTGCTCTGGGACCTTGACTTATAAAAAGAAACATGTAATGAAATATTATCAAACATCCTCTTTTAAATGCTACTGAGACCTGTTTTCCATGGTACTTTAGGGCAAATAGATAGATAGATAGATATGTGCTGCAATAATGCAGCAATACAACAGGACAAAATTAAATCTTTTTAGTTTGCGCACCCTGCTGAGGAAATAACTCAAACAAGCAGCTAAGAAATTCAGTAACTGAACAAATGAATGATATAATTAAAACAATTAAAGGCAGTATGTATTTGCAGCCACATTTCCATTTTCCAGATACAAGTTTCCTCTGTGAAGTCTCCTCCCATCTCAGGAAGTCCATCAGTAGAAGCTAAAATGTCAGCTTCCACTGCAAAATTATAATATATGAAATGTAATCTATTAAAGTCTTCTCCATAACACAAACCAAAGCTTGAATCAATCAATAATGAATTAAAGGGGCAAATAGTCACTACAAAGGTCCACCCCAAGCAGATCAAGATCATGCACACATTCCATTAATGTGAGATGCACTAGCCAATCATCTGAGAGAAAATCTGTGATTGGTTAGTACATCTAATACCACAGAGGCACTGAAGGAATGAGTTACACAAGGGCAGACCTATGTTGGGACTGTTTGGAGGATTTCAGTGAGATAAAAAACATATTTTAAACACTTATTAATAAAATAATGTTTAGATATTCAAACACACACTTAAGTAGTTTATTTTATTTTGGAAAAACGGGAACCTTTCATACTCCTTTAATATTTTCTCATGTAAAACACAATTTTGGTAATGATTAAAACTGCTCTTTTAAATGCATGACAAAAGTATAGTGTTCCATGCCCCTTTAATTCACCAAAAATGCAAGAATTAAAGAAAGAAATTATTTCATGTATTTCACTACAGCGTATTTTAAATAAAACTTGCAGCTATTCTAAATGATCAGTTGACACTATAAAACTTCATTGATTTTAGTCCATGGGACAGATTACTCCCATGTGCAGGGCACATGCAGCGCAGCCAATGACCCCTCCCCATGATCCTCGGGCACCTCCTGTTCTTGTATTATTCTGGTATTATGAACCCACTATGACTTAGCGCCAACTGTCCTTTAACTTGTCTCTTGAAAAATATTTATCTACACACATGGAAAGGAAAATAGAAACTGCTTGGGAGCTGCAAGACGCAATAATCAGTTACACAGCCGACATGTCAGGCACGTACTTAAATCTAATATTACAGCACATTCCTGTTCTCACCGTCCGTATATTAGGGGCTATATCCAGTCAGGTCAGAGGTTTCACACATGTGAGAACTATCTAATTACTATGTTATTCTATGAAGCTTCGTTTTAAAGGAACTCGTTCACCGCAAATGGAAGATGTTTTAAAGCACCTCTATACTTCAAGAAAATAAGTACTTGTTTGTAAAGTATGTAATAGACGTTGTTAAGTCGCATCCAACTCTCTGTGACCCTATGGAATGCAGGCACATCTGTCAGCCACTGCACTTTGGAGTTCTCTCAAGCTCATGTTCATTGCTTCAATTGCCTTAGCTATCCATCTCTGCTGCTCTTTCTTTGTGCACCTTTTAATAATAATAATAATAATAATAATAATACGTTGGTATAAGCGTTAGTGCAAGTCATTAGACATAAGACATTTTTGATGAATGTTTATGGATATAGGAATTCATTTGTGTTTGTTTAATCATTTTCTTAGAGCTAGATCCTGATGGTTGTTAATGCATCTATCATAAAAAGGAGGGATGGAGAAGGGGACAGGGAAAGGTCAAGAGACTTTGTTGGATAATTGGATAAGATTGAAATTCACACCACACCCTTCCTCTTTACAGAAGCAGGAAGTTTGCATCCATAGAGGCAACCGTAGTTCTTCACAAATGTATTATGTAGTGTGAGCACATATATATGTGAAAATATTTCATCACTTATCTTTAATTCTGCAAAGTCTCTGTATGTTAGGGGATGTTTAAGGCTGAATAGCTCAGAACATGAATGTTGATGTTACAGCTCATTTTAAATGGCAGCTTCCATCCTCAGCGATGAGTTACATGCAAAATAGTTTAATAATGTATGCATATTTAATTTTCTTGATTGGCTCTTTAAAGGGCCATTTACCTCACTGTAAGTACTCTTCATGGTGTGAAAGCGCACACAATTATATGTTAAAATGATGTACTTTTTAATTGCACTAATAACAGATAAAAAAAAAATCTAAAAGTCTGTTTCCATACAAAGTCTCTCCTGCCTACTTACTGTTGCTTGAGTAAAACAGGCAGCCGAGCTATTAGTTAAGGACAGTGATTGATTGCAGTCCTAAGTTCAGGGAAAAACTGCTCTGACCATTTAACACAGGGGTGTCCAAACTTGGTCCTGGAGGGTCGCACCCAGGCCTGGATTTGAGGATTTCCTTTCTGTGCACAGGTGAGTCAATTGGGATGACAGAAGAAGCTATAGTCTCACCTGCTTGCAGCAAGGATATCCACAAATCCAGGCCTGGGTGCGGCCCTCCAGGACTGAGTTTGGACACCCCTGATTTAACACATAACTGACCTGTTTAGGGGATTCCAGCATTCCATGCTCTGCACCGATGGATTTGTTAAGGGTAAACTTTTTTTTTTTCTCTTTTGCTCACTACACAGACCTGACGCTTCGAGTCTGGCGGGGGGCAGTCATTTACACATGTAAACACAGATTTGATTTCTCGGTGAAAAATGCACGTTTTTCAAACATTTGAGCAGATATTTACTGTGGTAAAATATCTAAAATTTATTTAAATGGAACTTGTCCTTTTAAAAATTCAAATTCATGAATAAACAAATCACAGCTTTAAAAGAAAATACTTTATCATTTTCCTAGTATACTTTTTTTAGTGTTGCTGGTGCTGGGAAGGGCCACATTAGTCCCATAAATGTCGTCTTTTGAAGAACTACACTTGATATTTGCAACGTCTTCTTAAAAGTAAAATAAAAATATAAGTTGTAATTAATATATGCAGTGATGCTACTAGTCTTATTTCTGCTTATCAGCGTTAACAGTGAGGATGGGGAAGCTTTAAAAATGAGGCAGCTTCATTTAAAATATCACGGTCCTTATTGCAAGCACTTTCAGTAGTGCAAATAGAAATCTTAATATTGTGAACAAAATTTCTGCTCACAGCGCAGAGTAATCATGTACAAGGGATATTGTAGACTCACATTTTCAGTGCTCTGTTTTAAATAATTAAACTTGATAGTGGATCGAATATGGAGTGGAAAAAAACTTTAAATCACTGCATATTGTATGAAATGATCTGTAGTCTTCGCCATCTTTATTATTGTCTTATAAAGATTTCCACCGGTTATGCCTCAACTTCTAAGGTTGCCGTCTGCTTGAAGGGCTGATAATCAAAGCTAGTAATCTGCGGGCAATTAGCAGTTGATTGAATAGCAGTGAAGTCGACTTTGCTTCCAAGGTTTCCACCTACTTGACAACCTATATTCACATATAGAGGCTTGTACTAGAAGACAATAATGGAGGTCAGAACGATGTACAATTGTGTAAATAGGTAATTACATTCAGATTTACTTTAGTTTTTGGATCTTTTCAATTTCATAGCAGTTTCCCGTCAGAACAGTGGGGTTAAGCTCTGCGCCACAGCACCACCTGAAATTTACTGCACGCAAAGAGCAATTCCATCCTCCGACGTTGCGCAACTCGAACGGCGCTGATCGGTGCGGGTACTCGGCCCCCAAGGGCCTCGGGCTCGCCTCTCATAGCTCAAGGCCTCTTCTGTCGGCGCGCCTTATGAGCCAGATCGGAGGATGGAATAGTTCTTTGGCTGCAGTAAATTTTTTACACCCAGCTTATTAAAATACAATATCCTTGTAATAAGTTATATTTACTTTTAATTTCTAAAAACATGCACTTGATCAAGTGTAATTCTTGTAGACATTTTACTAGGTATATAATATACTTATGTACCTATTGACGTTTATGATTTTTATTTTAAAGAGCTTTTAAGCTCTATTTTAATGCCTAAAATGAAACAAATAGTCCAAAATCTACTGTACTTACTGGGCGGTGTCTCATACTAACCAATCAGTGACCATCTCTCAGCAACATGCTGCTGAGATGTGCTACCTGATAGGCTAGGACACCACTGCATACGCCGCAGTGGGCAGACCCATACAGAGACTATTTGTTTGGTTTCAGGCTGCAAAAACAAGCTCTTCTTAATAAAATTAAGTAAATAGATACACAGGTATATTATACCTAGTAAAATCCAGGGTCCTTCAACCTTTTCACTGACGGGGGGCAGCAAAACATTGCTCTACCAGTGAAAAGGTTAAGCTCTCTTCTAATAAAAATAATATTGATTGCAGTCTCTCATATTGACCTTCAGGGAGGGTGCACTATAGTAACTTCCCTCCTTCTCTAAACTTGTTTCTTTCATGCCACTTTGAAATGAACAGAATTTAGCAATGTAAGACTTAAAATCACACCAACCCTGCTATTAAGTGTGAACTTTCCATCCCTAAAGCAATTTACATCTAGTATAATACACTGACATTGACATTCACTTTACTCACTTGGCAACCATCTGTTGCAGCCACGGGAATGCAGTAAACAGCAGCTTAAGTGCCTGGTAAATGCCACTTGTAATCAGTCCTTCTGTGGGATCAGAATGGGTGTTTCCCCATTGCATGGATACAGTTTCCATACTTCAATATCCATTTACAGCTTAATACTGTTATTCTTCATTTAAGAGGGGTGGCAAGTTGGGCTAAGGTTGGGACTCTACAAACCGAGGACTTATTAAATAAGTAATAACATTTAAATACTGCAGGTATTATGTTATTTTAAAAGCACGTTGTTATCAGGATTAATAATTCACTTTACACATGTGGAATAATGCAGAATGCATCAGAAATGTGTATTAAACAGATTTGACAGCAGATAAGAACCAAAAAGGCCCACCTAGTCAGCCCATTCACTTTCCTATAAGTTTGGCTTAATTACAGGTCCACTTTGATCATGTATAAAGGTACTGCTTCTTACTTGATAAAGAAAAGTACAACATTCGAAAGCTTGTCATTCTTAGTTTCAATATTTTTTATTGTCAATTACAAACATTGTAATAGTCATTTTTATGATCATTTGAAATTTTAACAATTTGCTAATAACGTTTTGTCATTTTGTATAAAGTGGTTCTTAATTATTATTGAACTATTACAACATTTCTTAAACTTTTCCGTATTCGTAAAATAAAAAGAACATAAGGGTTATATATCATTTTAAATAAAAAAAAAATGAGAGAAAATGAAACTAAATAACTACTATGAGTGGGTTGACACAATTAGGCCAGTTCAGGAGTTTTTTTTTTTTTTTTAGGTTTTAGCGTGAGGTTGGTTGATTTCTAGTCAACCATCCCACAATTTACTTTTCCAGTTCCAAGGATTTATGCCAAGAGGTCCATTTCCAGCCAGCATTAAATTATCCATCAGATCTTTATAAAATGTCTATTGTATGGAGGGATCTAAGCCATGAGTCCCATGTCTCTAGAAATACAGAGTATGTGTTTATCGTATGGGTAAGTCTGTCATGAATCATTATAACATTCAGTTTATTGATTACGTCTCTTAAATTAAATTTCGGGGTCTTCCATTTATGGGCAAGTGGCTTTTAGTGGAAATCATTAGATATTCTAGCCATTTATTTATTTATTTTTTTATAGTAAAGGGGTATGGTTACCCAGAAGGGATATATCTATGGATGGGGGGATGGGTTTTTGAAGAATATTAGATGCTAGTTCTAAGCTTTTGTTCCAAATTTGTTGGGCAATTGGACATTCCCACCACATGTGACTGAAAGTACCTACTGTTTAGCATTGTCTGAAGCAATTGGATGAATTTTGGGGATTCATTTTGCGCATTATGTAGGGGGTGTAGTATGTTCTATGCAATATTTTAATTGTTGTTTCCATTAAGCTGTAATTCAGTGAGCCTTTCATTAAGTTTGTACAAGTTCTTTCCCATTTAGTGGAGTCCCAACTTAAGCCCATGTCAGCCTCCCATCTTTCCCTAATTGAGGGTTTAAAGTTGTTGGAGGGTGGGTTTATGGTTGCATAAATGGAGCTTAAAACCCCTTTAGTCAAAGGGGCTTTGTTGCTAATGAGATAGCCAACTAGTCTGGGGTGTTCCCCATTTTCTAAATAAAAAGTTCTGATTAGGTGGCTAATTTTACAGTAATTATAATGTTCTTTTAACGGGATATTAAATTCTGTTCTGAGATGTTCAAATTATTTGGTCATTTAGTAACCAATTACCCAGCCTATCTAGTTTATGCCTCGTCCACCATATTTTTGATTCCTCCTTGAGATTGTCCCATATTGTTGGAGTAGCTAATGTGGGAGTTAAGCATGATAATGTAAAAGTCAGATGATGTTTAGAGTTGATATAATTCCATATTGAAAGTGAGAGTCTTATTAGAGGGTTATTATGTTTGGCAGCTTTGGGAGGTATGATGGGGGGTCCAGATTATTGAGTCCCATTTTATATGGTTTTAGCTGCTGCTTCTCGATAAATATACAGATGGGTTGATGTTCAGTTGAGTGAGCCTGGGGGATAAAGGAGAGCTGAGCCGCCCTGAAATATGATCTCAAATTAGGACATGATAGTCCTATCTTTTTGCTACCAAACAACAATGATTTTGCTATTCATGTTTTTTATTGTTTCATATAAATCTTGTAATGTGTTTTTGGAGTTTTTCTATATCTCTAGGGGTAATAGGGATGGGGAGAGATCTAAATAAATATAGAATTCGGGGTAGAACGTTCATTTTAATAGTGGTAATGTGTCCTGTCCATGAAAGGGAGTATTTACTCCATTTATTAGTGTCTGCAATTAGCTTTTTTTATTGGAGGAGTATAATTGGCCCCATATAATTTAGACAGGTCAGGAGTTACATTTATGCCTAAATATGTGATAACATTTTCTGGCCAAGCAAATGAATATTTGTTTTTTAAGAAAGCTTTATTAGTGCATCTGATAGAGGAGAATCAATAGTGTATGAAAACATTTTCTGCATAAAAAAATACCAAAGTAAACGTTTAAAAACGTACCTTGAAGTTAGCAAAATGTCTTGTAATTTCTGACAGTTGAAAATTAGAGCAGACACCCCGTTCAAACCCAAGCTAAATTAGCATAAAATTCATAATTAATTTTGGCCAATCAGGAGCATGCAGAGGCAGTTGAAACATTTGTATCAAAGTCTGGGGTTCCCTCTATCAATCTCACTTTGCTCGCTCTCTGTCTCTCTCTGTCTCTATCTCACTCACTTTGTCTCTATCTCTATCTCTCTCTGGGCAGGTCATATACAAGTAGTGGCTTGGGGGCTGACATCAGTGCTCCTATTGGTTGAGGAAGACACAGCAGATAAATATTTGGAAAAAATGTGTTCCCTATTGCTCCATGCTGACTGGGGGGGGGGGTCAGGTGCCTTTGTAGACACCCTTGTGATGCATATATAAGTGATGCTTTTTGCAGGAGTGCAGAAATGTAACAATCCATGAAACTTAGATATGCCTTTAATGTTTGTCCAATACAAAAAATATATCACTATATACTGCAATACTCTGACTATTCATTTAGATTACTAAACACTCGCTCATCATATATAAAAAAAATAATGCAGTCTCTACTATATTGGCTTTTATATGCAATTATGCTCTTGTGGGATCTACCATTTTGTTTTCTAGTGAGCAACTTCTCAAGGTGGGAGGATACATTGATTGTATTGGAACAATGGAAATGTGGAATCTACAGCTACTATAGGTTTCAGTTACAGTAATAGAAAACCTATTAGATTAAAAGAACACACTTTCCTGAGAAAATAACAAAATCAAAGCTGCTGACGGATGTCTGTAAAATAGTTTGGTATAAATACTAAAAATAATAAAGTTTGTGAATTGTTTTTATTCATTTAAGCATTCATTTATGTATTTGCTTTCTAGAAACCTTTTGCCCTTTATCGGGTTTAGGTGTTAAAACAACTATATAGAACAAAAATGGGGCACATTGATCATGTAAAGTGACCCAGCAAACATTCCAAATATAGATAACTTAAAGGTATACATAATAAATACTTTAACATGTTTTTTTTTTTTATGCATTTTCCTACAGCAAAATAAAATGAATTTGCCATTTTGAGCTACCAGTCAGTATTTCTGTTCCACCCACAAAAAAAAACAAAATAATTTGTTTAATAAAGATCATTGTCTTTGATACCCACCCACATATAATTTATGTTACTTTATAGTGCAGAAACACTGCACTACGCCTCCATTTTTCACAGCTGATACACTTACAGACTTAACCCCTAAATAACTCTCTACTCTCTCTTCAATTATTTCCCAAGCCTTTGTTTCCCCCTTTTCATTACTTCACCTTTTGTTTCAATAAACCTTTAGTATGTGAGTTTGTGAACTCTGTCATGCAAGGCACTTTGTATAAAGGTATCATCTATATGATAGCTCAAGGGCATGGTCATCAACTCCTTTCGTATAAGCCTGTCAAATTACGTATTGCCATAACTATGTTTTGTTGTTGTTTAGTCGTTCAGTCATGTCCAACTCTTTGTGACCCTATGGACCGCAGCATGCCAGGTACATCTGTCAGTCACTGCCCCTCTTAGCTCCATTAAGTTTATGTTCATTGCTTCAATTACCTCATCCATCCTTCTCTGCCGTGCCCTTCTTTGTGTGCCTTCAGTCTTTCCCAGCATCAGAGTCTTCTCTATGTCCAAAGTTGGCTATTATGGGGACCCATAAATTGGAGGAGCTATGTTTTTGAGGGAGGCCAGTGAGCAGCGTATGGTCCTTTCAGGACCTGAGGGAGCAGTAGAGCTTGGTGGGCTGGAAATGAGAGGCAGAGGAAGTATTATGAGCTAATACTTCCGGCATGTAAGTGTGTATTCAGAAGTAGAGTTGTTTTACTGTAGTGCATTACACTGCCACTTAATACCCTCCTCCTTCCCCACAAAAGAGCTTGTTCATGGCACCTGGCTATAGAAGGCAGGGTCTATGTGGGAAAAATAAACAAAGGGAGATTTAAATGTATTGTTATCCAAATGAAGCTCCATTTCCAGGTAGGTACCTCTGGGCAGCCGCCTTGTTCACCTAGTTATACATCTGGCCATGGTTAAAGGGATATGGAAATCTGATTTTTCTTTGTTGCATCAGAAGTAGGGGATTTGATAATGTGCAAATGTATGTTTTTTTAGTTTTAGTTTTTTGTTTTTTTCATATGTGGTTCTTAGAGCAAAGAAGTGAAATAAAATGTAAAGTTTTGATTAATATTTTTTAATGAAAAACAGGCTAGTCTAAGATTTGCTTTTCCAGCAAGTAAATTAATATATTAATATTTTAATATTGGTTTATCATTTACCATTAATTTAGAAGATGCTGATAGACTGGCAAGCTGTTGACGTCAAGATTCCCCCGGACTTCCTGCTTGTATGCATAAGAAGTGGAGCTGTAAATACTGATAAGCTGTCATAGAAAGAGGAAGTTAATGAGAGGAGCTTAAAGCTAACATCTTGCCATTGTATAAACCTTTTCTATTTTATTTTTAATTCCCTATTAAAATAAACTTAAATGGTTCAGACACATATAACATCTATTCATTTATGTGATTAAAAATAAACACGTAAAACAATCCTAGTAGTGTACATAACTACCAATTTAAAGCAACAGTTCACTGAAAACCATAAGAAATAACAAAGGGCCCTTTTCTATTAGAACTCACAAATGTCTCTAACCCGTAATTCTTGCTGCAGCTGTTTTTCTCTCTAAATGTTTAGATGTATTCTATTGACTCCAGCTCACAATTTACCTCCTTAAGCCTAAACTCGTAAAGCCTGCCTTTTTTTTTTTAAGTACAGTTTCAGGGGGCGTGATCATATGATCTGACAATATTTAAGCAAGGCCGTAATTTACTTCTTAGACGCGGCCAATAGTAAATTATGTCATCATGCGTCAGTAAAACATGGACGTTAGACGTAATCTGCAATCAGAGGCTACGATTTAATGAGAGCCAATCCCATATAATAGTTGTCGAAGGCTCTTTGCAGGCCGCAAATGCTGACCCTCGAAGCGAGGGGCCGCATTTGCGGAGGTGGAGGTTCTACGACACATTACTCGCTGTAAAAAACAACCCAGAAAAGCGGGACTTTGAAAACAAAAACCACGCTGCGGGACTTAGAAGAAAAAAAAATACGACCCGCGGGGTCACACAAATACGAACTTAACGGCCACAACGCGTATATCAAAAAACACCAAAACCATTGAAAAATAACAAAAAAACATAAAAGAAACTCGCACAGAGCACGGGGGGACAGCCAGGACGTCTGGGGGTGAGGTTGCACGCAAATTAAAGTTGAATTTAAGGAGTTTCACAACTTAAGTCGGCTAAGCGAGAGAAAAAAAATGTCGGCCGAAAAAAATGAAAACGAGGCTACACGACCCCGAAGCGCAGAAAACAATGACAAGGACCTATGACTTTGATTAGGACCCGTGGAACATATATATAAAAAAAACAAGGTACATAAATACACAGTTAGGAAGCACGAAAAATGCACGCGAACTGCGTAGCACATAGACAAACGACAGCATTTTACAACACGAACACATTCCGTATCTAAAATGGCGCTTTACACAACTAAACCAACGATTTGCCTTCGCGCACGCAGCATATTTCTAATGCACAGTTGGGACATTGATGACACTTTCTCCTCAGGGCAGAGCAGTCCAACTGTACATTGTATGCTGCAGGGAAATAAAAAGAGATACTTAGCTCTTCAGGCTATTCATTGCTGGATATATCAGTTACAAATAAGTAAAGTATATTAATTTATTAAGTAAATAATTAATTATTATTGAAAAAATAGACATATATGTCTGTCTTTATGATGAGAGCCAAAGGCACTCTGAGGAGAAAAAGTAAACAAGAGGAGAGGCTCGCTATGAGCGCCAAAGGCACTCAGCGCGAGGCTCACAATGAATGTCGAAGGTCCTCAGAGTAGAAAAAGCTTTACATGGTGTGTCCAACAGCATTGCCATTGCTTAAAATTGTATTGCCCCGTCATTTTTGACTGGCAAGTCGCTAGTAAGTAATATTTGCTGATCGGGCTCACAATCAAGCAATCTAGCACTCTATAAAATGCATTGGATCATCTGTTAAAGTCCATTTGGGTTTCATGATACGTATCGACCCCTTGAGTCACAGGATGAATATTACTCAGAAATAACATTTAAAAATATTAATTGCATATTTGTTATTGATTTTTTTATTTGGTTTGATATTGTACCGCAATTAATTATAATGTATTTCCATGCCCTCCCGTGCTTTTATAGTACAGTATTGTGTGTTTAAGTGCTGTTACAACTCTACTAAATGTTTGAAAAAGCCCTTGTGAGTCCTATTTAGTACTCATAATATTTTTGACAGAAACGTGAGTTTTTTTCAATTGTGGCTTAGACTTTATTTGCGAGCTAGAGCTACAGGTCTAATAGAATATCGATTTTGTGTAACTTTAATTATTTAGAGCTCTTAATATTTGAGCTGTGCCAAAACCAATGGAGTTCTAAGGCCAAATTCAGACTGCGAGTAGCTAATAGAATATGTGGCAATATTAAGAACTGTTTTAAGTGTGTATACATTTACGAATGGGGCAATGGCGTTATCCGTCACTTACATTTTTTTGGGAGAACTAATTTTCATGTAAAAAAAAATATTTTCTCATAGAATCCTGGAGCTGTTCGCACAAGTTGAAAAATCGCTGGGAACCTTTTTGAAAGTGAGACAAAGTCTAAAGCGTTTGAAGGTCAGCTTTGATGTTCTTTTTTTCGTTAATTGTATTTATTTTCTATATTGAATATTCTGTCTTATTAATATGCAGTTTATTATGCAATGTGAGGTGCACTTATTCAGTTCACATCACAGCCTTGTATATTGATTGTTTCCAAAACTGTAATGTGCAATAAATGATTATCCACAAGAGGTCAGCCATTTAGAGCCTACAGAGCTCAATTTACCGTACATGTTTTAATATAAACAATTCATATTTGATCATTAACATACATATGCTATTTATTAAAATGTATGGTTAAAAGTATGTGATTATAATTTTTCATCTTTTGTAATTAAGAGACCACAGTGGTCAATTGTTTTCCTATATGTTCTTTTGAATAATTAACTTTATATAATAGGCAAAATATTTTTAGGAAGCAAGATAAATAATTACAATCCGTTATGTATTGTCGGTTTCCATTTTCTCCCCAGCATATTCTGTCTGCTGCTTTCTTAGGGGTGTGTCGCTGTAAATTAATGAGCTTACAGCAATTCTGTGAAAAGAACTGGCAGTTTTAGTGTTCACATTCCCATTGTGCAGAGGGAAGCTTCCAAGTCATGAAATTGATCAGCAAAATTAACAACTAATTTGCATACTCCAGATCAGAGAGATCTAAAAAGGTTGACTTTGATGGACTAAAGTCGTTTTTCAACCTCAATTACTATGTAACTGTAAAAATGTAAATGGTAGACTGCAAAGCAGAGTTGCACAGAACAGCTAATTAGTGGCTGTATTATTTTCTTTTTTATATTCTAAAAATGACTTTCCTCCTTTTTCTGTGTAATTCTTCAAATTATATGACTATAGTGATCCATTAAATCTCAAGCAGAATTTGTGTTTTTAAATATTCCATATTTGGTTATATTTATTATTACAACAAAACAATGTTTAGATGCTCAGTATGTGTCCAAGCTGCAACCAACACTTGTGTGACCCCAGGGACCCCCCACTGGGTAGTCAGGACACCTGTATCCTGGTCACCAATTCAACTCCATAGGTGGAGCATTAAAATACAAAACCTGGACACAAGCTGTGCTCACCATGCCTTGTTTATGAAACATTTAGTAATGGACTGGATTCCATTACAAACCTGGTGTGAAAGGAAAAACTGCATAATTTCGAAGAGTAAACCAATTTGACTGGTCGTCGCAAAATAACTACGAGGTCATCTGGTGTGCCCATTATATCTAAAATGTTTGACATAATTAAATGGATATGGACGGTTTCCTAGGATTATAACATACCTATATATCTATTTACTTTTATGTTCTTTGTTATTAAGAAATGCTTATAGACCCAGTTTTTACAGATTAAAATCAAACAAATAGTACCTTCTGAGGTCAGCCCTCTGCAGCTCTTGAAGACACAGTTTCTGTAGTACTGGCTGTGTAGTCTCTCATACTAACCAATCGGGGCAAAGTCTCTGCAACATGTTAGGCCGTGCTATTTACGCATGGTCACCGATTGGCACAGCTAGTGCTACAGAGTCTGTATCTTCATTTGCTGCAGTTGGCAGATCCATACAGGGACTATTTATTTGATTTTAGTCAGTAAAAACTGACCTTAGAGACACTTCTTAATAAAGTAAAGTATATACAAAAAGATCACAGGGACATTATATACCTAGCAAAATACAGATCTCTCTGTATATTTTTTGCCAAAAAGCTGTTCTACTTATATACTACTTTCTCTAAAATAGCATTTTTTTACATAAATCTTAAAACTTTCACCTTCCATCTTCACATCAACACCACTTTTTGTGTCCATTTATTTTCTGAAATATACAGAACTTTATTAAATGCCTAATACATTTTATGGCTGGTATCATATCACCCCTCTCCATTCTGTCCCCTAATATATACATATTAAGGTCATTAATTATTATAAAAAAAGTTTAAAGGTCTAAAACTTATAATAAGACAATTTATTGTCTTCTGTTGATTTATTTCTGATTTATTAGCATCCTTTTGGAGATATGGTATAGTATTCTATGTGAAGTATTACTAGGGATTTGTAGACTGGTTCTCATTCTGATGCTAATTACTCATCTATTACAACTAGGCATCCCATTTGCTTTTCCTGCAGTTCTGTTGCATTGTTTTTCTACTTTTAAATCATGCAATATAATAAACTCCAGTGAAAATGTACTGTACAGGGGGTTGCGCAGTTCAAATGTCTTTATTCCTCGGTGTGGTGGACATGTGTGCTTCTGTTTACCCAATTTAGGGGGAAGCTGTTGTAATGTGTCCTAGCTGTTAACAGCACATGCTGTGACATTTACTGCACGTATGAATTTCAAGTGTGAGACATACAAAGCTAAGTGGGTGGTATTTAAATGCAAAGCAGAGGACAGAGCAAAAATATTTGTGCTGTATCTAAGTATTTGGGAAGCTGTGGCTTCTCTGCAGCACATATATGGTTTATGGCTGATAAGAATGCCAAACTGGTCTAAAAACGGAAACTGGACAGAACTTTTAACTTGTCAGGCATTTACTTAAATGTGTTTTTGAAATAAGGTGTATATATAGACAACAATAATTGCTGCAAGGATTGCATATTACTCTCATTAAAAGATGGCTTGAATCCCCCTTCACTATTTTTTTAATAAATGGTATTTTTACATTTTGGTTATAAGATTAAACAATATATACATAAACACACATGTATGCGTGTTTGTGTCGGTGTGTGGCTATATATGTGTATATATATATATATATATATATATATATATATATAAATAATTGTGAATACATAGTACATTTGTGCTCACATTTAAACTTCTAAAAAAAAAGTTTAAAAAACTTGTTTCTTCCTCGTAATTCTGATAAATACACTTATTACACTGCATCCTGGGAACCTGGACAGGGACATGCAAATGTGTCCATAAAGGCTTCACTCTTTAATCCAAAAAAATATTTCAAACATGGTTCATTTTAAGCATATGCCTGATGTATTACAAAGCTTTAAGGAAAGCTGGATGGATGGATGTATCAAGGTACAAGCCAGGAAACCTACCCACAGACAGCACTGCTGAGAGTTTACTGCCTCTCATCGGTGTAGGTAGGGCCTGTGTAGTAGATTTTGTGGTGATAATCATTTAATTTATGGTGGGCAAAAGAGCAATAGAAGCCTCCACCGTACAGTGTGTGTGTATGTATGTATGTATGTATGTATGTGTGTGTGTGTAAATATATATATATATATATATATATATATATATATATATAAAATCTGGAATGAAGTGATATATGTGACAAATAGAGGAATTTTAATGTGTGTACAATAATTATTTAAATAAAAAGTATTAATGTAAAAAGGAAGAAGGGCTTGAGGTCACAAAATTTATAAGATGCTTTTATCCACTACACCATGTCTCTATATGAGTAGCAATGAAGAAACTAATAAAGTTAAAATATAATTAGTGTGATACTCAATACAAATTTATATGAAATTTAGGAGCCAGTCATGTTAATAAGGAGCAAAATGGAAATGGTCTTAGGAGACAGTTTATGGATTATAATAAAAAAAAAAAAAAATATATATATATATATACATATATATATATATATATATATATATATATATATATATATATATATATATACATATATTTATAAATATTTCTATAATAAAGTTAGAAGCCAGCAGTGGCTTTTCGGGATATGGCAAGCCCTAATTATCTAAGCAGTAGCTTGTTGGGAAGAGTGCCTTCAAGAGTCATACAACCAGTTTCTCCAGCCTCCATAGAAGCTATGATGCGAAACGTGTGCATCAGGCTGTGACGTCAGACGCCTGCAACAGAGGCACTTACAGGCAGCACTAAAAGTTACGTTTTAATTTTCTTATAAGTTCAAACACAGTTTGGGATTAATAGATGTGTTCTATTAAAGGGTACTTTCTGTCTCTACAAGCTATTTAATATGAATGGACTTATCAAGAATTTTTGCACACAAGTGCTATTTTATTATTAATTAATAAAGGTTAAACTTTAACACTTGAGTGATATTACAATGTGTATTGGAGGTTTATATTTGATAAGTACTATGGGTTATTTCCTTAACCTAAACTCTATGTTATGCATTTATACATAATATCAGATATTTGAGTTAAAGTCTCCTCCAGTTAGATATTAGACAGTCCTTTATATACCAGTTACCAGTGCTTTTCTGTCTCTTTTGTATATTTATGTAGTATCAATTACAGATTACTGGTATTATTATAGAACAGTCTTCAGTGTCTGTTGATTGCATATAATAACTTGTTGGACCTATAATTTCTCTTCAGTTTCCAAATATGACAGTATTTAATTGAAATACTAATTTAAAAAAAAACACACAACTTTTCCACGGGACTTTCCTCCTTCTGATGGTGCAGAGCATATATGGTGCCTATGTTGTTGTTGTTCAGTCCTGCAGTCGTGTACAACTCTCGGAGACGCAGCACAACAGGCATATCTTGTGTGTGGCTGTGCTTATCCGTATGGTTTGCATGACAAAGATACTGGAGTAGGTTGACAGTGCACTGCAATTTATCTGACCTCTCTGCTGTGACCCACTCATCTTGGGTGAGCCTACATGGTATAGCTCACAGCTTCATTGTACAAGTACACAAGCACATTCACCATGACAAGGTAGCAATCCAGAAGGGGGTGGTACCTATAGTGTCCCATTAATAATTAAGTGTAATTGAAGTTCACTTATATTTACAGTTCTGCTTTCCCAATATTTTCTGATATTTTTCAAGACTATTGAACATAGGTGTATGCACTGATACATATAATCTCAAAACACATACTAGACTTATGTGTCCTATTGTGTAATGTACTTTCTGATTTCCTAATATTTTACTATATATTTAAATCTAGATTCATTGCATGCAGCATAAGTGACATTATTAGTTTAAATACATATTTGATTTTAAATATATTTTTATTAACCATCACCTTCACTGTTAAATCTAGTGAAACTATTTTGTTCATGACTCATTGGTATTTGAGAACAATCCACTAGATCTGTGGTTTTAACCAGGGCCATGTGAAAAAGACTGAGGGTCTAATGATTTTATATCATATTATGATGTAGGACACAGTCAAATCTAGGATCTCTGGTCTAGTATCTCACAGTCAAATCTAGGATCTCTGGTGCAGTGGTCGCCCTCCGATCCTTCCCATGTGATAGCCATACGTTTCTCTGGAGTGGGTTAGCATGTCTTATTTGGACATCATGCAGCTTAAATGGAAAATGTCTAGATTTCTCTAGGAATATAAGATCTATCCTGTTATAGTTACGGCACAGGTCCGCGGCTGCAGTGTGGAGACCAACCGCTAGACGGCGCTGTTGATATTTTGCAGCGCTACTGATATGTTAGAGAAGTTCTAAGCTTAGAACGGTAGCCAAACCCTCACCCTAACAGTTTACCTAAGCTTTGTGTCTATGATATGGCACTGGAATATCGGCCGCGTCATTTGGCTGTTGGTCACTGCACTGCAGCGGTGGACCGGTGCCGTAAACATAACAGGAAAGGAATGGAATATAATGTACTGTGTAGCTTTTTACGTTTATTTGGTTTATTTTATTAAGAGGTACTTAAAAACTTTGCTTTTTTTCTGCCTAAAAACCATACAAATAGGGCTCTGAAGTGCACCGTTTCACATTAGCCAATCAGTGACCGTCTCTCAGCAGTATGTTGCCGAGACGTAGTCCCTGATTTGCTACTATAAAAACACTGCGAAACCAGTACATTTGTCCCTTTAACTGTAATGGGTTACTAGTGCTATACTATATTCATTATTTTTGTTTTGGAATTGCTTAGATTGTAAACTCCTTACAAGAGCAGAACCCTCAACACATTGAGCGGGATTGTATAGTCGTAATGTTATTAATGTTTTACGCGTCTCGTGAGCATTTTCCAGCTTTTGTAATAGTGTATTTTGTACGTCGTAGTGTGATGTGTAAAGTGCTGCGCGTTTGGCAATGTTTTGTGAGGTCCGCGGTCGTGTAGCCTTGTTTTAATTTTTTTTCGGCGGCCATTTTTTTCCTTGCTTAGACGATTTTCAAGTCCCGAAAATTGTCTAAATCAAGTTAAATTTGCGTTCACCTCACTCCCAGACGTCCTGGCTGTTGCCCCATGCTGTCTGTGATGTTTTTGTAATTATAATTTTTTTGGTGTATTTAGTGTGTTTTTATTTTTTTTATTTTTTTTTCATTTTCGTCATTCGGCCGCTAATCTTTTTGCATCTCGTATTTTTTTTTTCTAAGTCCTGCGTCTCGTATTTTTTTTCTAAGTCCCGCGGTTGTGAACAGCTTGCACGCCCAGGCGATCCCGCGTTTAGGAAGTGTTTTTCGCCTAAGTCCTGCGCTTTGCAGTGGGTTAACGGCTAGCCTCGCCATGCGAGGTTCGCAGGCGGCGCTCATCGCCCAAGTACTAAGTGTTAACGTCTTGCCTCGCTTTGCAAGGCTCACAGTGATGAGCGCCTTTGGTGCTCATCGGATAAATGCTACATGTTAACGGCTCGCCTCACTTTGCAAGGCTCGCAAGCGATGAGCGCCTGTGAAATGTACGCACCTCGCAAAACGTGACAATGTCTCGCAGTTTGACAACTATTATATGTGATGATAATAATATAGACACAATTTTAATGGAGCCCGCAACTGTTTTGTTTTTTGTTGTTTTTGTTTTGTTTTTTTTCTCAACCGTTTTGTTCTAAATTGTAAGGTCTATAAGGGAATTTTTACACAAAGGCACACATAGAGAAGTATTATTCTCAAACATTCAAATGACAAACTAGAGATTCATTTTTAACTTTGGGAGTTGTTTTTTTTTTTCTATTCTCAACAGCAACTCAAATCACCTGCCTCCTCTAACATGTCAAATTATTGTAGCATGAAAAATGTCAGTTCTATGAATTTCACATGCACACCTGAACTTCTCTAAGTTTACCCCTTTTATAAAAGAGTAATTTAATTTTATATTTTGGTGGAAGTTTCCATTTAAGAGCATTCCCTTTTTTTTTTATTGTGTTACTGCAGCAAGTGTCATGTATATTCCTATATATAGTGCTTCAGGAGAAATATTTGCACTATATAAATGAGTATACAAATTATGCTTTTTTTGCATTAATCCCCACCTTATATTCAATAAAATAAGACCTGTTAATAATTCCTTATTTTGCATTGAATCCCACCAAATATTCAATAATATAAAAAAAATGAGTAATAATAAATATTTTTTTTGGATTAAAGCCCACCAAGTATTAAATAATATAAGGAGTAATAATAATTTTGTGTTTTGCATTCAATTCCACCATATATTCAATGGAGTAATAATAATATTTTATTTTGCATTAAATCCCACCATATATTCAATAATAAAAAATAGGGACTAATCCTAATTATTTATTTTACATTAAACCTCACCATTCAATAAACATGTTCTTTGCATCTTGGTGTAGATATTTTAGCTGGTTAGTGGGTGGTATTTTAGTTACAGTCGGCTTACCTTGAAAGAGGTGGGAAATAACATGTAGATAGCGGATATTTCTGTCTATTAACTCACACATATATCACACGCTGTACACCTTCAAACTAAATCAGCCTTCCGGGGATGAAGTGTTAATCTGTCCCAGCAGCTGCTGATTTATGAATGGATGAAAAACTATAGAAGACATATTATTAAACTGGCTTATTGTCAACTGCAATGCTTAAGCTATGTTGAAAATAGCAACTCGTCTATTTGTGCTGTAATTTGGAGTTGTTAGGAATGCCATTAACATAGCTCACTCTTCTATGTTTTTATTTCAGGCTTTGGAGGGCAGCAGAGAGCTTGGAAATATTACTGGCCTAGGAAATACATCAAATAACCTGAAAGCTGAAGTGCAGAAAACTAAAGCTCTGAGTAAGAAGAATATCTCCTATATTTCTAAGATTGATGTCTGGTTTTCCATAGAGTTCCTTTTATTATTAAAGCTGTTCATCCCCTTTCTTTATTCAGAGAACATTAAAATAATAAGATTATAATGTAACACATAAGTTCCAATTTCCTGTATTATAATGTTTTTTTCTCCTTAAAGGCATATATACATTTCATGGATTATGAATGCATCTAATAGAGGAGAATCTGTGCTTTATGCAAACTTTTATTGCATGAAAAAAAATCCAAAAATAAACATTAGCAAACTTAGCCTAAAGTTTGCGTATTTTCATTTGTTTCCTTGTAGTTGGTTTTCAGAAGGAATGCCGCTGAAAATCCAAGCTAAATTAGCATAAAATTCATAATTTGTTGTAACCAATCACAGGCAGCAATAAGATTGTAGCGATATGGGAATTCAGTCTCTGCAGCAAAGCATCAGGGGATTTGTAGTCTGATTTCCCCTCTCTCTCTCCTCCCTTGAATGATACAAATGCTCTGGATCTCTGCTCGGTGCTGCTGCTGCCTGGAAGGTTAGTATAGGGTTAAACATACATGAGTGCAGTGTTTCTATTGGTTAGTACCAGGTGCTTATGTAAGCAGCTCTGGGGGTGTGGAATTTTTTTTTTTTTTTTAAATAAAATAAATCTGTATGTGTATAGAATGACTTCATGTAATGCGTGTTTCTAATATAAGCCGTATGTGTTGGATTAAAAAAAGTTAAAAACCAGGACATTTTCCATATACCTTTAATTATTTGAACCTTAGAAGTTCCCAAGAGAAACTGGAGAGTATTGTGCTTGCTCTGTCCCTAGCTTGATATTTAAATGATTCAAAGAGGGAGGAAGCTTTTGTATTTGATACTAAAATTGATAGATTGTGTTTTATTAATGGTCCACTGTATGTTAATTTTCGTAACTCCACTTAATGGTGAAAATGTATTTAGAAAGCAAAATGTTTACATATTATATGCTATTACACTTTACTGCAGGGTTCCATTTTCTTCTCTAAGCTGATTCTGCTGCTACAAGCTGAAGAGGATGCAGTCATTGTAAACTAAAGAGTTTTCCATTACTTCTATGGAAGTCACTGGCAGTTGTAGCCACCATGTTGCCATTGTTGTAGCCACCATGTTGCCATTGAGGTTATAGAAACTTCTTCCAACCCACATTTCTCCTCCCACTTCAAGACATTTATCAGCAAGATTTAGTAGACATGACTGCAGTATAAGTGCATATACAGTAAAAGGCAATAAATTATAGACAATATAATTTTTTTACGTTCTAAAATCATTTGCATATTTTCTCCTGCATTGTATTTTAAAGAAAAGATTGCAGCTGTTATTTAGTAATGGATAAATAAAGCACTCTTTCTTACTAATACTTGCTCTTACTTCGAACAATTTAAGAGATCGGGGGAGGCGAAAGTAACATCCACCGCTACGTTTTTGTTACGATTTTAAGTTTTTTTAAACTTCGGCTCACTTATTTTTCATATAACATAGTTTTATAGACAAAATGTGATGAAATACAAAAAAAAATAAAAAATTGGAGTATTACTTGTCCATATGTAACCACCACAATTTCATCTTTTATTTAGATTCACTCTACATCTCTGTAAATACAGTAATTAGATTGACTGAGCGTTTCCCTAATTCCTTCCTTTGCGGCAAAATTCTTGTTGCTCACAGTGGTGGAGGGTCCTGGTGCAAAATAATTTGGCGCCCCACCTTGCAACTTCTCTATACAAGATACGTGCATTTAGTGGTCAGTGAAAATTAAAAATATATATAAGTGGGCAGATTACCCCTAGTTTGATCAAATCACCTTTCTATGCAGTTAATTTATTAGGGAAAGGGGGCAGATAATTAGAAACCAATTTACTCCAACTATCAGACTACCCTTACACTGTTGTGCACCTGTTGCACCAGCAGTAGCTCTGCCACTGGTTGCCCAGCTTACAAGTGCACTACAAAGTGTCCCTGCATTGGGAAAGCTTTGTAATGTGAGATACAAATGATAGATTAGAATGGAACGTGCCCACATCCTCTTCTGTATTGTCATCAGTTACAAGTCTTCAGTAATGAAATGTAATGTTAAAACAGAAATGTGATGTCTTTGTTTGCAGAGTAGAGAGACAGAATTAGATGTAATGGTTATCAGTTGGTTAATGATAATACACTCACTAATATATATGTATTCTTTTATAAATTTAACATTGTTCGCAACAGAATAAAGGATATAACAATTTAGATCTCATCACACAATCATTGTGTTATGGTCAGCAGCATATAAATCTGCAACACTGCAACATTTCATACTTCTTGCTCCCTTTTACTTGCTGTCATGCTCTCTTTTGCACTCTCTCTTGCTCTTATTTTCTTGTTTGCTCTCTCGATTTTTCGTGTTAACTCTCATGCTCCCTTTTGCTTGCTTGCTTTTGCTTGTTTCTCTTACTTGTTCATCCTCACGCTCTTTTGCTCGCTCTCAATTGCCTACATGCTCAATATCTTGCGGCTATTTGTTTGCTGTCTTGCTTTCTCTTACATGTTTCTTCTAAAACTTCCTCACTTTCAAGTTCCTTCCTTCTTTTTCTCTCCTGCTTTCATTTACTTTCTCACTCTATTGCTTACTATTGCTTGCTTGCTTGCTCGCTCTCTCTCTCTCTCTCTCTCTCGCTTATTCTTTCACACTCTATCTCTGATTGTCTCTCTTTCTTTTTCACACACATACACACACGAATCTATACAATACTTAGGAGCCAGGTAGATTTTTAGAAGCCAGAGAGAATGCTTCTGTGAGCCTATGGGGAAACCTGTTGATAGAGGTACAGCCAAAATGAAAACCTTTAGGAACCTGAAAATATTTATTTACATAAGAGTTTTCACAAATGTCATTTTACGTAATATCTTTCATTATCCTTGAAATATATCTTGTAAGTGTATTTAAAAGTGAATTATGTTCGCAAAAGCACACCCTGAGGCCAGATCACAATACCGCTCTCTGTATGATAGCTGGTAAATACTGTATCATGTGACACGCCAAATGGGAAAATGTACATTATAAACTTTCCATTGCTGTGTGTCCTAGAGAAACACTCTCCTTTTTTTTGGGGGGGGGGGGGGGGGGGGGCGTAAAAACGAAACTCTTTATTTTGAATTTGATTTGAAAGTTTAGTTATTTTTTATAATTAAAATCACTAATTGTGCAGGTACCCTAACATTAGCCAGAATTCACCATTGATTGTATGGACTATGAAACTTTCTCTGGCTTAGATAGCATGTTTCTCTGACAAAATGCAGAGAGTTTGCTTTTTTAAAGGACTTTGTGAAGATAAAATATTTTAACACACAAATTTTTACATCACTAATTAAAAAGTTCTGTTTCCCTTCTAGTATGTGAAGCAAAGAAAATCAAGATGCGTTAAAAGGTAATGAAAGGTAAGTACCAAGACAAAAGAAAAATTATATATATGTTGAAAGCATTATATTGCAAGAGATGCAGCTCGTTATTCGTTAAAAAAAATATTTCTTCAATAAAGAGTATCATTAAGTCCCCTACTTACACTTTATCTTTTCTGCCCTTGAAAAAAGGTCACCCCTTGAGATAAGGAGAAAGAAATCCCAACTTAAAGAAATGTAATGAGGATTTTACTTTAAGGGCAGTCAGATTGTAGAACTGACTACCAAAGGAAGTTATGACAGTATATTTAATAAATAACTTTAAAAATGGAATGTATATATTCTTGAATATACAGTGCCTTGCAAAAGTATTCACCCCCCCCCCCCCCCTTGACTTTTTACCTATTGTGTTATATTACAACCTTAAGTTCAATGTTTTGTTAATCTGAATTTTATGTGATGGAGCAGAACACAATAGTCTAAGTTGGTGAAGTGAAATGAGAAAAATATATACATAAAACTATTTTTTAGAAATAGAAAACAGAACATTGGCATGTGCTTATGTATTCACCCCTTTATGAAGCCCATAAAAAGCTCTGGTGCAACCAATTACCTTCAGAAGTCACATAATTAGTGAAATGATGTCCACCTGTGTGCAATCTAAGTGTCACATGATGTGTCATTACATATACACACCTTTTTTTGAAAGGCCCCAGAGGCTGCAACACCTAAGCAAGAGGCACCAATAACCAAACACTGCCATGAAGACCAAGGAACTCTCCAAACAACTAAGGGACAATGTTGTTGAGAAGTACAAGTCAGGATTAGGTTATAAAAAAAAATATCCAAATCTTTGATGATCCCCAGAAGTACCATCAAATCTATCCTAACCAAATGGAAAGAACATGGTACAACAGCAAACCTGCCAAGATGATGAAAATCCTCAAATTAAATGATGCAAATTTCAAGTTGTGAGGCAACAAAACACGGAAAATGCCAAGGGGGGTGAATACTTTTGCAAGGCACTGTATTATTCAATAATATAGTATTTGGGATCAGGAAGGAATGTTTGCTCCTTGTGAGACAACTGTCTATTTCAGTGGGGTTTCTTGTATGTCTTCATCTGGAGAAATTAACAGCCTTATTAAATTGCGATTCAGTAAATTTAAAAGGGCTCTATTTAAGCACACAGCATATTTTTTTACAGAAGTTTTTAGTTAGTGAACTTCTATCCAAAAGCAAGGTTTTCACTAACTAAAAACTTCTGTAAATAAAATATGCTATGTGCTTATATAGAGCCCTTTTAAATTTACCAAATTGCAATTTAATAAGGCTGTAAATGTTCAACCTCTTTAGATCTATTCTGAACCTTGTAGTAAGTGAACACCATGGACCAATAGTCTTTTTATTTCATCCTCAATTACTATGCATCCGTATCCAATAACACACTTAAAGTAAAAATACCCTTACTTCTAATATAGATGGACATTTGTTTTAACCTACACAGTTAAAGAGACACAAAACCCAATGTATTGTTTTTAAGCATTTTAAAAAAGCATGTTTTAAACATTACAAAAGATGAATTTGTATGGGAAAATAGGATCTATCCTGTTATGTTGTAGGGTCAGGTCTGCCGCTGCAGAGCGGCCTCCAACCGCTAGATGGCGCTGCCAATATGTGAGAAGATCTAAGCTTATAACGTTAGCTATTCCCTTGAACTAACCCTCACCCTAACCCCAACCCTAACAGTTTTCCTAACCCTTGACTCTATGATATGGCACCGGAATATCAGCAGCGCCATCCAGCGGATGCTCACCGTCACTGCTGCTGCTTTGTGCTGCGCTACAATAAGAGGATATGACCAGAAAATATTAAGTAAAGCCTATTTAAACTGCATTGAAACTAACAAAAATGACAGAGTGTACTTTAGTCTGTAGATCTTATTGGGTGGCAGAGGACAAGCCCCCAAGTGCAGTTACACTTTTCATTTTTGTGCTCCGAGACCTTTATTTGAAGAAAGAAAACATCTTGATTGGTTTGAATGATTGAAAAGCAGCCTTTCAGATATTATATACAAGTCCTATCTCTGACCTGGGACTTAAGCAGGTGGCAAGATGTTAGCAGTTTCTTCACTACCAAAGTTACAAAAAGATTTTACAAATCTGCATCTGTACAAGACTGAGATGTGAGGTGTTTAAACTTAATGAGAAATCGTTAGGAAGGACTTAGTTACTAAACATCTTAATTGAATAGAGAAGATATTCAGTAGCTTAGAATCTCATTCAAAATATTTTAGCAAGTGGCCAATGTCAGCAGTGAGTTAGCTTTTGTGCCTTTGTGTTTGTAATTGGCTATGTCAACCTACCTACTGTGGTGAGTCCTTCCTTTAAGGTGTTGTATATGTATAGCAGTGAGTGTCCTTTTTGCCCCCAGCGGGGTATCCCCCCTGTATTGTGATGCAGGTGTTTGTGATTTCCTGAGTAATCGGTGCACTTGTTCAGATCACTCTTCATTGTGTATGCGCATTCTGGAAGATCCTTACCTAACCACTGTATTTTGGGGGGGGGAAATGATGTTTGTGAAGTATGTAACAAAATAACAATATTAGCAGCGATATAAGCCAGGATCATAAAAGCGTTTTTGGGAAAGTTTTAGATTTAGCAGAGCCTGCTTGTAGCCTGAGTGGGAGGGTTGTTATACTGGCAATATTGCTTCTATTTACATGGGTGTATTTAGGTTTTATGCTGAACTAGGCCATTCAGGATTTCATGCCCCCATGCCCACTAGCAGCTTCCTCTTTGCCCTTACTACAGCTCAGATCATACGTGTATGTGTGTGTACGTATATATATATTTGCATATCCCTGCCAAGGTTCCCAGAATACAGTTTAATAACTGTACTTCTCGGAATTCTGGGAATGAAGCAAGTTTTTTGTTTTAGACATTCAAAAAATGACAGCAATGAAATTGTAGTGAGCTAATGCTGTTTGGTGTATAATAATGAAATATATAATACATTAATAACCTATTTTGAAGCATTGTGTTGAAGAGCTGACAATCTGTTTTGATGTTGCTGCAGCATTAGTGGTGTGGAGCTGCTGTGTAAGCGTGATGAATGTGTGCAGTGTAATAGTGTGCGTGCGTGAGATGAAACCGTTAGCGTAGTTGTGTAGTTCCGCATTGTTCTAAAATGGCGGGTAATGTGTGGTATGCGTCTTAGCGGAATATCCGTAGGTGTTTTGTGGTGTTTTGCGAGTTTCTTGTTGTGTTTTGCGTGTTTAGAGTGCTGTAGCCGCGTTTTCGTTTTGTTCGGCAGGCATTTTTTCTCCGGCTTAGAGATTTTTTTAGTGTCTAAACTCTTTTATTTTGAGTTAAATGAAGGTGTAAGTTGCTTTTTTGAGGTCCTGGATGCTCCCTCTTGCTGTAGGTAAGCTTTTTATGTATGTGTTGTGTGTATTTATTGTGTTTTTTATTTTTTCATGTTCGCGGGTTGCGTCCGATTTTTGCGAGGTCGTAATGTGTGGTAACGTGTCTCGTATGTTTTTTGCGTTACGACGTGAAGTTTGCGAGTATCGCAGTTGCTGGCAAGGAGCGCCTGTGGCTCTCCTTGCCAGCAACTACGGCCCTCGCTACGCGAGCCCGCAAGCGTTAGCAACAACTTGTATGCTCACAACTATATATGTGATATATATATATATATATATATATATATATATATATATATATATACAAATAAAATAAATATATATATATATATATATTTGTATATCAAGTACATTTACAGACAGAAATATCACTGCATATAGATATTTCTGTGCCATAAAAGCATATTTCAGTGTATTGCAATGCATCAGTGGCCTGCCTGGTGCCCCCTGAAATGTGCTGCCCTAGGCCTGGAACACACCACTGACTGTCAAGCATGCTATATAGAGTTACAGTTTTCAAAGAGACTATATGTAGAGATCGTATTCAAATTCATCTCATTCCTCTCTGGTGCTAATAATCAGTAAAGCATTCAGTTTCCTCTGACTTTATGAAGTAAAATAGCAGAAAACAATATGGTAGGTTCCACTGCAGCACATAAAAGGTAAAAAATACAGTCTGTACTTTCTGCCTATTTTCTAGTGTGGTTCTTCAGCATAGAACATTTTAAATATATGATCACAATACATTTTCACAGATAGGTATTTTAATTGACAGGACAGCAATGGTGATGGTCAAGACTTTGTATAATTGCATATAGTAGTTAGTAAATGTATTTTTATTTAGAATTCTAAAAGTATTTTGCACATTATAAATACTAGTTCTTTAAAAGAGAGCACGAACATATGGGAACACAGTGTCTCTTTAAGGGTGTGTGATTTAATAGCAGTTTAGATGGAGTTATATCTTGCTCTAGAGACAAGTGCATTGCATCCATCATGGCCTAGAGAGGCTTAACCTTGCCCGGGAAAGTCACGAGAAGACAGTATTCACAGCCACAGACCCCTGTCAGCACAGCAGTCTTGTTTGAGAAAACTTATGGAAAAGGAATTTGGAAATAACTGGAAACTTCTGTTGATTCCAGCACTTTAACACAAAATTCAATATTTATTTCAGCTTGCAACATTTTCAAGAAGAAGCACAAAATTTATGGTTGTAGCTCTCGGGGGCAGTGAAAGATGCTCAGAAAGGCGATTTCAGCTGAACATGTCCAGCACCGGATAAAAGACACGAGCCCTAACTTAAAGGGCCACTGTAGTAACTTTTTATGGTCTTTTATATTATATGGCCATTTATATTATATGGCCTCTTTAATAACTTAATAATGAGCAAATTGAATAATGGTCAAAAAAGTAACCACAGACTTTATTTAAAGTACCTCTATAGTAACATTGTATATGACCTTTTATATTACATGGCCTTTTTAATAATGAAAATTTGATAATGGGCAAAAACAAGTAAACACATATTTAAAGGATCACTGTAATTTGGTAAAACTGATCACATATTTGTGAAGCAAATAAACAAACGACATTAACAGGTGGGCAAGACGGCAACATAACATTTTTTTTAGAGGAAATCATATATTTTTTTTTTTTTTTTTTTATAGTGTTGTATAGGATTATGTCTTAGAGTCAGAGAGTTATCCTATTGGGCTTTACTGTGCCATTGAGTTTTATTACCAAGAGTGCTATTTGGGAGAAGTTAAAACAGGTCTTATCTGAATCCATGGTTCCTCTCACTCCTCCCAGGTTTCTAATCCTTTTAGGACAAAAGGCCCTAATTTTTTTATTAAAAACATTTTGCACATTATCAGCCAAGGCAAGTTTTTCGAAACATATGGCACTTCAGCAGTCCTTTAACAATTATATGAAATTATTATTTACTATGTTATTCTATTTCCTTTAGTGAGCTATTTCTTATAATAGCTCTCTCAGACCGGTGTGTGTAAATGAATGAGCTTTCCATTTATCATAATCAAAATCTCTGCATTTTAAGCCGAAACATAGCAATAATGCAAATAGAATCTTATTTCAAATAGACTCTTTTTCTGCATTCAAAGTCTTCACCCAAGTGAGTAAGTAGGCCAGCAGAAACCAAAATAGTAGATTCTGCTCCAGGATTATTGCATATAAAGGGTAATACATTGTTTTTCTGCTTTCTAGAAATAGTTTGCTCATTCTCATATATTCTTTAAAGCAAAATATATAAAAGTTGCAGGATTAGGACTGCAGAGAGAGCCAATGCATGTGAAGACTGTATAAGCAATAAACAAGGCTATTTGCCATCAAGCAAATAAATATGCCATGTTTACCCGTTGTTTGAAATATTGCATTCGGCCTGGTAAAGCTTTAAAGGACCGCATTAACAATATTAATGGCAGTGTAAGCTACGGACGTAAAAAAAAAATTTGGAAAAATCCCATATCACAAAACCTAATTCATATAGTACTACCCTTCACTATGTTTGTCCCGTAACCGTATTTCAGCATCAAGGTGTGACAGCGCTCCCAATGCACCTCCCAGAAGTGACGTCACTTCTAGTTGCACCTGACTAATTTCGCCTGTAGTCAGGCCCAACCGGAAGGACACACCCTCCTGAAAGAGTAACAGAAAAAAATGGTTGATAAAAGAAAATGGATGCAGAAATAATGAAGAAGATAACATGTAAACGCTGTTTATTTTTTTATTTTAAAAACTAGTAATTTGCTCGTTATAAATGGCGGTATTATAGACTGTTATCTTGAATTATCTGGGCTCTTGCTCTCTCTGAGCGCTCTCAGTCTGTGCCCTCTCTCTGTGCCCTCTGTCTCAATGTCTGTGTGCCCTGCCAGCTCTGTACCCCTCCCTCTCTGTCTCTCCCTGCGCACTATGCGCAGTCTTTCTGTGTGCGCTCTCTCTCTCTGTGCTCTGTCTGTGCGCTCCCGGCTCTGTACCTCTCTCTCTGTATCTCTCTCTCTGTCTCTGTGTGCTGTCGGTCTGAGCACTCTCGCTCTCTCTTTTCCTGTGCTCTCTGTCTGTGAGCTCTCTCTCTATGCGCACTCTCTGTGCATTCTTTCTTTCTGTGCTCTGTCTGTGCACTCTCTCTCTCTGCACTCTCTCTCTCTGCACTCTCTCTGTCTCTGTGCGCTCTGTACCTCTATCCCACTCACTTTGCTGTCTGCTGTCTGTCTCTGTGCTGTGTGTTTCTCTCTCTCTCTCTCTCTCTCTCTCTCTCTCTTCCTCTTCCTCTCTCTCTCTCTCTCTCTGTATCTCTCTCTGTATCTCTCTCTCTCTCTGTATCTCTCTCTGTATCTCTCTCTCTCTCTGTATCTCTCTCTGTATCTCTCTCTCTTCCTCTCTGTACCTCTCTCTCTCTTCCTCTCTGTACCTCTCTCTCTCTCTCACTCACTTTGCTGTCTGTCGCTCTGTGCTGTGTCTCTCTGCCTCTCTCTGTACCTCACTCACTTTGCTGTATGTCTCTGTGTCTCTCGCTCTGTGTGTGTGTACCTCTCTCCTCCGACTCTCTCTCTCACACTCAGCTTTCTGTCTCTCTGTACCTCTCTCCTCCCTCCCTCTCTCTCTCTCACTCACTTTGCTTTTTGTTTATCTGTGCTGTGTCTCTTTCTCTGTACCTCTCTCCCTCCCTCTCTCTCACTTTGCTGTCTGTCTCAGTGCTGTGTCTCTCTCTTTCTCCGCCTCTCTCTCTCTCTCTCTCTCTCCACCTCTCTACCTCTCTTACTCAGTGTCTATCTGTGATGTGCTTTCTCTGTACTGTCTTTGAATGCATCATGGCTGCCGGCTGCGATCAATTCCTGCTTTAGGCCCCACCCCCGATGATGTAATGGTCACGCCCCTCAACACCATCAGCGTTACACACTATGAAAACTATTATATGTGATGTTTTGCCCATTATCAAGTTTTGTTATCCAAAGGCCCACATTGCATGTTGAGTCAAGTGTTTGGTATATCCAATCCATATTCACTGCAATGATATAAATAAACAATACAAAAATAGATAAGGCAATGGGAAAATTGACAGAAAAACATGGTGTTCTGCCTCTCTGCAGTAAGTTTTGGATGTGGTTTCTCATGATTACTTTTAATTAGTTCTGCTCAAGACTTGAAACCCATGACCATTGTGTGGCTTGATAGAGCTGGAATGTCACATTATCATCACATGGGTAGCCATGAAATTTATTTACTTTACATGAACAACCTCCTCTTAAAACAACTTAATAAAGAACATCACTCCATGAATGGGTGCCATTATTTGCCGACCCATATATCATTTTCTTGTACAAACATTAAAAAGGGAATCATTGTTTGCCCATGACTAGCGTTTACTATAAACAAAATATTTTTGAACAGAATGTAATCAAACACCCCCCCGAGGCTGCCGATGATAATATTTACACCCAGTCCCTTCTTAGTGCTTTTTGTATCTGTGGGTTTGATGTACAGTGCCTTGCAAAAGTTCGCACCCCCCCCCCCCCCCCCCCCCCCTTGACTTTTTACCTGTTTTGTTACATTACAGTCTTAAGTTCAATGTTTTGTTAATCTGAATTTCATGTAATGGATCAGAACACAATAGTCTAAGTTGGTGAAGTGAAATTAGAAAAATATATACATAAAACTATTTTTTAGAAATAGAAAACAGAAAATTGGCATGTGCATATGTATTCACCCCCTTTGTTATGAAGCCCATAAAAAGCTCTGGTGCAACCAATTACCTTGAGAAGTCACATAGTTAGAGAAATGATGTCCACCTGTGTGCAATCTTAGTGTCACATGGTTTGTCATTACATATACACACCTTTTTTTGAAAGGCCCCAGAGGCTGCAACACCTAAGCAAGAGGCACCACTAACCAAACAGACCAAGGAATTCTCCAAACAAGTAAGGGACAATGTTGTTGAGAAGTACAAGTCAGGGTTAGGTTATAAAAAAAATAGCCAAATCTTTGATGATCCCCAGGAGCACCGTCAAATCTATCATAACCAAATGGAAAGAACATGGCACAACAGCAAACCTGCCAAGAGACGTCCGCCCAACAAAACTCACGGACCAGGCAAGGAGGGCAATAATCAGAGAGGCAGCACAGAGACCTAAGGTAACCCTGGAGAAGCTGCAGAGTTCCACAGCAGAGACTGGAGTATCTGTACATAGGACGACAATAAGACGTATGCTCCATAGAGATGGGCTTTATGGCAGAGTGGCCAGAAGAAAGCCATTACTTTCAGGAAAAACAAAATGGCACGTTTTGAGTTTGTGAAAAGGCATGTGGGAGACTCTCAAAATGCTCTGGTTCGATGAGACGAAAATTGAACTTTTTGGCCATCAAAGAAAACACTATGTCTAGCTCAAACCCAACTCATCACATCACCCAAAGAACACCATCCCCACAGTGAAACATGGTGGTGGCAGCATCATGCTGTGGGGATGTTTTTCAGCAGCCGGGTCGGGAAACTGGTCAGAGTTGAGGGAAAGATGGATGGTGCTAAATACAGGGATATTCTTGAGCAAAACCTGTACCACTCTGTGCGTGATTTGAGGCTAGGACGGAGGTTCACCTTCCAGCAGGACAATGACCCCAAACACACTGCTAAAGCAACACTTGAGTGGTTTAAGGGGAAACATGTAAATGTGTTGGAATGGCCTAGTCAAAGCCCAGACCTCAATCCAATAGAAAATACGGGGTCAGACTTAAAGATTGCTGCTCACAAGTGCAAACCATTCAACTTGAAGGATCTGGAGCAGTTTTGCAAGGAGGAATGAGCAAAAATCCCAGTGGTAAAATGTGGCAAGCTCATATAGACTTATCCAAAGCGACTTGGAGCTGTGATTGCCGCAAAAGGTGGCTCTACAAAGTATTGACTTTAGAGGGGTGAATAGTTATGCACATTGACATTTTCTGTTATTTTGTCCTATTTGTTGTTTGAAAATGTTTGTTTGTTTTTTTTATTATTTTGAAGCAAAGTTGCGGGCATGTTCTGTAAATTAAATAAAGCAAATCCTCCAACAATTCATGTTAATTCTAGGTTGTGAGGCAACAAAACCCCAAAAAATGCCAAAGGGGGTGAATACTTTTGCAGGGTATCTGTGTATCAGGAATAACCGGACAGCCTATGAGAGCACCATCTTATATAGTGTAGATAGTGTACTCAGTCGTTATTATTTTAGAATATATAAAAAGTGGGCAAGCAATTCAGTAATGCTTTGATATGACAACAGGTTAGAACAGAAATGCCCATCGACTCTGTCCATGCTCTCTAACAAATTGCTTGACTTAATTAAACCTAAAGATCACCTACTATAAACCTACGTAGGTGTTGTCCGTTCTCAGACTCAGCACCTTTGATTTTCTTCACCCTATGGTTGGCTATTTTCTTGAGACTTGTGTTACAGGTTGCAAAGTCTCTACTGACCTCTGGAAGTAGATCAGCAGAAAACATAATGGAATATTCCATAGCAGCATCGTTGTTTATAAAATGTAATAAATCAGAGGCTGTATTTTTGTATGTTCTAAAAATATTTAACCTCTTCTAAATGTAGTTATTCAAAAGAGAATATCTAAAATGTAGGATTGCTTTTTAATTCAAATTTAGATCTATTCTCATATCCTGTGGGTTAATGACACTTGAGCTTTTTGAGAAGCTTGGAGAATAGAAAGCTGAAGCGTAATCAAAATACTATTCTTATATGTATGGGAAATTTGGTGATATTGTCTCTTCCAATATATGGTTATATACCTCTTCAATTAAAGGTGCTTGCTTCATATGGAGCCAGTGATTTACTACAGTAAGTTGACTTCAGTTTACATTAATTTGAGTTTGCCATTTATTCTATGAATCTGGAGCAATAGCCTCCATAGTTTAGATATGACTTTACAACCATACATTATATCTTTTATTATTATTATTACTAGCGACTTGCCCGTCAAAAAATGACGGCAATAAAATTTGAAGCCTGGCAATGCTGTTTGCCACACAATGCGATGTTCTGCCCCCTCTGAGCACCTTCGGCACTCATCGCGAGCACCACGCTGAGCACCTTTAGAGCTCATCTTGTGGCTCGAAATGAGCGCCTTTTGACGCTCGTTGCGAGCCTATCCTCCCATCTACCTCAATGCTCATTACAGGCCTTGGCAACTTGCAAATTTTGTGCTTGAGAATGTCATGGATCTCTTTCCACCATCTTCCCCCTGTTTTTCCCTGTGTCTTTTGCCGCTGTGTCTCTGCTGAATCTTTGCGTAGCGTGCGCTGACTGCCGTTGATTTTATTTTCAAAGTCCTGCGTGCCTTGCGTTGTTGGTGTAAGAGTTACTGTCTTTTGCGTTGTGTATTTTCCAAGTTCTGCGTGCCTGGCCTTGCCGAGTCTCGTTTTCATCTTGTTAAACGAGACAAAATATGCCTCAAATGAACTTGCAACCTCACTCACATGCTCCCTGGCTCACCCCCTGTGCTGTGTGTGAGTGTGTAAGTGAATTTGAGGTATATTTGTGTGTTTTTGCCGTCTTTTCCAGTTCGGTGGTTGGGCTGTTAAAGTCGTATTTTTGCGAGTGCGTGCTTCAACAGCTTGCCTTGCTTTGCAAGGCTCGCAAGCTTTGACATCTATTATATGTGATTATTATTATTACTAGCGACTTGCCCGTCAAAAATGACGGGGCAATAAAATTGTAAGGCAGGTAATGCTGTTTGCCACAGACATTTATTTTTTTGGGTGGTCTGAGATCCTTCGGCTCTCATTGCGAGCCTCCCGGTGAGCGCCTTCGGCGCTCATAACATAGCTCGCAATGAGCGCCTTCGGCGAGGCTGTTGGCTGTTGTATTTTTTTTTTTTGTGATAGGCGCTTTTGCTGTTATTGTTTGGTTGGCGCTGATCTATTTGTTGCGCTTATTGCAAGACTTTGTGTGCTATGAGCAGCGTTTGGGCTCGTTGTCAGGTGCGCGGTGAATGGCTTTTGTGTTTATTGCGAGATTGTTTTTTTTTTTTTTTTTTGTCCATATGTATTTTTGTGTGCTAATTAAATAATTAATAAATGAATATACTTTACCTATTTGGAAGTAATATATAAAAGCATTGTGCTGAAGAGCTGACAATCTGTTTTGTTGTTCCTGCAGCATACAATGTACATTTGCAGTGTTGTAGGTCTGAGGTGTAAGTGTCAGCAATGTGTGCATTGTGTAGTGTAAATAGGCTGCGTGCGCGAGGGAAAGCCGTTAGGGTAGCTGTGTACTTCTGCATTGTGTAAGTTAGTGTTGTAAAATGGCGGCGGATGTGTATGTGGTACGCGGCTGTGGATCATGTAGTTTCCTGGCTAAAAGTGTATCTTGTACCTCGTACAGCTTTTTTTTAAAGCCGTATGTGCTTGATTTTTGTGTGTCTAAACTTGTGAATTTGGACTTAAATTGAGGTGTAACTTCACTTTCAGAGGTCGTGGATGCCCCCCCTTGCTGTGGGTAAGCTTTTTATGTCTTTTTTTGTGTGTATTAATAGTGTTTTTTAATGTTTTCAGGTACGCACGGTTTGGACGTTAAGGTCGTATTTTTGCGAGGTCATACTGGTTTATTTTCTAAGTCACGCGGTTCGTATTTCTTTTGTGTAAGTCCGTAGTTAGTGATTGCATGTTAGATCTATTTTGTTAGTGCCGCTTGTGTGGGTGTTTTTAACCGCGTTAGGCGCTGTAGAGCCTCCACCTCTGCAAATGCGGCCCCTCACGAGGGCTTCGGCTCATTGCAGCCGACATTGGAGCCTCCACCTTCAGCTAATGTGGCTCCTCGCTTCGCGAGGGTCCGCATTTGCGGACCAAACTGCGTCCCTCGCTTTGCAAGGGACGCAGTTCTTACGAACTTGCTTCGCGAGCTCGCAAAGCATGATGACGATTTGTAGTTTGACAACTATTATATGTGGATTTTCCTTTACAGGTAAAGATTGATAAATTGCAGAGTGCACTAATTGTGCCCAGGTGAGAGGGGTGTGGCTTGACTGTTTAACTAGGGAAAAAGGTTTGTGAGCTGGTTTGGGGCCTGTTTACAAGTGGATTTACCTTACAAGTAAAGGCTGATAAACTGCAGCGTGCACTAATTGTGCCCAGGTGAGAGGGGTGTGGCTTGACTGTTTAACTAGGGAAAAAGGTTTGTGAGCTGGTTTGGGGCCTGTTTACAAGTGGATTTACCTTACAAGTAAAGGCTGATAAATTGCAGAGTGCACTAATTGTGCCCAGGTGAGAAGGCAGAAGTTAATATAAACAGTAGAAGGGGCGAACTTGTGAGCTTGCGAACATTTTCCTGTATCAGGTGCAGTTCTAGTGAAAGTGTAGGAGTTAAAATAAAAGGAGGGACTTCAAAGAAAAGGGAGGGCAGATTTATAGTGCAAAGGAGGAAAACTTTATACAAATATATTATTTTATATTCTTCATTTTTCCCACTGAAATTTTGTAGACAATAATAATAATTATGAGTCAGTCCAGTGGCAACCTCACTCAGTGTACATCCTGTCATATGTATGCAATACTGGAACAGGATCCAGAGGTGTGAGCATGTTGCCTCTCTGGAAGCTCAAATTGGAGATCTGGAGTGGAGAATTGCAGCCCGTAGTGATATTGCTCCACTGGAAAGGGGGTTGGTGCTCACTGAGCACAGTTTAGCTGGGCCTAGCATGGAGGGTGGAGCTGGGGCTAGTGAGGATGTCCAGGGAGGTAGCTGGGTTACAGTTACAAGGGGAAGCAGGGGGAAAAGGAGGAGGCAGGCCAGTTCTGAGTTGGCAAACACCAACAGATTTGCCAGATTGAGTGAAAATGTTGGGGATATCCATTCAGGAATGGCAATGCCAGATAGAGCTGTTCCCTCTCACAGCCGGGAGAACAGCTCTACTGGAGGAGAGGGAGGGCAGAATAGGCAGAGCAACAGACAGGTTTTGGTTGTAGGGGACTCTATTATTAGGAAGGTAGATAGGGTGATTTGTCACCCAGATCTCAGCAATCAAACAGTTTGCTGTCTCCCTGGTGCTCGGGTTCGGCATGTTGTGGATCGGGTAGACAAATTATTGGGAGGGGCTGGAAATGAACCGGCGTTCTTGGTACATATTGGTACCAATGACAAAGTTAGTGGAAAATGGAGTGTCCTAAAGAATGATTTTAGAGAACTAGGTAATAAGCTGAAGGCAAGGACATCAAGATAGTATTTTCTGAGATACTACCAGTGCCACGTGCTAGCCCAGGGAGGCAGAAGGAGCTTAGGGAGGTTAATGCTTGGCTGAAGATGTGGTGCACTAAGGAGGGGGTTGGGTTTTAGAGCACTGGGCTGACTTCTCACTTGGTACAATCTCTACAGTAGGGATGGATTGCACCCGACTGATGAGCAAGCTTTTGTACTAGGGGATCGGATGGTAGAAAGGCTGGAGGAGTTTTTAAACTAGTAGGTGGGGGGGAGGGACTAGATACAAGTAATGGGGTAGAAAGTGTAGAGAGTATAAGGGATGAATTAACAACTCATAGGGGGGGAGATGGGGGGAGGGGTAGTATAGTCAATAGGGAGGTAGTACTAAGTAATTCAAGTACAGTGGCAGGCACTTCAGAACTACAGACTCATAACATAAGGTGTATGCTTGCTAAGGCCAGAAGCTTACCAGGAAAAATGGGAGAGTTAGAATTAATAGCAATTAATGAAAAATTGAATTTAATAGGCATTACCGAAACGTGGTGGGATGAATCTCATGACTGTACTGTTAATCTGGATGGTTATAACCTATTTAGGAAAGATAGAGGCAATGGTAAACGAGGAGGAGGGATTTGTCTGTATGTTAAGCCTGAATTTAAGCCTATAGTCAGAGAAGATATTTATGGTGGACCTAGTCATAAAGCTGAATGTTTATGGGTAGACTTAAATAGCGGAGCAGCAAATTCAAAAGAATATTAGTAGGAGTATGCTATAAACCCCCAAATATAGCTGAAAGTGAGGAAATACAATTATTGTTACAGATTGAAAATGCAGCTAAGCATGGACAAGTTCTAATAATGGGAGATTTTAATTACCCTCAAATAAACTGGATAAATGAGACCAGCAGTTCATCTAAGGTTCTTGAGTACACTCAAGGATCATTATCTGTCCCAGGTTATACACGAGCCTACTAGAAATGAAGCTATCTTAGATTTACTCATCACAAATAATATTGATATAGTATCAAATGTTGGAATAGGGCAACCTTTGGGAAACAGTGATCATAACACAGTCTCATTTGAGATTGAATTAAAAAAACAAAATTTTAAGGGGCCGACGAAAACTCTTAATTTTAAAAGGGCAGATTTTAACGGTCTAAGGGCAGCAATACAAAGTATAGACTGGGACAGAGAACTGGCAGGTAAAAATACTAAACATAAATGGACAACATTTAAATCCTTACTAAATATACATACACACCGGCATATACTGTGTGGGAATAAAAGTAAAAGGAGTAAATCCCATCCAATGTGGCTTAACAATGATTTAAAGATCAAGATACGGAGTAAAAAACAGGCATTTATATTATACAAACAAGAGGGGACAGAGACTGCTTTACGGGAATATAATGAAATCAACAAGGCTTGCAAAAGCGCGATTAGACTGGCTAAAATAGAAAATGACAAATTAATTGCAAAAGAGAGTAAGACTATCCCTAAAATATTTTTTAAGTATATTAATGGGAAGAAGGCGAGGAAGGAAGCTATAGGAACATTAGAATGTGAAACAGGCCGTCTGAAAATTAGTGACCAGGAAAAGGCAAATGAGCTAAATAGGTTATTTTCTTCGGTAGAGGTACCAGTGGTTGGGACACAGCAACATCATGGGGCTACACTACCTTTGCCAAATAATTGGTTAACACAGGAGGTAATCCAAAAGAGGTTGGAAAAAATAAATGTTAATAAAGCCAAGGGTCCTGATGAAATACATCCAAGGGTACTAAGGGAACTGGGTTCTGTAATAGCCAAACCATTATATTTAATTTTTCAAGATTCACTCAACACAGGGTCTCCACCAGATGACTGGAGAAAAGCTGATGTGATACCTATATTTAAAAAGGGAGCAAGAGCAAATCTGGGGAATTATAGACCAGTGAGCCTCACTTCTGTAATGGGGAAGGGTTAATAAGGGATAATATACAAGAATATGTCTATTTGAACAGGATTATAAGTAGGAGTCAACATGGATATATTAGGGATAGGTCATGTCAAACAAATCTAATTAGTTTCTATGAGGAGGTTAGTAGGAACCTGGATCAAGGCAACTCAGTGGATGTAGTCTTTTTGGATTTTGCAAAGGCTTTTGATACAGTGCCACATGGGAAACTATTGTGCAAACTAAGAGATACAGGAGTTGCAGTAAATATCTGCTCATGGATTGAGAGCTGGCTAAAAGACAGGAAGCAAAGGGTTGTTGTAAATTGAACATATTCAGATTGGACTAATGTGGTAAGTGGGGGGTAAGTCAGGGTTCAGTATTAGGTCCTCTCCTTTTTAACATATTTATTAATGACTTCGAGGTAGGATTGGAGTGTGGTGTCTCCATTTTCGCTGATGACACAAAGTTGTGCAAGGTGATTAAATCAGATAGTGATGTGCTTTCCCTCCAAAGGGATTTACATAAAATTGAGGAATGGGCATCTAAATGGCAGATGAGATTTAATACGAATAAATGTAAAGTTATGCATCTGGGAAGGAAAAAAAGCCATGCAATTTATAATCTTAATGGAGCAAATCTAGGTGTATCAGATATTGAAAGGGATTTGGGAGTGCTTGTGGACAACCACCTAGGTAACAGTGCTCAAAGCCAAGCAGCAGCTGCAAAGGCAAATAAAATATTGGCATGTATTAAAAAGGGTATAGAAGCCAGGGAAGCAAATATAATTCTGCCACTATACAAATCTCTAGTACGCCCTCATTTGGAATATGGAGTACAATTTTGGGCACCACTTCATAAAAAGGACATTTTAGAGCTGGAAAAGGTACAGAGGAGGGCAACAAAACTAATAAGGGGAATGGAGGGGCTAAGTTATGAAAAAAGGCATCTAAGAGGAGATATGATCACCTTATATAAATACATCCAGGGTCAGTATAAAGATTTGTCAAGGGAGCTTTTTGTGCCAAGAGGTTTTCAACTGACAAGAGAACATCCCTTGAGGTTAGAAGTAAAAAGATTCCACCTTAAAGAAAGAAAAGAGTTCTTCACAGTAAGGGTGGTTAATCTGTGGAATTCTCTACCAGAGGAGGTGGTGACAGCGGATTCGATCGATAACTTTAAAAGGTGACTGGATTTATTTCTAATCAAAAAGGGAATTCAGGGTTATCATGGATAATTAGAGAGACATTATTGATCCAGGGAGAAGTCTGGTCGCCGGTGTCTGGGATCAGAAGGAAATTGTTTTTTTGTTTTTTTTAACTTGATGGACTGAAAGTCTTTTTTCAACCTTAAATACTATGTAACTATGTGATTATCATTATTAACTTTTATTAATAATATTCTGTAGTGCTGTACAGGGCAATAGAACAGGGAAAACTACAATATTAACAACTAAAGAAAATAGAAGGCCTTCTTAACACACTTGCTGAGAAAGTTCTCCTATAAATGTTGCTTCAATAGCTTATCTGGAAACAAATATGTTTGTATAGATTGTGAAATACTATAAATCACCTTAAATAAAATGTTATGCAAATTTAACATTGTTTTTAAATGTAATTTACATACAGTGTGAAAACTATAGTGTGGTCACTATATCAGAAACATGACCTACTGGGCTGATTGTAGTAAGCTTGCAAAATATATTTACATATGAACACAGGTCTTTAGTAAGAAGTGTTTACTCAACAATGGAATTTGCTAGGATTTAAATGGGTTTCATCAAGATACGGAATGTATGTATACAGAAGGGCATTCATGTAATGTTTCCTATACATTGAGTGCTACAACTTAGAACACAGAAGCAACTATGTAAATTGTACTATACACTAGAACACATTACAAGACCATATGATTGGGACTTCCACTAGAACACTAGCCATAACAAGGGGGGGACACAATGTTATTGAGACTTCCACTAGAACACTAGCCATAACAAGGGAACACCAAGTGATTGGGAGTTCCACTAGAATACTAGCCATAACATGGGTAGACCATGTGATTGAGACTTTCACTAGAACACTAGCCATAACATGAGGACACCATGTAATTGGGACTTCCATTAGAACACTAGCCATAACAAGGAGATACCATGCGTTTAGGACTTCCACTAAAACACTAACCATAACAAGGGGTGACCATGCGTTTGGGACTTACACTAGAACTGTACCCATAACCGGGGTAGACCATGTAATTGATGCTTCCACTAGAACACTAGCCATAACAAGGGTAGACCATGTGATTGGGACTTACATCTAGACCAGTGTTTGTCAACTTGGGTTCCCAAGAAGCAAAGGGTTTCCAAGACATCATCAAATAATTCTTCAAGGGTGTATGACCAATGTAATATGCCCTTCAAATTCAAGTGATTTTCTAAATATTAAAAAAAATGGCACTAAATTAAATTAGGATTACTTTATTAGTACATAATATTGTTGATTTCTGATAGCAATATTACAAAGAATGTTTAGGAGAGAAGGGTGTGGTTCATCAGATTTAAAAATCTACTATAAGTGATTTTAAGTAAGTTAAGTGTTGTGTCAATTTTTAAGTTTAAAGGACCATTTTTAAGTTTAAAGGTCATTTATGGATGACTAAACTTGTTAATGGGCTAAATATTTTCAGAAAAAAAACACAACCTTTACATTTCTATATTCAATATGTACAGTCTTTTTTTCTAACCTGATTCCAATGAAAATACTATTGGTTTTAGATGTCCCACTCCCATTGTGAATTGAAACGTCATGTGACTTCATTCTCTTCTCAAGAAGTAGAAACAAAATTGGTAGATTCCACAGCAGCATAATTTCATATAAAAGGTAATAAATTAGACATATACACACACTTTTCCCTCGCTCCGAAAATATTCTGGCTGACTCATCACTAGCCTGGCTGCCTCCTAAACTTGGTATAGGCTTGTCAAGCTATAAATTAACAGTTTTATACCCGAATGATCTATTACCCTCCAGACAGAGTATTTTGGGTATTCCTGTAGAAATAAAATAGTCTGCAGATACAAATTCTTTCCATAGTCTTTGTAAAAATATGACAGTTGGCAAGAGGATAGAGCAGTGTTTGTGAAAGTGGATGAACCACAAACTTTGAAGTTGGAGGATTTAGTGTCGAAAGAGGATATTGTTGGCAAAATAAAAAGAATCCAAATAGAGCTGGTGGTCTGCAGAGGATATTCTGGTCAAAAAGAGGCTTGTCTACCCTCCATGAGGTCTCTTATTCCCGGGTGGTCAGATGCTTAGAGTAAAAGCACAGTCCAGCATTATACCCTGGGAGGGAGGACAGGTGCGGCTCCCCCTGGATCCCTACACTTTAGCCATTCACCTTCCCTGACCTCCTGCTTCTCGAGGTCATGTGGATGTACAGAAGTTATAAACCATGTATGCTGTAACTGTATGTGGCCCACAACTGCAACAGTTGGATGTGGCCATTATGTAGAAACAGAGCCTTATTTGGAAAAGGACATAAAAAATATTAATAGCCCAAATTTGGATAACTATATATGTAGTATAATAATAATACAATTTATTTAATCTCTTTTACAGCAAAATTAGGAATTGTGTGTTTATCTATCTATCTATCATGATTATTATCCCTGTTATATTTCAATCTTACTTGAAATAATTATTTAAAATACCATATAGAAGAAAAAAATCTTAGTTGTACTTTAATAATTAATTTTGATAATGGTCAAATAACTTTAAAAAAGAAAAGGTCGCCTTTATTTACTTATTCAGTTTTTTAATTTTGCACGCAATTATATTCAGTTGCAGGGTTCCTTTTCTTTTCTCTACTAATTCTATAGAAGCAATGGCAGTTTTACATGACATGTTCTCATTGTGCTGATAAAAGCTATATCTGTATTCAAAGGCTCCACTCACCTCTGTTAGTTTATCAGCAGAAAATAAAATCCTATATCACACAGCAGCATGGTTGTTTATACAATGTAATAAATTAGAGGCTGTATTTTTGGAAGTTCTAAAAATATTTAACCTATTTTTAAATGTAGTTATTTAACTATCTATTCACAGGTTCCCCTGTTCCCTTTTAATTCAGCTTATAGTGATATATATAGTGATATCTTAAGAATGAGGTTACTAGTGACAGGATGTGGACGCATTTGTATTAACACTTTTCTTGAGATTTTCCATAATTAGCAGACTTGAGGGAATGGACACCATTGTATATATGAGTCTTGATCATACATATTTGTTTAATATTCATGCCATGTTTTAGTTTACACAGTTGCTGTATGTGCAATAGCTAATAGGGATGATCGCTCTGGGGAAGGAGTGAGGAGGTAGGGTTAGGGGTGACTGAGAAGCCTTAGGGGCTGTAGAATGTAAATGTAAACATGACCCTGAGTTTGTCAAGGGTGGATTTATCCATAGGCAATCTTGTCAGCTGCTTAGGGGCTCTTAACTCACAGCTACGATTGTCTGGTCACGCTATGCAATCAGGCAATCCCTTGTCTGAAGTTTTGTGTGCTGCATTGTTGCCATTTTCAACCAATCAGAATCTACTTCACAGGGCAATCTTTTAACCACTTTCTTTGTAAGGTTATAGTTGGGGATGGATAGGATCCCACAACATGCAAACCAGTGATATAATTTGTCTTTGGTCTGGATGAACTGTGCCAGGAGGCACAAGCGTTGAAAATCTGATCTTGGTAGTGTGTTGGTTGGGGCAGTGCCAGAGAAACCTTTACCCAGGGGCGTCCGAGATCTACGTCCAACCCTGGTTACGATATATTCAGAACTTGGTCCTATGCTAAACCTAAATGTAAAACATAAAGTGACACAACCACATATATATATATGTATATATATATATATATATATATATATATATATATATATATATATATATATATATATATATAATTACAACTGGTTCTCTCTCTCTCTCTCTCTCTCTCACTCCTTTTCTCTCACTTTCTCTCTCTCTTCTTTTCTCTCTCTCTTTCTCTTTCTCTTTCTCTCACTTTCTCTCTCCTTCTCTCTCTCCCCTTCTCTCTCTCTCCTCTCTCTCTCTCCTTCTCTCTCTCTCTTTCTCTCTCTCTTTCTCTCTCTCTCCTTTTCTCTCACTTTCTCTCTCTCTCTCCTTTTCTCTCTCTTTCTCTCTCCTTCCCTCTCTCCTTCCCTCTCTCCTTCCCTCTCTCCTTCCCTCTCTCCTTCCCTCTCTCCTCTCTCTCCTTCTCTCTCTCCTTCCCTCTCTCCTTCCCTCTCTCCTTCCCTCTCTCCCTCGTCTCTCCTTCTTCCCTCTCTCCTTCGTCTCTCCTTCTTCTCTCTCTCTCCTTCTTCTCTCTCTCTCCTTCTTCGCTCTCTCTCCTTCTTCGCTCTCTCTTTCTTTCGCTCTCTCTCTCTCTCTTTCGCGCTCTCTTTCGCTCTCTCTCTCTCTTTCGCTCTCTCTCTCTCTCTTTTTCTCTCTCTCTAATTTTTTTATGTTCGAGTGGGTCTCCGAGTTAAAGGCAACCCAACTTACAGCATTTCGTACCTAGGAACGGGCTCCCATGACGTTTTGTATGAGTTTATTGTTATGTTCTGTTTGTTTGGATGAAGAGGGAACTTTCTGCAATTTATTATTACAGTATTACACCGTATTATTATTACCACATATAAGCCATAATAATATTTGTTATTAGTGTTAGTATTCATCAGGGGTCCACATTACCTACAAATCCAACCTAAAGATTTTCTCAGGAGCGTATCTTGTCCATAACTGGGAAGCGCCTGTAATTGGGCATGCTTTTCATACTGATCATCTCCCGCTGTGAGACAAACACCTGAGATAACCATTAGGAAATGGGAGGATTCTTTCAGATAATTTCTCCTTAAAATATCCCAGTTTAAGGTTAACCATTTCATTTCTTTTTAAATATATTCTTATTGGAGGAATGTGACATTATACAAACAAATAACTTATATAAAATTAAAAACATACATTATACAAGCATATATTATTTAAGGTTTATGTTATTTTAAGCATGATCTAGAAGTTAAAATAACATCTAAACTTAAGCTTAATTAGTTTTAAAAAACAAAACAATTAATTATATTTATTTATATGTGAACTTTTCATTTCTGAGAACTGTGACCTTTGTGTTTAAGTTTTAAAGATCGGTGTACCATAGGATGATTAGCTGCATTTATTGTAACTAAGGTAGGACGTATATCTCTAACGCCCCTGAGTCTGGGTATTTATTTATATGTGTACTTTTCACTTCTGCAATTACTTATTTGTATGACTTTAATAATTGTGAAAAAGCAGAAAGTGATAATTATCTCCCGAGTATTACAAGCAACAAATGCATATACATCATTCATCTGAGTCCTAATGGCATTCTTATGTTGAAGAGGTATAAATTTCTGGCTATCCAGATATTACAAATATCCAGGTGCTCAGTATGTGCTGATGACAACAAAATTGAAAAGAAAGACTGTAATAATTCTGACTGGTTTTCACTGCAGAAGATATTGATTATTTGTGTGTGGTGAGAGATTTGGAAAATTCAATTAAAGAAGTTGTACAAAGGTTTCATAAATTTTCCTTCTATAGCGTATACACAGACATTGACGCGTATTAAATCAATGCAGCACTTCACAATATATTTCCTTTGAAACATAAAAATAAATAACATTTAAACAGTTCTGCTTACTACAGAAACAAATTTTATTTTCTGTGAAGCATTTAGTCATGTGCTATCACTGACTCGTACACATTTCGCCTGCTGTAACAAATTTTATAGACCTTTTCTCCAGAGACCCACGTTATGTACTATGAATTTTTAAATGAGCAAATGGCAAAGAAAGGATGTCAGCAGTATAAAAATTGATCAGTTAAAAGATAAAGGCATAAGTAAAGAGATTTGTATGGTAGGCTTAATAGGTTTTATTAAATAAAAATACTATAAAAGACAGTAATGAATAGACTGAGGATTTTAACTGTGGTTGAAGTGGAGAAAAATTATTCTGGTTTTATATTACCTGAGAATTTTTATGTTCCTTTTCCCTTTAGATCTGCTAATGCAACAGAAAATGTGATGTAAAAAAAGCATAGACTTGTTGTTTACGAAGGATATTTAAATCATTTGAAGACCGTTGTTTTTTTGTTTTTTTTTTATCTTAGAACAAGTGTTGTCAGCATGCAAATATCTGTTTATTTTAATTGTTATGGCTTTTTAAATGGTGCTCTGTATTGTACAAACTCAGTAGCTAGTGAATTTGCATGTATAAATGAAGAAAGATAGGCGTCGGGAACTTCGTCTCGAGAAAATGGTTAGCTCTTACATTAATATTTACATTGTTAAAGGACCAATGTAATACCCTAAGAAGATGAGCTTGGTATTTTAATTATGCGTTGACGATTATTAGAATTCATATTTAATCATTTATAAAGCAATATTCAATATTACATTTACTTTTCATGGTTAGAGTATAAGCCTCCAGTTGAGTTGGTTGTCTCCACCCTGGTATGGTCATCAGTGGGGAAGGAAATTTGACTAAAATGTTTAAACAATCTAACTAAATAAGAAGACAATCATTCATTGGCTGCCTCCACAGAAAAAGCATGTTGAAAGGAAAACCACTCTAAAACAGCAAGCCTACATCTAATGGAAACAATTTTGATCATATAATTTTGACCTGAAAACTTAGCCTTGCCTGCTAGACAAAGTTCCCTCCCCTCATTGACCTTATAGTAGGTGGAGAGCAGCAGCAGCCAATTAATGAAAGTAAGTTTACTATTGAATATTGGTTTTCTGAATAATTGACTATGAATTGTATTAATGATCAATACCTAACTAAAACATCTCGCTCCTGTTGTTCAGGCATTATAGCAGTCCTTTTAAGTCGAGTAACCCGGGTGTGAGCAGTGACCCTTTAATAAGTGCAAAGGTTTGCAATATCCTACCAGGGCCATGACACACCCGTCAGGGATCCCTATCATCAAGGCATATCTAAGTTTCCCCTGTTTTTACCTTTCTCTAATCTAACACATGATGCTTATATCAGACACACACATTACATGAAGTCATACTACATTCAAGTACAGATTTTAACTCTTTACTAACTTTAAGCTAGCAGCAGCTCAATGCAGAGATTTACAGATCAGTGTCTGACTCCTCCGACATCCTTCTGTAAGGGGGACTACACCTTCCTGCACAAACTGCCATTTCTGATTGTTACAATTTATTGGCTAAAACAAATGATGAATTTTATGATAATTTCCAGGGGTGTTAAGTCATAAAAGCTACTGCTTGCAAAGAGATTTAGCAAACATCAGGGTGAGGTTGTTAATGTTTATTTATGTTATTTTTTTATGCAAAAAATGTTTTCATACACTATTTATGCCTCTGCCAGATGCATTCATAATCCAGGAAACTTAGATATACCTTTTTAATTTATCTTAATAACTCCTGATATTGCTTATTGTCATGCTTATTGTCAGTCTATAGGTACTTTGTATCATTATACAGTGTGGTATATTAACTGTTAAGGTAAAGGAAGGGGCAGTAAGTAGGTAGGGAGAAAAACTGTGTCTGTGAGTTGATTTTGAGAGAAATGGGTCAGTAGAGAGAGAGAGGGTGATGATGAGTGGGTATTGATAGAGCGGGTGGAGGTGAATGGATATGGAGAGAAAGGAAGAGTGATTATGAGGAGGGATTAGGAGTTAGGGTGGTGATGATGAGGTATGTCCAAGAAAAAAATCACTGAGTGATAATAATTGAAACCGAAGACTATACACCTAAATACTAAGAGTGGCCAAGCTGAATGAAAAAAAGGACCTTCCTGTCTTGGGCAAGGGGAATTCTAAGAGATGACCGCCTCTTCTTTATGACGAGAAGGCAGAGTCCGAGTCTTAGTCTCCATTGAAAATTGTGATAACACGTTTTGGGCAAATTTAAGAACTTCTGAAGTGATATATTGTAGAGTATGTTCTTTTGAAGAAACTAATTTGATAATGAGCAGACTATATTAGAAAGTTAACTGATATGCTTTTATGCTTTACTGCAGTTTGCCATTGACACCTTGGAGTAGACGTTGGATGCTAAAATATACATATTTTTATGTATGTGGTATATTTCATGTTCTAATGGATGAGTATTTGATGGTTTTGCAATACATAGCATATCTAGTAATGGTTTTCAATGGGTGTAGATATGGATAAGAGTATGCCATTTTAAATATAAGTACCGTATAAACTCAAGTATAAGCCGAGTTTTTCAGCTTTTTTTTTTAAGGCTAAAAAGGGCCACCTCGGCTTATACTCGAGTCACTCTACCCCCGTGTCTCTCTACAACCCCCCCCCCCCCCGTGTCTCTCTAACCCCCCTGTGTCTCTCTATCCCCCCCGTGTCTTTCCCTCCTCATCTTCAACCCCCCCTCATTCTACCCCCCCCCCCTCATTCTACCCCTCTAAATACCCGCCCTTTCTCCCTTTCCCCTCACTTACCTGCATCTGAAGCTTCTGCTCCGGCCTCCGCTCCTTCCGGCGTCTTGACGTGGCGCCGTGTGACATCACAGCATTAGCATATACCGGGTGCCGAAGGGAGAGGGGGGGGGGGAGAGACACAGGGAAGGGAGAGGGGGAAGAGACACAGGGAACGAAGAGGGGAGAAGAGACACGGGAGAGAGAGGGGTCACAGAGGGCACAAGAGGGACACAGGGGGCAGCACATTTCCCACCCTCGGCTTATACTCGAGTCACTCATTTTACCCAGTATTTTGTGGTAAAATGGGTGCCTCGGCTTATACTCGGGTCGGCTTATACTCATGTATATACGGTATATATGTATAATAATTGAATAGTCATATAAAGTCAAAGACATTGAATAATAATATTATTCAAAATATTTATGTTAATAAATATTAATCATAATAATACTAATTTAGTTATATTCGCTTGAGGGAGCTCAGAGAGGCAGTGGCTGACGGATGTGCCTGGGCGTGCTCCTGTTCATAGGGTCACAGACAGGAGTGTAGGAACCAGAATTATTCTGGGGAGGATACAGCTCATTGTGTACACAGGCCGTAAAATAGCTTATTTATACATGCATACAAACACCCATGGTCACAACAAAAAATAGTTATTATTATATTGTTATATTATTGTTATACAGTATTTATTATATTACAAAAAAATATTGTAGACAGTTATTATTTACTGCGGGGATCCTTTTCCTCTTGTGATCTTATTCTGTCTACTTTTCAGGAGGGTGTGTCCTTATATACCAATGAGCTTTCCATAAATCCTGTTGGCAGCACTGGTAAAGCCAACAAGTCTCCAGCGAATGGAGATCATTGTGATGATAAATTTTGGTACACACCTAGCTCATATGATTAGGGCATAACAGCGATCCTTTAGTTTTACTATCAATAGTGTGCATGGTCTCCATAATGATTAACTTCAGTTGTCAAGAACCATGTTCAGAAACATTTTGCTTATTATACTTTTCAGTATATGGTCATAAAGGTTGAGTAATCTGTCCACACTAGACCATTACTGTTTACTGAATTTATGTTCTAAAACACCCATTCTGAAATACACAAGCAACAATCCTTTTAATACTCAGAATAGCCATTACTAATAGTGGTTTGTTGAGTAATCTTTTAAATGTCACTATTTACTCATAGATATAGATAGATATATCAATGCATAATATAAAACACATGTTTATGATTCATCGTTAGTAGCATTTGTCATCCTAGACTTGTTACTGTACATATGCACACTAGGCACACTGTCCTAACTCAAATAGTTTTGTTTTATATACTCACTATTTACCAGTATGTATAAACTTCTACAGTAAAAAGACAGCACATCAACATTTTCTCACACTTTTTTACTGCATTGCATATTCAAAATGTTTCTGTATGATAATAGCTATTTTTTTTAAAGATTAAATCCATTTGCTTTATGGATCATCTGTGTCTGATCATTATTATTATTTGCTAAAGTATTTCTCCTATACACCGGTTGTAATGGCTTAACATGAGTGATGGGAATGAGACCGCAAATATTATTAATGTTCAATGCTGATTCCTGATCGTAATTTGGCATTTACAATACTTGTTGATAATAAACATACTAAATGTTCCTGATGTAAATAGTCTTGAACAATTCCAAATGGCGTTAAAATAAATAATTTAATATTATTTTTTTCAAAGCTGAACAGTTTCCTTCTTGCAAACTCACAATATGGTATGCAGGTGTGACTTACATTGGTACAACCTGTGGGGAACTAGTGTGCATTATATCTCTGTTGTCGTTATTCTATTGCCTGTGTGCATGCCCAGTGATACCACTGGTGTTGATGTTTAATCATGCCAACGACAGGAGTATAGCCACATTCCAGATCACCTTGCATTGTATACCTCATAACATCAGAAGCTGCCTCAATATATATCTGCACTGTACTGGCCAGGTGAATATTGCACATCAGGTTGACAGCTTGATTTGCTGCTGTGAAATTGAAGTTTCTTGATAGATCATCTGCAATACTATGTCCCACATTCAATTGGCCAAGTTGTAATTACTTGAGCCTGTAATGTAGCCTGTAAAAGTTACTATAATGTAATTGGCTTCTTCTAGCTACCTGCAAGTTACAGGCTCAAAATCCCTGCGGTTGTCAAAAACGTAACTCCGTCCTATCTGCTCCTTTGATGTTTCAAGCCCACAAATGTTACCAGTGCTAAAAACTCTAAATCCATATTCAATTGCAATAATTCAACAAATCCATAATTGCCTTCAAATCCGTAAATGGCAAATGTATCAAAAATGTATATGAGTACTAGATAAGACTTGCAAGTGGGTTAAACACCTGTTCATAACACTGTAAAAGCAAATATAAAAACACTACTGTACTTATAATATGGGTAAAGCAATGAAAGCCATTGGAATTAATTGCACAACAGTCTCAAGATTGAACATTTGCAATAACATATATTTTTTTTCACATTTTATCTCTGTTTTTTTGACCCCAGGAATCAAGGAGTTAATACATATCAGGTCACCCACATGGAATAGACCAGTTTATTTATTGATTTCAGCGATTCTGGATCGCGAGTTTAACTGCAGATCGAACTCCTAAACACTAATTAATTGTAGTTTAAACTCCATGTCTTACTGACGTCATGATGACTGTCTCGTTTACTATTGGTTCTGTCTAAATTATAACTTACGGGCTTGCTTAATTGACCATGATCATGCCCTACGGCTTCAAGGTTTACAGCTTTAGCATTCGGCCCTGTAATTGCAGGCCGTAACTATATATAACTGTAGCAAATATCTAACCCGCAGGCATACGGGGTGTATGAAGGTAATTACAGCTTGGAATTGAATGGGGGCCTATGAGTGCACTGCAGGTTAATAAGTGGTACATTGGATTGATTTTGTTTGCATCCTCAAGTCTCTGGACCATAATTAAAGAGAGTCATACTTTCTTCTGTATCAGCACTGCAGAAGCAAAACACCTGCAACTCCTTAATCAGCATCTGGGGGGGACAGAACTAAAGGATATGTTATGTTTACCAATGCCACTGTATGTGGTGCTCTATCATCCAAATCCTAGGTCAACAGCCTCTATAAATCTAAGCACTATTTGTTCCATAGTCTAGTCTTGTGTTATTAGGTCGGTGGAGGTGATAGACCATAATAGTTAACTATGCTCAATGCCAATACTGATATAAGCAACCTAATAACTTGCTGTGTCACCTATTATACAATTTACTATGCTGACTCCGATGTGGGATATGATCTAGATAAGTGTATGGTGGAAAGATTAAATTCACTCAGTCACTTAGTGGAAGGTACTTGTTCTTGAGGTACTCTTCATGTGAGGATTAACTCCCACACATCCATCTTATGATCTATGGTAAATCTCTTGGACTGGCATGTTTACAGCTATTAGTAATAATTTTCAATTATATAATGCCTCAAAGTACAGAAAATGCCAGAACTTCATAATCAATAATAAAAATATCACAAATATATTTTTACAGTAATTTTATGCAAAATAATATTTCTCACACTTCCCAGCAACAGATTATTATCTCATGCTCCCACACAGAACTTGTTTCCTTGCTCCCTGTACCAAGACTCAACAGGTTAAGTTAATCCGGTACCTTTATCCAGTTGACAGTCAAGAAAAGTATCAGATTTACTTCACTTATTTTGTTAAGCCATAGAACGTTCTCTCCAAGTGATCTCTACAAATAATATGGCACCATCCTCTGCCAGTACCGTGAAAGAAAATGTCAAACTCTCTGAAACCTTTTTTTAAATATTTAAAATTTAAAAAAAATTAATAGAATACTCATATCTTATATCTAACCACAAAGCAAATTTCACCTATTTTCTTTCATTCACTTTAAAACTAGCTAAGCTAAATAATTGAATATGAAGCAGCTGAATCAATCTGATTTAAGTGTATAGTAAAAATACATTTATATTTTAGGTAATTTATTATTATGTATGCATGAATGTATTGAAGAATGAAAAGTGTTTTTAAATAATTAATTAAAAAAATATATATAATTATTTTTATTTTAAGGTTGAAGGGATTGTATTGCCGATTGTCCATATTTCACGACTATGCAACATTTGTAAAAGAGGATTCCAATTGTCTCCTTGGAAATAAAAAAATGCCTTTAGCCCATATACTCAAGCCCTGTATTTTAATATTACTTTTCTGTATTTCAAAAGCTGTATTAGAATATTTACAATTATATACTTTCCAGAAAAACATTTTTATACTTATTTAGTTTAACAGTATTTTTATATATTTTATTTAATGAATACTAACAATAGAACCTGTGTACATCATATGTATTTTAATAAATAGACAAGGGTATCAGAAAGATTGAGAAACACTGCATTTTCAAACCCTTTGCATATTTAGGATAGTCATGATAATTTTTTTGATGGATCCATCAGGCACTATATTTATCAAACAGAATAAATCCTGGAATGACATAATTAGATTTATTGACTGAATGGAACCTCTAAGTTAAATTGTATCCTGTTTAATACATTGGCTGTTTAGAATAATATAGTTTATTGTTTTAATCATTTAAAAAATATTCCCTTATATAAATATTAACAGTGTTTCTTTGTATCATGTTACTTTGACTTCTCATTTCTTATTTCATTAACCATATTTTATATCAAACAGATCTGAAAAGAAAAGAGTGGTCAGCTTGGACATAAAATCTACATCTGCCACCATCATCTTAAAAGGGGAGAAGAAATGCCTGTAAATCAATCTGCCCAGCAAATACCAGTTATGGATGGCTCAGAGTGCTGGGCAGGTGCTTGCCTAGATATAGTTTCTTGCATCTAATTTAAACTTTACACTGTACTCAAGCAGATAATCTCAATGTAAATAACACATTTTACAGCTATACGGCCTGGTATCCTTCACTGTCTTTTACATAACCTTTGCATTATTAGGGGGTTTATGTTACTAAACCACCTCCCTTCACTTTCACGGGGATCATTTTGCAAATATGCTATGTGCACACCATGGTCGACCACCAGCCATTCTATAGTAAATGGTTCTGATCTTGGTTTTCATTGGGATTAAAATATTGCACCTTAGAATGCTTTATCTCTGGAACACATAATCAGAAAATAATAATCTGTTTTTAAATAAGAATTATTTAAAATCACATGTAATTAACCACTTTACTTTTTCATTTTTTTTGCTTTATAATAAAATTATATATTTGCAATATTCTTTTTAATATGTGAATGTAGATTTGCTTATTAAAATGTTTTGCTTTATTTTTGTCTGGATTACTTTGTCAATGGAAAAATCTTTTTCTTTACACATTAGGACTTGTGTCACTTTAACTTTTTGTGACTCTGGCTCATCTAGCAGGAGGTTATGTTAAACTTAGATGCTATCTGATGCTCACTTTAACAGGTTTACAGAGAGTAAGCAAATGTTTGCATACAGCATTAATTAGTTTTTGCAGACATTACTCCCTGTTACTGTATACAGTAGCTCAGTAAGTTGCTTACTGAGTGATGCCATAACTATACTAACTGGAGTTTCAGCTTTCAGATACTTTACTTATGAAGTCCAATACTTGACCTTACAGGTCACAAGCAGTGCAAAAGAAAAAAAAAACTTACAAACTTCATATAGCTTATCTAGAGAGTGTAATATATATATATATATATATATATATATATATATATATATATATATATATATATATATATATATTTTTTTTTTTTTTTTTTTTTTTTATTATTATTATTTTTTTGTTCTGGTATGCTGGATATTTTCTGTGTTTTTCAGAATTTAACATTGGTTACTTAAATAAATATATATATATATATATATATATATATATATATATATATATATATGTGTGTGTGTGTATATATATATATATATATATATATATTTTTTTTTTTTTTTTTTTTTTTTTTTTTTGGTTACCTAAATAAATATATATATATATATATATATATATATATATATATATATATATATATATTAAAAAAAAATAAATATATATATATATATTTTTTTATGCAATGGTAAAACTGGACTGTTAACCTATAATTATTTATTTAATTATTATTATTTTTTTAAATATCTTTCACTCTCAATGTGTTCATCTTGTGTTTGTAGGCAGAAGTGGGATATTTAGTTAATTGCAGTTCCATTGTTCTTTCAAATTTATCAAAGTGCTTTAATTAAAAATGTTGATAAATAGTACGGAATACAATGTATTCTTATAGATATACCAAAAATATTTGGCCGTACCAAAAGGAGAGTTTTACCAACATCTCACGCTTTCATTTTAATTATCTTCACTCATATTAAATTGTAAAATCTCACTTTTAAAGTAGATAAGATAAAATGACAGGGCTAGAGCAAGTTTGTTTATTTTCAGGCCATTACTAACTAAGATTGTGACTTCAAATATTTATTGTAAGAACAATGAAAGACATATATATATATATATATATATATATATATATATATATATATATATATATATATATATAATACATTTTATTAATTTATTTGTATCACACTCTGCCATTCTTTCCCTGAATAGACGTTGTTCACAAGATGTTAATTTCCGACAATATTTAGCTTCCAAAGTTGTTTGCTGTCATTTGCAGAAAATGTAGTTCATTATTTCCCAAATCCACTGGACTCAGTGAATCATGCATCATTTCATTATCTACTGTATGATACACAAGCACCCACTCTGCCCTCTAAAAAAAATTGCAATAATATATTCTATTGTAGATAAAATTCACTCAGTGGGAACCCCTGACTAAGCCTATTAAGAGTTTACAGAAGAGAGTAATTTGTTCTAGTGCTTTGAGAAGAAAATAAATAAAAATCTTGATGCCTAAGAAATACATGACTCTGAGATCACACATCCCACTCCCTAAATGTTTATGTTCATGACTTACAGAAGCCGTTCAGTAACGCAGATTAAACAATTGTCTTTATGCTTCTCATACAGACTGGAGTCACAACAAACACATTGTATTCAGGCCGTAGGTGTAATTGTACACATGGGCTACAGTCAATATGAAAAAGTTGACTTTAGGGAAAACAGAGGATTATTATTTATTCACAGACGATGTTTTCAACAAATGCTGCAAGCGCATAGGAAAGTATGAACATTCCAGACTATAATTCACAGTTTTAGTTTTTAGACACATTCCTAAAGTAAACATTTTATTGGTCATTATACCTACTGTACATAATCGCCCTGATGTGCCAAGCACATCGCCTAGATGTTATGTTTGAACCTTTCGTTCTTCAGTTTATGGTATTTATAAAATCTTATTGCTTGCAACTATAGAACATTTATCAGAGGAGAACAAGAAGAGACACACTCACGAGGCTGGAGTTAGCACATATACACCTAAATTTGAGTGAGCTTATATGTCAAACAGGATAACTAGCAGTTCATGGTCAAAAAGGCAGGGAAAGTCTTGATCACAAAAGTGAGGTCAAGAACAGCAATGAGTAATAATTATAAACAAGAAACCTTATCAGGAGGAAAGAAAAATGATGATAAACTGAAGTGACCCACGTGACTTAACACTTCTATACAGGCAAGCCAAACAGTGGCATGGTAGAAGAGCTTCTGGAGAATCTTATATGGTATGATGAATTTGACAGAAGACTGATGGAGCTTGATATGGTGGAGAACTATACCTCACGTTCCTCCTTAGATTTGGGTGGTGATTCTATGTTTTGTTGGCCACTACGTTTTATGGATGAGCAACCTTAGCCATATAACTACAGATGGCATACATATCTTGTACCTGCTGGTTGGTTGTTAGAACTCTAGATGGCAAATAGTTCAATGCTGCTATTTTGGATTAATAATCATGAAACGGTGCAGTCTTGGCAAAGGTGTATGCCTGTCTAAGACAACTGAGCATGAAACTTGCTCCAAGGATTTATTTGTTTACCAAATTGATACATTACTTTGAGTTTGGTACTCAGCTGGACCTTCTAAAATAGTTATGCTGAGTGGATACTCAGGCTTTCAACACGTCTTCCTTATAGGTCAAAGGGACAGTCTGAGAAAATTCAAATTACTACCTAATAGCAGTTGTAGAATTTTAGGAAGAGCTGTAGAAATGTCAGTCCATTGGAAGTGGGCCAGTTCAAGGCTGCTTCAGGTTTGCTTAGATCTATCGCTATGAATTACACCTGCTCAAGAAAATGTATGCAAGTCTTTTCAATGTCACTCTTCTCAAATTAAACAAATATCTTGTGCTTAGACAAGGGAAACTACCAAAGGACATTAGTTTAAAACAAGTCTCTAGCCAATGAAAAACATACTATTCATGTCTATACTTATAAGGTTAAATATCTTTACACACCCAGTCTTGCCACCCAGTTAGAGGTGATCATATCCACTTGATCACATCACAGGGTGGGCATATCAGCAGCTCAATATTAAGATAATATAACCTGCAAATGTTAATGTAATAATCAATGTCTAATTAAAACACCTAGCTCCTGTTTTTAAGGCATTACAGTGGTTCTTGAAGTTATACTGTTCTCGTAACTCTGATTAGTAAAACCTTTGCTTTCTTGAGGCATTGTAGGACTGTTTGAATGTAATGCTATTCAGAATCTGAGAACTGATTAAGTGAATATCTTCAAACTTCTGTTCAAGAGGATCACCTGTTCACTTGCATAATGGTGCAAATACATACATACATATACAGTGTCAAGATCCCCCTTTGAGTTCAGTAATTTTATAATATGTTTTATAGTTATGTACATGTGGCCATCGACATTCGCGGGGGTTATGTTCGCTGCATACCCGCCAATGCGGGAAAACTGTGAATAACTGAAACCAGGCTTAAATGATGTATAATAGTTATTTTATTAACAAATAGTGTCATAACCAGGGAGAAAAGGAGAATTACAGTAAAATAATTATATGGTTCTCTGATGATATATATTGATATATTGGGAAAGTGAACAAATAAATGTATTAATCCTAAAATATGAGTGTTATTTACCTAATTTACCTAATTCTAGAAATGTGTACAGTACGATATATGTGAATGCTGTACAGTACAGTATATAGCACTGTTAATGGTGCAAAAAAAGGAAAATGTAATTTAAAATCAGAACATGTCCTCCTCTATAATGTAAAGGCAAATATAGATAAACAATGTGGCCTAAAGCCAATAAAATAGTCACATGGAGTATGGTAAATTGTTGTATATACCTTTACTGTATATTGGAGAGAAGTCCATGTTCTGATTGCAATGACATTTATCTTTTTTGCTCTGTTTGTTTATATACAGTATTCACATATAACAATTTCTAGAATTAGGTAAATAACAACTACATTTTAAGATTATTAGATTTATTTTTTCACTGCAATCATGAGGGCAGCATAAAATGGTTACAGTAATTCTCTTCCTCGCTCTGTCAATATGAGACTTTTTATTTTAGGAATAAAAAATAAAAGAAAAAAAACGTAAGGGGAAATTAAAAACTTATTATAAAGAACAGTGTTAAAGTCAAACACTAGGAAGTGTTGAATCATATAATGAGCAAATAATTGTTCGTCTTATACATTTTAAATCACACTTCACAAATTAACCCAATGAAATATTTAAATGGGTCTGTACAATGTTATAACAAATCCTCATATAATGCAGAAATCTGCTAATCATTGGGTTTGTGTAAGTTGATAATAGAAAAACACTGTAATATATTTAGTTAAAAAGCAACGATATTAAAAACATGAGGAAGCCCAGTAGATGGGCGAAACGGGACCGTCGGGCACTACTGAGGAGTATCTAGCCAGAAGATCAATTAACAGAGGAATATACTTCTATTTGTTACATTATCAAGGGGCCAAGTGAACCGCAAATATTGCGATAATGAAATTGTAATTATCACTGGACAAGCAGAAGTCCATATTTTCAACAAGGATTGTGCCCCTGATCTTTTGATCCCTTTCTTTTGGGTCTAACTTTAGTATTTTTTTCTCTTCACATATATTTATTATATTTCCTCTGATGATCTAATGTCATGTTTTTTTATGGCAGATACCTCAGTGTTCTGTTTTTGTTTTTAATATCGTTGCTTTTTAACTAAATATATTACAGTGTTTTTCTAAAACTTACACAAACCCGATGATTAATTAATTTGTGAAGTTTGATTTAAAATGTATAAGACGAACAATTATTTGCTCATTATATGATTCAACACTTCCTAGTGTTTGACTTTAACACTGTTCTTTTTTTAATTTCCCCTTACAGCGTATTTTTTTATTTTTTTATTCCTAAAATAAAGTTATTACAATTTTTTGATATGGAGGTGTTAGGCACCAGGAATCCCTCATAAGTTGAGATTAAGTTTATCAATATGAGGCTTGCAACACAGTTTGTTGCCTGCGAACAGAGCAGCAAAACACGTAAAGCACAGTACAGAACTGTACTGTATTTAGTCCAGCATTGGAAGTAGATCATCAGGGTCTGCATCCAGGTCTTGTAGGGGTACAATGGGGATAGAAGAGCAGGGTGCCTCAGGTGCGACAGAGGTAGAAGGAGCGGAAGGGGAAGCAGGACTTCATGGACTTTTCTTCTTGAAATACATTGTAGCCAAATGTTCTTCTAAACTTAAGTTAACTGTTTCTGCTTTAACAGCTTTCATGGCTCTCTGAGCTACACTAGTCTATTATTATTATTATTGTTTATTTGTAACGCGTCAACATATTACATAGCGCTGTACAAGAGGAGAGAACAGGGAAAAATACAATATTAACAACTGAAAAATAGAGGGCAATTTTGAGCTTAGAGTCTTTGGACAAAGCACCCTACAAGACTGTAAACTCGCTATTTACAATCTAAAGGGAATGGATGAGGCAGAAGTCTGGGGAAGAAAAGTAAGGAATAGCAGGGTCAGGAAGGAGGTGTAAAAGTTTGCTTAGGTGGGAAGATGTAAGAACTTGGAAAGGATTAGTTTGCAGAATGGTGGAGGATACATTTTAGACATAGAGGAGCACATTGAAACACATGGTTTAAGGACAGATTTAATAGCCTTGGTGCTGAGTAGAGTGGAAGAGAGGTGGGACTGAGTGAGGGGTCAGGGCATCGGCTATAGTGTAATCCTTCCAGATTTTTAAAACATTTTCTGCACCGAGTTCTTGTTCGGTAGCCTGCACAATCCTCTCCATTGAGTACCGTGTGTAGCAGGCCTTAAATTCTCGTATCACACCCTGATCAAGTTGCTGAATTATGGATGTTGTATTGAGGGGCATGTAGAGGGCCTCTACGCCATCAGTTTTGAACTCTGTAACATCTGGGTGTCCTGGAACATTATCCAGTAAGAACACAACTTTAAAACACCTTTTGTTCACTGCAAAGGTATTTTCTGACCTCCACAACAAAACATTTTTTAAACCAATCAAGGAAAAGTGTTCTTTTGTGGTCCAAGCTTTTTTTATTGCTCATCCAAAAAACTGGGTGTTGGGACTTATCTTTTCCCTTCAATGCTCGAGAATTAGCATATTTGAAGATGATGGTAGGCTTTATTATAAATCCAGATGCATTTGCACAGAGCAAAATGGTAAGTCTATCCCGGCCTGCCTTAAAGCCTGGTGCTCGCCTTTCCTCGTTACTGATGAATGTATGTTAACGCATTTTTTTTCCAAAACGGTGCTGTTTCATAAGCGTTGAACACTTGCTCAGGAGCATAACCATTCTCTTCAATAATATTTTTTTACAGTCTCAGGAAATTATTTTGCTGCCTCTTGGTCAGCATGGCCTTTTCTCCGGTAATCTTTACATTATGATGGCCAAATTATTTTCTGAAACCAGCCTTTGCTAGCATGAAACTCTAGCATGAAATAGAGTAAGAACCTTCAATATCACCACACCTTTCTTTTCTAGAAGTGTATAAAGATTTGCACTTTTCTTTTATTAGGTTGGAATATACTGGACTACATTTTTTATAGCAGTCCTGCATCTAAAGAAAAACTGTGCTTTCTGTGCAGGAGGCATGTGGATCTCACACTGGTGTAGCAACTTCTGCTGCTGAACGGATTTGGAATTCCTTTTTTTTTTTAAATATATCTGACAGTAGATTCATTAATACAATAATGATGGGAAACCTCAGCAATTGTCTTTGCTTTACTAAGAATATCTAACTTTCTTGCAAAGTTTTCACTTTCTTCTGTCTCTTAGAACCACTAGGATAAGGCTTTGGATTCATCTTATTCAATCATCTGTAATCTCCATGCAAATCTTGTGAGAAAATGGCAGCAAAAAAAAAAAAAAACAGCGAATGTAGAATCTGCTAATGTAAAAGCTGCGAATTTTGAATGCCGCCTATAATATGTTATGTTATTTTGATTAACCTATGTATGTTAATTATGTTGCATGTTTGGTTCATGAACAGTTAAATAATTTAGATTGTTGGGATGTCCGACAATAACTGTCAAATAGATTCAGTTATGTAATCAGTCAGTTGGTATCCTGCTGCATGGAAGAGTCTGCTCTGAATTAAATATGTGTATGCTCCTAAAGAAAAGGGAGGTAACAAATCTTGAAGACAAATGAAGTATGTGTATGCTCCTAAAGAAAAGGGAGGTAACATATCTTGAAGATATATGTATGTGTTAGCATTTCTAGTAGAAGATATATATAAATAGTTGTGCTCAAAAGTTTGCATACTCTGGCAGAAATCCCTGTGAAATTTTGGCATTCATTTTGAAAATATAACTGATCATGTAAAACAATATTTTTTTTTTTTGAAGGATAGTGATCATATGAAGCCATTTTTCATCACATTCAAAGCCTTAAAAATGCCAGTCAGTACTGTTCAATCACTTATTAAGGAGTGGAAGATTCAGCGATCTCTTGATACCAAGCCAAGTTTCTGATTTTTTTTATAATGCATTCATATTACTAAATACTGCATCTGAGTAAGGGCATTTTAGAGACATCAGCTGTTTTGGGGAAGGGAGCAAAAGAACCTGAAAGGTCTGCTGGGTAGGTTTGCCCACAACAGCCTTATCAAGCCTGACTGAAGAAAGCAGATTTTCACAAACTGGTGGCAGTGGTGGAATCTCTTCATCAATAATATAAGACCGCAACTGCAGGTGCAAGCAGCAGCATGGATACCTACGAGTATAAGGTGTCCAGAAGGTTTAAAAAGTGGAAAGCTATGATGCTTCAGGATCTAACTATGGATCAGTTGGTGGCTTTACGGGCACAGATCAGGCAGGAAGAATACCCAAAGAGAAGAGAGGTTCCTGGGCCAGTCAAGTCCTACAAGTTGCCATCTAGAAGCTCCAACACTGCCGCTGAAAAATCTGCATCCTTCCGCCCTGGGGTTCCGGTACCCCCTATACCCGCAACAGGAACCGTCACTCGGTCAACAGGGAAGAAGGCGAGATTGGGGCCCCAGTGCTATGGATGCCAGCAGCTGGGCCATTTGAAGAGGGATTGCCCAAAATAGCCCTGTGGGAGTGAGCCTGCCCCAGTTTGCCCCATATTGTATTTGGGTAACTGGGGGTTTGCCACCAAGGGGGAGGAAATTGAGGATTGACAGGACTGTGCTGAGGACTTGCCCTCAGAAGGTCCCATAAAGTGTTAAGGGGTCCGGGGAAGGAATATTATGGACTGGTGGGAGAACCCTGACCCTGTTTTTTTTTTTTTAAATGAGTAAGACCGCTATAATGCAGTGGTTTGACCCAGAGGAGGAAGAGCCTGTTCCCATCTTTCGAGGCCTAAGCCTGGAACCATTAAAAGCAGGTGTAGATCCAGAGACCCTAACCCTAGAGCAGCTAAGGGAGCTGACCAATAAGACTATTCAACAGAAGGAAGATTTTTTGGCTCTGGCACATGCTAATTTTGCAAATAGCGGAGAGGAGATCAAGGTTCTGCAGAGAGAAAACATGTCCATAAAAGCAGAAATCAATATGTTCCAGGGTTTGAAGGATAAGCAGGTTGCTGCCGCACTCGCACTGGAACAGCTACAAGGAAGTATCATTGAAAGAGGTGGGAAAATAAGATCTCTCGATGAGCAACTTCAGAATGAGCTGCCAAAAGTGTCAAACAAAGTTGAGGAATACAAAGCTCTGCATAATCGCAACAAGGAGTTGCAATTACAGATCAAGGAATTACAAGCTAATAAAGATTAATTAGGGCAGATGGAAGAAGAGTAATCAAGATTAAAAAAAAATTAAAACATTGAATGAACTTTTAGTGGACAGACTTGTAGGTGGCAAACAAGCAAGAAGAGTTAAAAATATTGAAAGAAGAAAATTAATCATTAAGAATGGATATTCAAAATCTGCAGGCTCAAAAGACAGAACAGATGTCACTTACCTCAGCTGTTGAGGATCTGAAGAATGTGATCCATGAGAAAGAGGGGAAGGTAAAGACTGTGGAAGATCACCTAGAGGCTGAAATCCTCAGAGTGGACATGCAAAATAAAATGGTCCAGGCTTTGAATAAGGAAATCGAAGCCCTGGAGGAAGAGTTAGCAAATATCCAACTCAAAAAGGCAGAACAGGTGCATATTATAGCATGGGTACAGGAGCTACAGAATGAACTGAAAAACAAAGAAACACAAATCCAGGAACTGATGCAGGAAGTCAGTGCGCAGAAGCTTCAAATTGAAGGGGACCAATATCAGCTGCAAGAACATACAGTATCTCTAGATCATCACAGCTGGAGGGACTTCAAAATATGCTGACGCAGCAAGAAGAGGAGCTAAAGAGCCTAACAGCTACATTCGGCGAGAGGGAGCAAGACCTTGCTCACAAAGCTCAGGAACTACAGAACAAACATAATGAAAAGTAAATGTTGAAGGTTCAGGCCCAGGATATGCAGCAGAAGCATGAAGAACAAGTACAGCGGATGTCATCAGCGACCCCAAGTGAAGAACTGTTAAAAGCCCTTGCAGAGAAGGACACATGTATTATAGCTCTGCACAGTGAACTGGGACCTATAAAATCTACACTGAAGGCATTGGCATAAACTGAAAAAAGCTACAAGAGAGAGTGAACAAGACCAGAAAGGAGAGTGACCTGCTTGTACATGCAACAAAGACTGAGATGTGGGGTGTCCTGTAAAAACTCTTCCCAAATGTGTCTGCCTCATCAAATTTGGGTTTAGGAGTTGGGTGAATGGGTTCAGGAGTTTGAGAAACTGGCACTGGTGTGTTGGAAAGAAAATGTTGGAGCAGAAGTGGTCAAGATTTCTAATGCCACCCAACATTACTCACAACTGAAAACTATTATAGATGAAGCGTTTGAAACAGAAGCAATACTGATAGAATGTAAGCAGTGAAATCCAGAGCAGAGATTAAAAGTGACAAACATCATGAATACTCTTCTGTTTGGTCGTGTGCATGTGTCTGGGTAGGTTTTTAATTGAGCAAGAAACAGAGTTATTTAGTTTAGGGTCATAAATATTTTTAAAGAGTATAAAAACAGTAAAAATAATCATTAGCAGGAATGTGGCATGGTCACAAAAAAGTGTTGATAATATGATAGAAATCCCAGGTCTAGTCCTGTGTCAGTCTGGGTAAAATGGTGTCCAACTGGGGTACAATAACTGTTTTCATATGTTTTTTAATAAAAAAAAGGTATCACTATATACTGCAATATTATGATTATTCATCTAGATTACTGGACACTCACGGCTCCCTCACTCTTCATATATGTTGTTTTAAATAATTCAAATTGGATGTGCTATATACAATTAAAGTAAATTCGAACTGCAACCTTTAATATCTCCCTTTAAACTGTTTTATTTATTTATTGAGCCAAGCAAAGAGATCCTAAAAATTATCTGTGAATAACTATATTTTATTATCTATTCATTCTTTTTATACATCTCTTCTGGATATAGATATGACACACTGGTTTTTTTTTTCTCCTGAGTAATATATATTTTCAATATCTGTAAAATTGGTATAAAAAATACAGTAAGAAATCTCCGGCAAGCTTTGAATATTTTAGTACAATCTGTATGAACTGAAAAAGTAAGCAGTCCTCCCTCCAAAGACAACTGGCGTGAAAATTGGTTACCTTGTTTCAAACATTTATAGTTCTTAATAATATGACTGTGGTGCAAAGAGCGGAAGCAATTGGCAGATATTTTTATTGATGGTAGAAGAATTGATCTACGTAGATACAGAGGCTTCTGCCAGAATAAGATGATTACATCAGCATGTGTTTCGATACCGAATCTTGGTTATTACTTGAGTGGCCTTGGTGAATTCCACTGTGCTATACAGACCAGTGATATAGGGAATGATAAATTGTCTTCTCTGAATTTATGGCCATGCCTTAGAAGAACAAGCAGTTTTGTAAGAGCAAATAGTACTTGTTTCCTCTAGTTCACCAATTTCAGAAGAAATCAAATAATTTATTTTTTCAACAAATATTGTAATATTTTACCTTATTTTATTTATAAAAAAAATATTTTCAGATATGATGTAAAATGCACAGTATAGTAGTAAAAAAGGCTGTATATACTTTTTCAGCTTTACAGTAAAAATGTAGCAAACCAAAATGAATTAAAGAAAATAATAGCCTAGCTTCCACTGAAGCACTACCTTAACTAATATATAACTAACCAGCTCTCATCCAGCTAAACCTGGGTGAGGCAAAACAAGCAATTCAATAAGTTGAAGAAATTACAGGCTAGTGATTTTGAACAGATTTCCAGGTCTCCACTCTGCTCCAAACGGTCACAAGTTGCAGGCTGCTGTCTTGTTGCAGTTTGTCTGAACTGAAGAAACAATCAGTTCATAAGAAACCTCTCCCATATTCCAGGAGCAGTCTAAAATTAGGCTTATCCAGGTGCAGTTGATTAACTGAGCAGGAGAGATAATCCCTGCGGTCCTACTGGGGAGAGAGAGAGCTCTGTAGAGGACCCCCATAAGTATAGGGGTTAACTTTAGGTGCCATGGTGGTTTCAAATCTCCTGCAGCTGTGAGTTAGCCTTCCGAGAATTCTTACGGGAGCCATGGAATGGAGACCATATTTAGCAAAATGGGATGACTACTAGAGAAATCAATTGTAAAGTGACACAGTGCAGGTTTCAAATATGGGATAATTTGCTATTACTTATATTTTTAACTAATTTATCAATTGAATGCTATTTAATAAAATAGTTTTTACAGTAAACAAACATTAAAGCTTACCATTTTAAGCTGTAGGGAACTTCTGGTTGCAAACTATCGCCATGACCAGGCATAATTATATTGCCTAGTCTTTCTGATCCACCTAGAAACTGCTATCCATGGGGCTTGTTGAGTGATCAATGTCATTAATTACTAATAAAACCCTGAGGCATTGGGTCCATTATCATCAGTGCAGTCATCTGCATCAAAAGAGACTAGGTAAGCTCAATGTGCAGGTGACTGCAATGAAACAAATACAGAAGAGCCAATGCGGTTATCAGTAATAAGATTCCTCATTAACAAATATATGAAATGTGCATAGATCACAAAGGCTAACTGACCACTCAAAATGTCAATCTTTAATGTTAGTTTACTGTAGTAAAATGCAACTTCCTTTAATGACATTCAAATAATAAAGTATTTATTATTTTGATTTTTAAATAATCTCATATGTGGAATCTCCTGTGTCACTTTAAACATTCAAACGCTGAAGACTGTTGGATGCCACATTGAGATATCATTTTCAAAGATACCATAAGCACATTTACTACACATGGAATCATGCTAAATATGCATAAACACTCACGTTAGCCAAGTATACAAATAGGCCTCTTGGTGTCCGACTCAGTGGATGTCTCAAATGCTCTCCTTCCAGAAACATAAGGTTAAGGGTAAGAGAGGTTATAATAAGCAAACAGTTCACCTGCAAACTATTTCCCTGACCAGGCATAATGATATGGCCTAGGAACATAAATAGGTTTATAGTAACTATTCTAAGACATGATAAAAAAAGACTAGTAAATTCTTCAGTTACTATGAAAAGAAACAATTAGTAATGTCAAGTGACATTTTGCAATATTCTGTATAATATGGATAAAAAAAGCATAACTTTTAACATTGCACACATGCTTTGGTTCCTTGTTCTAGGATGGTTGAATTTGAAATGTTTAAGATCACAATTGTATCATGAAAACAATAGTTGTTTTATTTTACTATCCATACTATCCATCTAGCTATTATATTTTACAATGCCCTAAACCAGATTACACATCACATTATGTTTATGCTATGGATTAGTTGCTAGGAAATACTACCGGAAGTTTATTTTATCTTAAAGACCAAACATAGAGATGATCATTGAAAAATTGATTGAACTTGTCTAGTTTGTAACTGCTTTCTGGTTAAGGAGAGCAGAAGTGCATTGTGTTTTATCTCTATCCCTAACAGTGCTATGTAATCCGGTTGGCTCAAAATATTCATATCCAATCAAGTTATAACTGTGCTCTTACATTTCTATGTTCTTCAGCAGCTCACATCACCTAACATACATAGGTCTTGTAGCAATGAAAGGCAAGTGCCAACACGTTTTAATGTATATTTAAACTTCTATAAGAGATCTCTTTCACGTACGAGTAACTTTGGATGGAACACTAAAACATTGTTCTAAACCTAATCAGTAGGGTACTTGTACCAATATTTTTAGTTTCTACAGATTTCCTTAGGGGAAATGCGCGTTGGTTGTTGTGTCGCAGACAAGTCCAGGCTTTCGATCTAAAATTTCAGTAATATCCATAGCGGCCCAATGTCAGTGTCCAACGCAGCTAGATTCAAACATGTTCTTCCCTAATTCTCCCACATTCAGTTACATTTCTTTTCTTCTCGCTGCGCAGTGGGATTAGAGCCTCTAGCAGTCTACACATGGTGTAACTCTGAGATTACCACTCATATTAGAAGACCCATTCGACGTGGAAGAGTTAAAACGTTTTTGAAATCTCATAGAGTCCTTCATCAAAGTGAGTTTTGAGAAATTAAATAATTTCTACTCTTACAACCCCAAACAATGGTTTGAATTTTCTGTGTTTTCTAATTACACTTCCTTTAATAGGCAATAATAATGGTTCAACATTTCTTTATTACAAAATTAACCTTAATTAGGTTTGATTCAACAGAACTAAAATGTTTACACACCTCTGTTCAATACACAATCATTAGATATTCGACACACCTAATAATATAGGCCTCCACTCCATGGCTCCTGTAAGAGATGAACCTGAGTGAAGTTCCATTGCAAATCACCACCCTAAATTTAACCTCCGAGAAATTCCATCCAAGTGTTCAAAATGTCTCTAATATCATAATCTCAGGGTACCTGTCCCATAACTATTTAAAAATCTCTGTCACATGCCTCCTGTAATTATGTCTATACTTGTTGAAATGACCTTGGAAGTCTTTCTGAGTGCACCAAATTTAAAAAAAGCCTAAGGGTATTTTCAACCCCATGTTTAAAATTTTGGCTTGTAATTAATCAGATATGGGGCAGAAGTAATTTTTTTTTATTACTTATTTTTATTGATGTTTTCAATTTTGAAAAATGCATACATTATATCATATCAAAGCATAGGTGTCGCTTATTATAAAACATTCAAAAACATTCAACAGTCAACAAGGATAAGTACAAATAAAATCTTTTTAAATTTATAGGGCGAGATGGAATTTGAGGAGGATGGATTAAGGAGGGAAACCTTGTTTTTTTCTTGACTTTCATTAGTCCCATAGTTCCCATTTTGTTTTAATTTTATTAAGTCTATTAGAATTTGGGACTAAAAAGTCTTGTTCAATTTGTTTGTGTCTATCGACCATATTTTTTATTCAGTCCATGTGGGTGTAGATTTTTTCCAATTCAATGTGATCAAAAATGTTGCTGTTAATAATACATTAATGACGATGCTGGACTTATTCGGGCTTATGGTGTCTGTAAAGATGTGGAATAGGATAAGTTCTGGGCTGTTTTTTAAATCGTGTTTAATTTTAGATATTTAGTTTTACACAGTTCACTGACAAGTTTTGTATCTTGTGGCAAATCCACTGCATATGTTTTTGTGTTCCTGGTTCTTTACATCCTCTCCAGCATTGTCCTGAATTACCTTGAGTGGCAAATATTGCTATTTTATATGGTGTTAAATACCATCTTTGATTAAGCTTGAAATATACCTCTCTTAAAGTTATGCATATCGTAATTCTTTGTGTAGTTTTAAATGATTTAAACCATGTTTCAATCTCAAATGATTTGTTTAAATCTTCCTCTTATTTTTGCATTTTTTTAAGTTTTATTATTATCTTTCATATACTTAAACTTTTGTAAGGTTTTTTATAGACTTTTTCTTCTTTCAATAGTTCTTCAAAATATGTTAGATCTCTCATTTGTTTTGTAAAATATTCTGATTTAATCATTGCATTTAGCAGTATCTTATATTGTAACCATTGTTCTTTAGGAACTTTATTTTCTTGAAATTGTGGAATGTCTTAGGTACATTGTGTATATATAAGTCTACCAGGGTTTTTAGTTCCCATTTTGTATTTTGCAATTAGAAAAGTTTTGTATTGTATTATTTGTAATGGGATATTATGTGATCAGAATGCTATTAGATTCCATTCAGCATTAATTTTGTACCAACATTTAACTAGTGATTTACACACTAGAGGTAAATTATTGATTTTTATCCTCTTTTTTTATTCAATATTACGTTTTCTAATTGTAAGTAATTTGATAAAAGTTTTTCAATTTGTAGAAATTTTTATTTTAAGGTAGAATTTTAGAATATGGGTTAGGCCATTTGCTAGAATAGTCAAATAGGTAGGCAGAGGCCAATCCTCCTCTTAAGAAGTCCCTTGATACTATTTATCTTTTTAATCTGAATTTTTTACCCTTATAGATAAATTGATCTATTGTGGATTGAGATTTTTTCAATTCACAATTAGGAATTTTTAGTGGAAGACATCTCATTAAATAAGTTATTTTCGGTAGGATAGACATTTTTATAGCAGCTTTCCTGTCTGTCCAAGAGAGGTTTAGCCTCTTCCAATACATCAACAACATGTGCACATGAGTATAAAGCTTATTCTAGTTGTTTCCTAGTAAATTATTCCAGTTGGGGTTGAAATAAATGCCAAGATGAGTAATCACAGGTTTGTTAATGTCATTACTATATTGTCTGTGAAGATTGTAACTATTTAGATTATTTGCTATCACTCAATTTATCAATTCAGAATTTCTAATGGTTTCTGTTAGGGTCTCTATAACGAATACAAATATCAATGGTGATAATGGGCATCCTTGCCATGTCCCATTGGTTATTTTAAATTTTTCCGATCAAATTCCAAATTTACCCAGTCCGAATAAATCCAGAACTGCCTCTATATATTCCCAGTTAACCCTGTCAAAAGCCTTTTCGACATCTATTGACAGGGCTATAACTGGGAGTCCCTTAGATTTGGAGTATGCTAAAATGTCTTAGTTTTCAAATATTATCTGTACCAACAGTTTTTTATAAAGCCTGCTTGGTCTGTATTAATAAGATGTTCTAACAATGGGTTTAATCATGTAGCCAGTATGCTGGCGTAAATTATGATATCTGTATTTATTAACGATATAGGACAATAGTTCTTACAGTTAGTTTCATCTTTATCAGACTTTGGTATAGTAACTATTGCAGCTTCTAGCGTCTCAGCTGGAGCTGTTCCTATATCTTTAAGTTTGTAATAAGTACAGAATCAAAGGTTTTGTAATAGATATTTGAGAACCCATCGGGGCCAGGAGATTTTTGACATAAGATCTGGATTTGGTGAATTTTAATTTAATCTCTGTGTTTTAGTAAGATTAATATATAGATCTTTTAATGATAATCTCGCTGTTTGACTTTATATACGGACCAGGAAGCTAGCACTCTTCTGACATATGCCTTGTGTGTATTCCAGAGTGATTTCATGGTTTTTACAGCTTTTTTGCTAATTGCAAAGAATTTTAAATATTCTCATTCCAGCTTTTATCTAGCTTCTTTAGACCTGAAAAGGGTTGCATCGATTTTATTATTTTTGGTTTTCTGAGTTTTATTGTTAATAATATGTATTTTTATAACAGCATGATCGGCGTTATTGATTGTATCAATGTCAATTGAAATAGTTTTCATTAATGTTTCTTGATCCAAAAAAAAGTAATCAAGTCTAGTATAGGTTTGGGGTCTATTTGAATAGAATGTATAATTCAGTTCATCTTGGTGGATTGTTCTCCAACAGTCATAAAGATTAAATTTAAGAAAAATGCTTTGATTTCTTTGTGGATTCCCTATCCAGCTTGTGGTCTGCACAGATGTTTAAGTCTTCACATATCAAGAGGAGTCCCTTTTTACATTCTGTTATATGATTTAAGATTTTATTTAAAAATATATTTTGGTTACTGTTTGGTGCATATAGATTTACTATTGTATATGGTTCATTATTTATCAGTCATATCCAGACTATGTATCTTCCTTCAGGATCTATTTCTTTATATTCCTTTTATTGAAAAAGATTTAAAACTCTTGCTTTTGATTTATAGCTCGCATGGATCTTAATATTATCTACTATCTCAGAGATTTGGTTCCTTTTTATTTATAAAATGTGTTTCTTGTAGACAAGCATGTCTGTTCTATTTATTAAGAGACTTTATTACTATATGTCTTTTATATTGGGTATTTAAACCTTTTATATTCTGAGATAACATGGGCTTTAACATTCTATCAAATTAGTGGACATTTTTCTCTTTTTTACCCTCTTCCCCCTTGTTGTGAAATCAAAAGGTCAATTGCAAACAAGTGTATTTTTAACTTAGGCTTGCGTCTCCTCCACTCACCTCTTTTCTTCTCTGCATGATATATTGTACATTTCAAAACATACATTTCATACTCACTCTATACTTTTCCACAACAAAAGTGGATAATTTCCTTATAATAAATTTTATTTTGAAAAGATAAAATAATCTCTGTAGTAGAATCTTCTCTACACAGTGGATTATTAGTAGTTACTGCCTTCCTTCTCCTTTTTTCTTCTTTCCCTTACACCCTGAACAGTGTTCAATACCACAAAACATCTTCTTATTTGTCCATTTAAATTTAAATTCCTACAACATAGTTTTACCCTTTCTTTATTTACACTCTTTATTTTAATAATGGAAAGTAACCACAGAGTATTATTCATACGCTTTACCATTTTTGCATTTGGGTAGTTTTCAATTTATCAAATAAATGTTTTGAGGTAGATTCAATCAACTATCCTTTCATTTTCTTTTCTGCCTCAGTTAGTGACTGAAGAATAACCTTTTTGGTTGTCTTTAACAATTATTAGTTTAACTGGGAAACCCCATCTGTCTGGAATATTTTTACTCCTCACTCCTATTGTTATTTCTTTGCGTTCTCTACTTTTATTGAGTTTCTCCTGACAGGTCTTTAAAGATCTGGATGTTTTTGTATGGGGTTTCAAAATTTATTTTATTTCTAGCAGCCTTTAATACAGCTTCCTTACAAGTAAAGAAGTGTAATCTAGTTATTACATCCCTAGGGACTTCTCTAGGAATACTACTTGACAAGTGAATCCTATCTATTTTATTATCCCCAACCAAAATCCCAAACATCTAGAATTAATTGTTATTATTATTATTAATGTTATTTAATTATATTTCATTATTATTGCAAAACATCAGTCAGAAATATACGTTGTTGTATTTTTATCAATTTGTTAAAATATTTGTCTCTTTTCTTATTATTTTTGTTACTATTTTTTGGTTAAAGGTTAAGGGCCTCATTCAATTGCAATTTGGCCAATTGATTAGGGCTCTAAATAAGCACATAGCATGTTTTTTTTAACAGAAGTTTTTAATTAGTGAAGACATTGCTTTTGGATAAAAGTTCACAAACTAAAAACTTCTGTAAAAAAAACATGCTATGTGCTTATTTAGAGCCCTATTTAATTGGCCAAATTGCAATTGAATAAGGCCATAAGAGTTTTAGATTCTTAAAGAAAAAAAAAAGAGAAAATAAGACCACGACACCGATTCAAGCTTGAAATTGGAAATATAATATATGCAAATGGTTTATTAAAGTACAATTTGTGTTTACTAGCAGTAGACAAGTATATTGCATCTGTCTTGATATGCTATGTTTTATATAACTGCGTCTCTCAATAAAAATGTAATTTAAAAAAAAATCTGTCAATTATCTTTGATAACTCATTCATATGCTTCCTTGAGTACATTTGAGAACAATTAGTCAGTTTAACAGTAGGTAACCAACCTGAAAAACAGAGATTTACTTAAATTCCCGACTGTCTGTAGCTCTCAAGAAGAGTAGAGAAATACCCATCAAATGAACATTCTGACTGGAGTATCAGCCAACCTTGGTCCTAAATTCTGCATTTTTAAAATACTTAAGAATAATTATTTTTTTAAGTGATTATGGTTGTCAAGAAAAGTTATAAGTAATGGTGTAAACACAAGTCAGAAGTGGTGAAGGTTCTTAAGAAAATACATGTTTGTATTCATTCACTCTTGGGCACCTGTTAGATGCAGGAATCACATTTCTGCTGAATATGAAAACTCAAGCAATGTTCAAAAGCTGTATGCCACCACTCAACAAGTTTATTTTACATGTATGTATTATTTTCATGTTGGTCTAATAAAAAGGTATCACACGCTATAAAAAAAATCTAACGAGTTTCGTGTTCATCTTTGAAGGCAGTACTGCATGTGACGCTACGTGTTGACAGAAATATATGTGTAAATGAGTGACTCAGGACTTCCGACGGACAGAGTCCAATCTTCAGGTTCAGTACTCAAACTTGTTGGTTTCTAAAACCAAATTCTCTGGAAGTGTTTTTCAAGGATGGATGGCAGCTATACAGAATTAAAGGGCTCTGTAAAGTTAATGTAGTTTCTAAATTGTACAAATTACAGAAAAAAGTAATTTAAAAGGCCAAGCATTTATCTCCATTCATTAGCCCCATATAAACCTATTTATGATTTGTTATTTAATCAAATAAAATAAAATGTGTTAAATGTGCTGTGAAGATGCCACAATCACTACTGCCTTCGCTCCTGATAGTTAGCTCGTGGAAAATCTGTATGTATCTTGGGGATCATGGAAAAGACCTGTGATTGGCTATAAAGTCAGCACAGAATTCCCAAAGCAGAACTAGAAGGGGTGGAACCAACCTAAATCTGGTGCTAATAGCTTTACAGTAAATTTACTTTTTTTTTTTTTTTTTTTTTAAGAGATTTAATATTTTAGAAAGAAAAAAAATAGTCCATTCTTTATATCCCAATTATCCCCCCAAAAAATTACAAATTGCTGTCTCATGTACCACCAAACAAAAATTAAATAATCATGATATGTTTCTGAGATGGCTCTCATCTTAGATATGCCATGTTGATACTATGTGACCATTTTCACTTGAATCTAATGCGCACCTTTTTTCGTTAAAGATCATGTCCCAAAGTCAGAGTGTGCATTAGAATCAATGGTGCACTAGATTCAATGTTTTCAAGGTTAACATCATATTGAGTGCTCCAAATTATACACAATTGATGCACAGAGAGCCCCAGCACACTGGCACACAGAGCCTGGCTCACAAAAGCATAAAGAAAAATAGTAAAAAAGGGAAAAAAAAGGAAAGCACAGTACAATAAATAATATTGTTGTTGTTGCTAGGTAAATATTCATCTGAGTTGCCAGTAATTCAGCTCTGTTTACTACAACTTTTTGTGGTACTATTGTGTACAAACATTTACCCCAAGATGGCAGAGAAAGAGAAAAGGATGTCATATGATGCACAATTCAAACGCAAAGTTATTCTTTCTGCTAAAAAAAATGAAACAGACAAGCTGCAAGAGAGTCCTTGTACAAATGACAAATGTGCATTACATTAGCCAGCAAATTTATTTTTTGATTCATGGGTACCAAACTTGGGGTGCGCATTCAATTTGATGGAGCACTACATTCGCGTAAATATGGTATATATTTTAGGATTCCTTGGCAAAACCAAACAGGAAAACAAATGGTATAGAGTATTCCGGAGTTGTTTTTATTAAATGACTAGAAAATTAACATCATTATTATGAGGTTGCTTGAAAAACATATGTACATGGAATAAACAAAAGTATTAAAAAAATGAAAAATTATAAATTGTGAACTTAAGATATTTTTTTCTTGTTCTTTTCAATAACAACATTATCCCATAAATGAAGTATGTTAAAATACAGTAAAAATATCAAGAAATGAACGCAGGAGACACTGGAGACCAACACCGGAAAGAGGTCGGGAAACCTTCTTGGAGGGACCAAAATAGCACTTACAAAAGACAAAGCAGCCATCAGGACCAAAGAAGCAAGGAACTGCAAGGAGAAATAAGCATTTGTAATTACACTTGAATAGGCAAAATGTTTTTATATATATATATATATATATATATATATATATATATATATAAAAACACACACACAATCTTCACTTTATTTTGTGTTATTTATGATGTATTATTTTAAGAGAATGAAAGCCTGCTGTAAAGAATAATTGTATATAAATGTGAAAAAATAAAAGATTGTATTTATTTATTTTTTTACTTTTATAAAACATTTTGTCCTTTATAAAAATGTAGCTATTCAAAATATTGTATAGAAAAAAAAATTAACATATTGGTCCTTTAAGATATGTTGTATTGCTTGGAGGAACTCAAAGGGTTAAATCCCAAGCATTTACACATCAAACATAATATTGATTTAAATATATAGCACTCAAAAGGCAGATTTAGCCGTCTCATGTGAGTTCTCCAGTGACCACTGGGCATTTCACACATCATCCAAGAAGCATTTGAGGGCCAAGATGATTTACTGAAGGCATCTTCTGCTGCAGGATCATTGGATCTTAAAGACCGCTGTGAGGTTTCAAAGCAGGACTAAAGAGTAGGGCCAACAGCAAATGGCATTTAGCAATCTCCAGAAGTGTATATGTATGTAGAAAGTACTTTACATGCTATCAAATGTGGACAGATCTGTGTGTTACTTACTAAAATCCTGATAAGGCTTCCTGGAAATCGAAACCAAGGTAGATATCTCCTTATACAAGCACAAAATGGTTTCAGTTTTAGAGACTCTTCTGTGGGTTTTTCAAATATTGAAAACAAAGCAGCACTTATAAGAAGAAATGCTAGCATTGTGACAATGTATGGCATTAACAATCCGTCCTTTAGCAAAAGAGGCAGCATGCTGTTGGACAATACAGAATAACAACATTATCAATAGGTATAAAGACAAATAATTTTAACTACATATTATGTATGATTATTCAACAAAAATGTTACCTGAATGAAGATATAAGTAAAAACCATGAAGATATCAGGGGAACATCATTAATAATAAGGCAAATAGGTCTGAAAAATATATTAAAACAAAAAAATTAGAAGAATTAGTAAAATGCATGTAATGATCTGAGATAACTTTTACCAATATTCAAAATGTTGCATTAGTAGGATAACGCAGCAGACAGGAACTTCAACATCCACAAGTTCTGAAAAGGTTTGTACTGACATTTGAATCTGGGTTAAGCTCTGCTAAAGTTTTACTACCGATATTAGAATGTCATTTTTGATAAGGTAAACTATGAACAATGCAGAAATGTCATCTTTAATACAGAATTTTCATCTGATGCTCATCTCTAATTTCACAGGTGAAATTAATTATTATTTATATGTATGTAATCTTTAATACAAAATGTAAATGTTGTTATATTTGGAGTACATCTTGTCAATTTGATTTAATTTTGTTTGGAATTGCCACCAATGGTGCAGCCAATGAGAATATATTAATAATAAGGTGCTTTCTCCTTCAAAGTATATTGAGTTATACATTCAAGTGAATTGGCCATTTAAAGGCATTGAAAATTAAGACTTTTAATAAGTTAATAAATTATACTTACAAAGAAACCAAAAGAATAGATTTTTCATGTACTTGAAAAGAGTATAAGAAGAAAGACAATGCACAATTAACCTGGAAGAAAAAGAAAAGGGGATTAGTGTATACAGACAATATTTTATATGTGTATCTAAGCATTATTTGTAGTTCTTGATTGATCTTTTCTAACTGAAACACAATAAAGAAACTAGATATTTAAAGCAAAGGAAAAAACAATACATTATAGTAACAGTTCTTCATTACAAATGGTTGGTAGAAGTAATAGGACATTTAAGTGGTAAAACTGTTCACAAACAATCAAGGATAATGTGATCTACTCTTGGGGCGATAAAATAACTGGACAGGCTTCTAGTTGGATATGGACAAGACTGTGATGATACGACTAGTAGCCAACAACGCCTTTTGCCATGCCATGGGCAAGATGGACATGGTGGTCAGTGCTACTGGAATACAAATCACTGCAGTTCCCTCCCCCAAATAAAAGGAGATATCTACCAGAAAGAATGAAAATTACATTTTCATCAATTCAATGCAAAACATATCACCACTTCTATGGAGTAGGGTTAATTTATATTGTAGTGTTCTTCTATTAAGTAACAAACATTAGTCAAAAATAAATGTTTGAACTTACCAAAGCAAATTTGAATCCTCTGAGAGATGGGTGAACTGTTAGTTTAATACACGATGGCATCACACTTAAAATTGTGCAAGCAAAGCTAGATTAAAAAAAAAAAAATGGAGGACTTTAGTCAGTTTAGGATGGCAAAAACAACTGCAAATTCCGATTTTAGTGGTAATTTACTGCTAGGCAGAATACGATGGGAGTGTACTGATCATAATAATACAAGATACAAGAAGTTACTTGGCTCAATCCTTCGCTCTAATACCGATGGTACTCAAGACCGATGGTACTCAAGCTCCCAGTACTGAGCACACACAGCAAGCTCTCAATGTCTGCACAACGTTTCAGAAGGATAACCCCTAATGAAGCAGGGTATCCCTCTGAAAAATATTTAGCAATAAAAAAATGAGCAAGTTAACCCTTTGTACTTCAAATATATAGTTGAAGATATTCCATGAAAGGGTGTATTGATCTACATTCAAAAAGACACCAGATTTAATTTTGATATGATAGTAATTTCTAATCCCCCAACGCCAACAGATTTTTGATAGAAACAGTGCAAAATGTTTCCATGAACTGAAGTTTTTAGATTGGTAGATACATGTTTCGTATATTTTCTTGATGAGGAAGTTTATTTGGTTCTGATCTAGTACTTGCTTAAAATTGAGCTCTCCAGGAGGAGTAGATGCCCATTCAGTCCAAAGTAAGGTCAGCTTAATTATAAAAAAAACATTTGGTGTTGTAGCCACCCTTTACCAGTGTATGCTATCTTGCGTAAAAAGTCAAACCTTACTGGCGTTTTTTATAAAGCTTTCTTGATATAAAAAATATTGCACGGAATGTGGAAAAAAAATTACTACATTTTATTTGATTATTATCAAAAAGACAAAAGATTATTGGTAATAAAAAAAATGTAATTGAATAAGATATACAAGCAACTTACCTGAGCTGTAACTGTCTGTCTGGTGACAATAAGTTCTTAATCTTGAAAAGGATACTTAAACTGCACCAAACATTGGCTACTTTGTCCTGACAAATAAAGGTATATAAGTTTCAATAAATATGGTCTTTAAAAGGTAATATTATTTTTTTTTTAAATAATGCAGCAGGTACTAATAGAACAAAAGAGAAACAACCAACTATTCCTCGGTGTGAAACAGGTGTAGCAAATTGAAGCTCATGGCCTGTTGGATACTAATTGGCTCATAGTGTTAAACTTAAATCTGGGGGGGTCTCAACAAAAGGATTGGGAATCACTGATCTCAAGGTTTCCTTACTGCAGTGGCTCCAAACGTCTGGTTCAAGGACTGGTGCCGGCCCATTAGACCTTATCCGCTAGTCCTCAAGAACAAAAAAGAGGGTATGGAGAACCCAATGATTTAAACAGACCACTACTATAAATCATTATGGAACCGCAACCTTTTTTTGTTAACCCCCCACCCCCATTTGACTAATAAAAAAAAGCAAGTTATTCCCCTCATTACAGCAACATTTTTAAGAAACGTAATGTGTATATATTCTTAACCTTTTTTTTGTCTATTAAGAACATATAAATATGACACTTCAGCGCTCCTTTAAAGTACCACTATTGCCACATTTTTCTGTATGGATCTTTGAATAACTACGCTTGTCTTTGTAAACGAATACCTTCCATTAACTACTAATAAATAAAAAAAAGTCACATTTCCATTATTCACTATGAGGCTAACTGTGCATCGAAAAAGTCTTCCCCCAATTCAGGAAGCAGAACAGCGGAATCTAAACAGGGAGTTTCCACTGCAACATAATTGCATATGAAAATGTAATAAATTGAAGGCTAGTTTAACATTTTGTTACAATCTAAATAATGTTTGCTCATGTAAAAGTGCAGACCTTCAGGATAGTAAATTTTAAATAACTGTCTGCAGTGATCCGTTAATGAGGGGCGCTATTCTCATCCCACTGCCTAGAAGTTTCCACCTGCAGTGACAGGGTTAACCAGTAATAAATCAAGAACTCTAAAGACATTAACAGTTGTGCTAGGATCGCTTTCAAAATTAAATCTGTAACCACAGCGATCATGCTCATGAAACTCATCCCTCACACAGCTGCTGGATTCACAGCTGTGTAGACATAACATCAAGACGGTTTCCAGCACAGCACATGAGACATCTTCCCATAGCACTCACAGCAATACAGATTATGCTCTTTAAATTTGCTGAGGATTACAAGTGAACAGAAGGTTTGGCAGAACCGACGAGCGTACAAGACACTACTACTTCTTGGCCAATGTGGGATTTTATAACCATCAGCATTTGTTACCATTTCAGTAAATGGGAACCAATTCAAAGAACTTGTTAAGAATGCACAAGTATAAACTTACTGTGCACTGCTGATGTGGACAATTCTTGTAGTTTGTCACATTAGAGTCATTGATCTTTGTATCAATGTGATTATTTACAGAGATTTTATTGGGAAAGGTTTATGTAACACCCAATATCAAGGCTCGATAGGAACTTGGAGTGACCTTGAGTAAATCGCAAGATACGAATAGCTCTAGTACAGAGAAAAATAAATAACAAAACATCAAAAAATATGTATTCAGATGCAGGAACAGATAAGTCAGGAAATAAGAGCGACATGGTTATTTTAGTGGACCACTTTTTTTGTAAAAGTGACCAACATTAGCAGATGTGCAAGCCATGGACAGAAAATAATTTGATGTGGAAATTCAAATTACTGAAGACATCACTTTCTGGGGGCTTGATTATGAAGGCGTGTTTTTTTTTTTTTTTTTATCAATTAGTAAATGGAGGGTATGGGAGAGGCTTTGTTAGATAATTTTACCTGACTGAAATGGACACCACAATCTCCACCCCTCTCACCGGTCCAGAAGTAGTCTGCTTGCATGAGGAAATGCAAACACTGCTCTCCAGAAATGTAAACCCCCCTCTCACACATTCAGCTTCCATCAAGTTATCACTGATGCCTCCTTCCCACTTTGAGAATTAAGTAAAGGGCTTCAATAAATAAAGTTAGAGATGAGGGCCCTGTATAGATAATGTATACTTAATACTTCACATTTAAGCTCAATAATCTAATGTTTACACTCACAATTATTAATAATCAATTGTAATTGTATACATTTAGTAACTATATATTAGAAAAACTTCCCATGCTTGTGATGTATGTGACACAATAATAACATTAGCAGCCGTGTAAGCCATGGACATAAATGCATAAAAAAAAAAAAAATCTTAATTTGTGAAGTCTGAGGACATGTAGTTATATATTGAACACTGGTAATAAGTGTGGGGAGATGCAAGTGTAACTGCCAGCCTTGTCATGCAGAAATGTAAAAGCCACTCTCTCATATGCAGCCCTCACCAACATATAATGGATGCCTCCAGGGTCCAACAGAGGCATAACAACAAGTTTCCTCAATATAAAAATAACTTAATCTGACTCAAATGATATATTGTTTTGTCATCACATACAGTAGTCCTTTAAAATTAGTATTACAGAATGTTCTGAGCAGAGGGTCCTGGAGGCTTCCTATGACCCTCATCTTGTAAGCTGGATACATCTCATTTGTATTCTCACAACTTTTACCTACCGGTAGCACAACTTCAGCTCACGTGCTGAAGTCGCGCCGACGTATGGGCAGTGACAATTGGGCAGCACATAAATGCTTCCCTTCTCCCTCCCCCTGTATCTGTTACTGGCAGCTTCATTACAGAGACCGCTTAAACCCCTATACTAAAACCCCTACACTGCCTATACTAAACCCTCTGTCCCTTGCCTGTTCTCTCTCCCTTTTCTGTCTCCCTCCTCCCATCCACATTTATTACTTACCTCATCCCACGGGCAATAGTGCACCCCGACATCTGCGCTTGGCATCTGTTTAGTATAGGCAGTGTAGGGGTTTTAGTATAGGGTTTTAAGGGGTCTAATGTAATAAAGCTGCCAGTGACAGATAAAGGTGGAGAGAGAAGGGAAGCTGGAAGGGGAGTGCTATTGCACGCAAGCGCTTCTAGCCCAGAGCACATTGGTGTGCTTTACCTACCTCTTTCTCCCCATGAAATTCACCACAACACTCTCTATGAGCCTCATTCAATGGCTACTTTTCTGAGATCATGGCCTGCAAGTATATAAGTTACTTTGCCATTCAAAATGCCTCCTACTTGCGGGCCCCGATCGGGTAACTTGCTGCACGCTACTATCCATTACTATTCTGAAAATCACAAGTTACTTCCCTCAAAGCCTTTGAACTTTCACGGCCCCAAGAGTTGCGGCCGCAGAAATCACAAAATCGCTATTCAGTTGCTCCGATTTACCCTTGCGTCAAATCCGTAAATGGCTAAACTCGAACCACAGGTTATTGGTACCAAGAAGGTCTTGCAAAGGTCTTACTTACAAATCGTAGCACTTGAAATGCAAATGTAAATTGAATCCAGCACTGTAAATGATGGGGAACACTATGGGCGATATTAGAATTAAAAGCACAACATTCACAAGCTTGCACATCACCTAAATATAATACTTTATTTCATGTTTTTTTTCTGTCCAAAGTCCTTTGGGCTTCAACCTTCAAGACCGTAGGACTTTGGAATCCAACCTCCATTTTTGTTCAATGTCCTACGGCTTGGAGGGTTTCAGCAATAATTGGGACCTTTTCTGTGTCATTTTAATGCACATTGTCGGAGTCAATTATGCTCAAGTAGGGAATCCTTAAATCCTGTCTTTCCAACCATCAAGGACTGCTACAAGAAGAAGAAGTAGTAGAAGATGCCTGGATGTGAGCAGAACACACAAGAAATTATTTAGATTTCTGGAGATATAAATGGCTTTTAGTCACAAATTCTAATACGTCATTGGCACCTTAGTTAAGTGGACACAGCAAGAGAGCCTTTTAATGCATAAATGAAAATTACACATATGAATACATATCATTTTTGCAACTGGGTGATATTAAAAATTGAGTGGAAGTACTCAATAACTGGGGTTCCTTGGTGGTCCAGGGATTAGGATTCAGTGCATTCACCACTGCGACCTGGAGTCCATTCCAGTCAGGGAACCAAGAGGGCACACCAAATTGAAGCCAAGCAGGGTTGGGCCTGATCAGTAGTTGGATGGGAGACCACCTAGGAATACCAGGAGCTGTAGGTTGTAGCCCACTAGAGAAGGAGCTGGCAACACACTCAATTATCTCTGCCATAAATACCAAGTGGATCAGAATGGTGTGTTGCGGTGCATGAGGTCGCGGAGAGTTGGATACAACGGAATAACGCAAATACACATGCATTAGATAACCAAGCATAAAAAAGTTGGTTATCTTAAGCATAAATTATATATAAAGCACTGACAGTGCCTTGCAAAAGTATTCACCCCCCTTGACTTTTTACCTATTTTGTTACAGTGCAGCCTTAAGTTCAATGTTTTGATAATCTGAATGTTATGCGATGGATCAGAACACAATAGTCTAAGTTGGTGAAGTGAAATGAGAAAAATATTTACATAAAACTATTTTTTAGCAATCGAAAACAGAAAATTGGCATGTGCGTATGTATTCACCCCCTTTGTTATGAAGCCCATAAAAAGCTCTGGTGCAACCAATTACCTTCAGAAGTCACATAATTAGTGAGATGTCCATGTGTGTTTTCATTCTAAGTGTCACATGATCTGTCATTACATATACACACCTTTTTTGAAAGGCCCCAGAGGCTGCAACACCTAAGCAAGAGGCACCACTAACCAAACACTGCCATGAAGACCAAGGAACTCTCCAAACAAGTAATTGACAATGTTGTTGAGAAGTACAAGCTAGGGTTAGGTTATAAAAAAATATCCAAATATTTGATGATCCCCAGAAGCACCATGAAATAGATCATAACCAAATGGAAAGAACATGGCACAACAGCAAACCTGCCAAGAGACGGCTGCCCACCAAAACTTACGGACCAGACAAGAAGGGCATTTATCACAGAGGCAGCACAGAGACCTAAGGTAACCCTGGAGGAGCTGCAGAGTTCCACAGCAGAGACTGGAGTATCTGTACATAGGACGACAATAAGTTGTACGCTCCATAGATTTGGGTTTTATGGCAGAGTGGCCAAAAGAAAGCCATTACTTTCAGCAAAAAACAAAATGGCACGTTTTGAGTTTGCGAAAAGGCATGTGGGAGACTCCCAAAATGTATGGAGGAAGGTGATCTGGTCTGATGAGACTAAAATTGAACTTTTCGGTCATCAAAGAAAATGCTATGTCTGGCGCAAACCCAACACATTACATCACCCAAAGACCACCATCCCCACAGTGAAACATGGTGGTGGCAGCATCATGCTGTGGGGATGTTTTTCAGCAGCCGGGACTGGGAAACTGGTCGAAGTTGAGGGAGAGATGGATGGTGCTAAATACAGGCATATTCTTGAGCAAAACCTGTACCACTCTGTGCGTGATTTGAGGCTAGGACGGAGGTTCACCTTCCAGCAGGACAATGACCCCAAACACACTGCTAAAACAACACTTGTGTGGTTTAAAGGGAAACATGTAAATGTGTTGGAATGGCCTAGTCAAAGCCCGGACCTCAATCCAATAGAAAATCTGTGGTCAGACTTAAAGATTGCTGTTCACAAGTGCAAACCATCCAACTTGAAGGATCTATATTGCAAGGAGGAATGGGAAAAAATCCCAGTGGTAAGATGTGGCCAGCTCATAGAGACTTATTCAAAGTGACATGGAGCTGTGATTGCCGCAAAAGGTAGCTCTACAAAGTATTGACTTTAGGGGGTTGAATAGTTATGTACATTGACATTTTCTGTTATTTTGTCCTATTTGATGTTTGCTTCACAATAAAGAAAATAAAAAAAAATTGTTAAAGTGTGGGCATGTTCTGCAAATTAAATGATGCAAATCCTCAAACAATCCATGTTAATTCTAGGTTGTGAGGCAACAAAACACAAAAAAATGCCAAGGGGGGTGAATACTTTTCCAAGGCACTGTACCTCTCTCTAACTGCTTTTATCTACGGTAATTAACTATCTCTTACATGGACATTCAATAAAAATTATTATTCACGGAGACTAAAGTCTATGGTTAATATAATTTACACCCACTGACCATGCTCCCCCCCCCCACCCCAACTGTGAAAGTTAATTAACATGAATTATTATTTTTTGTCCCAAAAGCCTTTAACCTAATTAAATACAGGGTACTATAATGAGTTAAAATATTATAGAGAGCCAGTTTGAGATTATTAAATGCTGTAAAGTACAAGGTCACACCTCGTACTCCCTGCTCTTATTTTGGGGTATGAGCAGAGGGGTATTCTTATACTAGTTTGCATCATATCTTAAACCTCCCAACAGCTGTTTACTGTAAGCCCGCTGCTCACTGCACTGTGAATTCCCTCTCCCTTTAAAGTCTTGATGAAAAGCAGAGTGTCAGCCAATATTGTAAGAGCGAAATTACAAATCAATTTTTGCTGGAAAATAATTGCAGCATTAAAGCAGCAAAATGATTTCTATAAAAATAATTATGACTTAAAAAGGCAAACAATTAGCATAGCACATTACAGTACTAAGAAAAAGGGACATTTTATCGCTGCTACTTTTATGATCCTATTCTGGCAATGGTGACTTACTATGGAATCTATTACAGTGGAAAAATGTATGAGCGAAGCACGGTTTTAATGATGCAATATGTATAATATCTTGGCAGATGATACTGGGCTAGGGGTTAAATACTAAATAGGATATTGGCAAGCAATAACAGGGCCCAAGCCAGCTCCAGTTACTAGCTGTGTGTGTGTGTGCATGTGTCAGAAATACACGAGAAATCCTGAAAGGTCAGTGACAAGGGGTTCAAATACACGTGAAAAATAACAGAGCACTTTATGTTACCTCAAAGAGTCCGCGGCCAACGGGGAACAGTCTACGGAGGACTTGAAAGATTTGTTCAACCTCTGGCAGGAAAGGAATCCAGCAAATAGCAAAGGAAGCAATCACTGTAACGCCAATCTGAAATAATAAAACAAACCTGCAATAAAGCAGAGTGCCCATTACAGGGCATGTTTAGGAAAACTTAGGAGACTTATCCATCTTCAAATTGTGAAGTGAATTGTTTGAGCACCAGGAGGAAAAACTTCAAGAAAAACAGCTTATAACTTGGTGTCAGCAATAAAATTATAGACAGAGGCAGCGTGAAAATGTACTGCTTTACAAAATAGGGCCCTCATTCAATTGCAATTTGGCCAATTGAATAGGGCCCTAAATAAGCACATAACATATATTTTTTAAATAAGTTTTTAGTTAGCAAGCATCTATCCAAAAGAAAGGTTTTCACTAACTAAAAACTGCTTTAATAAAAATATGCTATGTGCTTCTTTAGGGCCCTATTCAATTGCCCACATCGCAATTGAATGAGGCCCTAGGTGTGTGGTATATGGAGTAGCTCAAGACTTGACAGATGACGGGAGCCACGGCTCCTAACTTTTGATAATCGATCTATCTATCTCATATTGTTCAAACATTAAATATATATAAATAAATATAAATAGACAGATAGATACCACAACAAGAGGCGAAAATGACGAGTACCAGATTCCCCTAAGGAGTAATGTAAATCAGTTTCTGCAAGTGCGACAAACACCAATATATATATCCCCTACACAAGCTACCCTTTTTTTTTTCCATATATTAAGTGAAAACGGTAGTAAAATGTTTTTGTTTTGCAAAATAATCTTTTAGGCAATAAAAATAAAAGTGAAGTCTTAATATAACCGAGTTGAGCACATAATTAAATTCACATCTCCATTTTCTCTTGATAATAATTTCCTAGGACAAGTTTAATTTATGAGCCCTGGGAGAAGATACAGGACAGATATGATAAATATTCATATAAACAAGAATATTCAGATAGGACCTAAAAATGTAAATGGTCAGTCTACTGTTTAACTGCCAGACTGTTTATATCCGCTATCAAATTATATGTTTGTAATTACAATCATCCAGAGAAAAATAGAATTTGACAGTATTTCCATGAATCAGTTCTATAGATAATGTTCATTACATTACTACTTCAGAGCAGGATCTCTTGTTCTAACAATACATTGTAGACATCATACTTGTAAATAAGTTTAGATAAAAAAATCAAGTCAGGAACACTAACATGATGTTGTAAGACAATGTATATATTTAATATGGGTTATAAAACCTAGATTAAGTATTATTCCCTGAAAATAGCTTCTGTAAAAATACAGAAATTGTCGGAAACTTATGGTGATTCAGATAGCTGCAGCTAGGTTTAGTCCACCTAGGGATCTGCAGTTTCCAAAAGAAAACATGGATAATGTATGAAGTTTCCAAATAGCACCTTTTCTTTATCTGGCCACATCAGTGGCTCCAAAATCTCTCCCCTCAAGGCCACCAGACAGGCCATGATTTAGGCTATACACGTTTTGAACAAAGGTGAGGTAACTAGTATTCAACAGATGCAGTCTCATATTCTTTGACCAGTGAATTCACACCGTGTTTGTGCACCTCTGTTCTAGAGCATTTGTTACCAAACCTCTCTTCAAGACCACCAGACAGGCCATGATTTAGGTCAAACTTGAATATGATAGTTTCAAATGAGGGGCCCTAAAAGCATCCTGAAAAAGGAAAGCCATCTATGTACATTATATATTCCAGTGAACTTTTGGATAAAATAGAGAAGAAAATAAGAGAGTCAAGAACAAAAGAAGAAAGATCAGAATGAGGATGACAAGTTATTGTGGGTGGTATTCTAATTAAAGTTTATTTACTTACAGTCAGGTCCATAAATATTGGGACATCGACACAATTCTAATCTTTTTGGCTCTATACACCACCACAATGGATTTGAAATTAAAACAAACAAGATGTGCTTTAACTGCACACTTTCAGCTTTAATTTGAGGGTATTTACATCCAAATCAGATGAACGGTGTAGGAATTACAACAGTTTGTATATGTGCCTCCCACTTTTTAATGGACCAAAAGTAATGGGACAGACGTTCCAAACAGTTGATTTGGCCACACCTAAAGTTTTTGCTATCTCTCTGATGGGTTTGTTTTGTTTTTTCAGCCTAATGATGGCTTGCTTCACTGATAGTGACAGCTCTTTGGATCTCATATTGAGAGTTAACAGCAACAGATGCAAATAGCACACTTGAAATGAACACTGGAGCTTGTATCTGCTCTTTGTAAATGGGATAATGAGGGAATAACAAACACCTGGCCAAGAAACAGCTGAGCAGCCAATTGTCCCATTACTTTTGGTCCCTTAAAAAGTGGGAGGCACATATACAAACTGCTGTGATTCCTACACAGTTCACCTGATTTGGATGTAAATACCCTCAAATTAAAGCTGAAAGTCTGCAGGTACAGCACATCTTGTTCGTTTCATTTCAAATCCATTGTGGTGGTGTATAGAGCCAAAAAGATTAGAATTGTGTCGATGTCCTAATATTTATGGACCTGACTGTATTTATTCAATTATAGGGGGTAACTAACTTCAAGGATGAAAACGGAAAACCGGACCATAAGGTTTGTTCAACATAGGTCAGGGAAAGATAGAAATGTAGTGAATTCCAGACGCCACAGGGAAGTAAAACACATTATCACTCCTTGTTACTGATATGTACACGTGAGAAGTACTCGTGGCATGGATATCATGCTAATAGCAAAAGAAAATATCATGTGAGTGCAGGTATTAGAACGTGGACATATCTACTATAACAAAATTAGGAATCACAAACAAATATTTAAAAGCTAACCATTTAAGGGACCCTGAAGTCCATATATTCTATCACAGCAAAGCTTCTAGTTATTGTACAAATCAAACGTATATGTATAAAAAAAAATATAGTTAGAACTGCAATTATTGGTTAGAAAAACATAGGGAAAACGTTAGATAACTGAGCTTCACAATTTGGATATTTTAAGCCAAAAATTCAATGCTAATTCAGGGCCTCCCTCTGCCATTCTCCATATCTATACACATGTAGATACACCCTTTAATAATTAAACATCTATGTGAAGATTACCATTAATTCATCTAGATATGCTCTTATCTACCACTCTAAAAAAGTTAATTAATTGTCATAGATAAGAATAATTAACGAGCACTTTATGCTTAAAGGCGTATTTAAGTTTCATGGGTTATGAATAGATCTGGTAGAGGAGGATTAGTAGGGTACAAAAACCTTTTTCCCCCATTAAAAAATACCAAAATAAACATTATTACATTTACCCTACAGTTTGCTAAATCTCTTGAGCTGATTTTCAGAGTTAACACCCCTGCAATTCCCTTCTAAAATTAGCATAAAATTCATAAATCGATTTGGCCAATCACAGGCAGCTAATACATTGTATCAATCTGTGATAGCAGTTTGTGCAGGAAGTAATCATGGGATGTGTAATTACCTGCACAAGGAAGCAGGAGGAGCCAGACACTGCTTTGTAGATCTCTGCACTGTGCTGCTGCTGACTTGAAGGGTAGTAAAGAGTTACAATCCATACCCAAATGCAGTGTTTCTCTTGGTAAGTACACTATGCCTATGTAAGCATCTTTGGGGTGTAGAAAACAAGTTTTATTTTTAAATAAAATAAATCTGTATGTGTATAGAATGACTCGTGTTTCTGATATAAACCGTATGTGTTTGATTAGAAAAAGGTAAAAACAGGAAACTTGAATATACCTTTAAAATACCAAAATGTGAAGCTCAGTTAATAAATGCTTCCCTTCAAAACCAGTTGCAATTCTATTTATTTATTTGAGTGTGTAATAACAGCCCTGTGCTGTGTCTCTTTAAGACACACGGAAGTTCCATATTTTCTATCATGAATTTAAGAGAACAAATTAAAACTTTGTATCTCACAACAAATTAGTGATCTTACTTTTATGATTTGTCATAACGCAGCATTTGAAATCTTGCCAACCCCACCTCTAATATCATATCCAAAAGTTACAGAGGGAAATATTCACCTTTCCAGCCAAATCAATAAAAAAAGGCAAAAACCTGTGTGTTATTGCTTTGTTTGTGCAGTCAGATTAACAAACCAGACGTATTTATTGCTCCCTTCCCTTGGAGTTCACGAGCTTGCTGTTGACAGGTGTTGAGCCCTTTCTGTGCAATTGAGTGCTGTATTTCAAAGAATATGTGTTTCTTTAAAATGCTATTAGTAACTTGTAAGAAGTCTTGAAACAACTAACAAACAGACATTAGCACCTGTCTAAACAACAAGCATAAATCAGTTTTAGAGAATGTCTTAACTTTTGAAGATTCTGTTTAGGTACGGAAGATTCCACCTAGTTTTGTTTCAGCTTATAACTGGGGGGTCCTGATAGCTTTCAACTGTGGGGTGTTCTTATCTGTTCTATCAGTGGATGTATGGGTGGCAAGAGTAGGAAGCAGAGAAGGATTCTCTACACTAAAGGAGCTTTTAGTATTTGACACACACCCCCGCCCATCCTGTCCACATATGTTCCGAGGCAGCCAGTTGAAGGATAACCGCATGCCCTGCTCCTGCAGAAATGTAAAACACCGCTCTCACGTGCAAGCCTCACTGAAATACCATGGATGCCTCCAGGGGCCAGTAGTAGCATCACAATAAAAAATTGCTAGCTTTATGACATATTCTCTGAGAAATTATGCTGTCAGAGTCAAAGTTGTACAATGGTCCTTCAAGCAGGTCTGTGGCCACTGAAACACAGTAAATATTTGTATGGCTTTAGAAGAGTACTTACCCCTTTCCAGTAATGCGTCTTTTAAAGCATTTTCCGAGGAGATAGCAGAAGAATGGAAGAGCGTGGTAAAGCTCCATTTGTTTGTAGTTTAGGGCAAAGCAAAATGCCACCGATCCCAGTACGAGACGATCATATGAAAGAGCAATGACTCCCCAAAGAGCGAAGCCTAGACTCACAGAGTTATACGTGTGTCTGTGTTAAGGATAATACATTAGAAAGGTTCTTCATTATACTGCCAATTTAATCTGTTGTGAAATAAACAAATGAGACTCCGTTATATGGCAACTACAGGGCCCCTATAAATAATAAAGTGAAGATGAGGAGAGTGATTATATTATTTGTGGGCACATTTGCATGTCCCAGCTCAGCTTCCCAGATTGCAGTGTAAAAACTGTTTTTCTCGGAATTCTGAGCTGGAAGCAGTTTGTTTTTATACTTGTTTTAGACATTCAAGTGTGAACACAGATGTACTATTTATTTACTACATATATATATATATATATATATATATATATATATATATATATATGTATATATATATATATTGCACCTTGTTTCGTTGTGACTGTGGGAGACCGTTGATAATGTGCTGGTAGGGTTTAAAGAACTACTGTAGTTTAGGTAAAATCTTGTGGAGTTTGTAATAGCATAAGCAGGATTGGTCCTTTAAAGGTAACTATTTGAAAAAAATGACCCCTTATAAGTATGCCTAATGAATGTCTGTTCTTTATGTAAAATATATGTTATAGGTTTTGTTTAAAGATATAAAGTATATCCACATATTTTAAATATAGAGAGCATAAATACTTACAATTTAGCAGCTTAGAAAATCACACTAGGAGATTACCTACTGCACTGTTCTGGTCAGACCAGCCCTTTTACAATGGTATAAAATCTTAATGTTTTTTTTTTTTTTATACAATTGTGTATTTTTTCTTAACCCAAGTTACAATTAACTAGAAATTAAACAAGAGATTAAAAAAGATCCACCTGTAGCGAGTATTTAGCCTTATATTGTTCTTAAGATCTACCAATAAAATGCTCTCACAAATGACTAATAGAAGGATATTGAAAGTGACCATAATCAATAAGGATAAGTCCCGGATAGAGTAAAATGCACAACAGGGATGATATCTGAAACAAGAAAAAAGAATGCAAAACACATCTTTACAGATCACAATGCAGCATATTACTTATCAATATAAAATTAAAGAGTCAATGTAATGTTCCAGCTTTCACAAACTTTAAGTAGTTAAAAGAAATCAATGCAAAACACAAAAATCGTAGGCTCTGAAAACCAGTTATTTCCAGTGTAAGCTTTGTTGCCTGTTTTTGTAACTATTATTACACTCTGTTCTATGCTAGATACAGTGCACTCCTAAACAATAAAATATAATTTATAAGCACTGCCCTACTAGTTTATGCAGTATTATTAATGTTGGGAGGTAATTTTGTCTAATCTAGTTATTTGACCAGACCACCTGAATGAAGATCAGAAATTACTGGTGGTCCACGAACCACAATTGGTAAACTTACTCTATCACACATCAGAGTGTACTAAATAAATACATAAATAAATAAATATAAACGTTTTGCAAGAATTAACTAAATGAGTTTAAATAGCAAGAAAAGCATACTCAAACAACAATTGTGTCGTGCAAATTTCCAGGGACAGTACAGTTTTATAAAGCATTGGATTTAAAAAACAAATAATCATAAATGTTCACAAATGGATATAAAAAGTCCCATCAATTCTGCAGCAATTTCAAAAAGTAAAATACATTTTCTGTATAACTTTCTTTCCTTCAATATAAATTAAGCATCCTTTCATTTCAGTGACAAAGAGAACAAGTATTGTTAAATATCAGTACATTTCTGTTTAATACTTACTCTTTTTTTGGGAGATACTTCTCGCATACTGAAACAATACAGAAGAACTGCAGGAATGTAAATGATCAAATCAGCAACTAAAACTAGAAAACAAAGAAATAAATAGCTTTAGTATTTATACATCTACTTAATATAATAAAACATGTGTACACAATGTTAAACTTAAATAGCCATAGACATTTGATTTTACTAAGAAGCTCTTGTAAAGATCACATAGCAAAAAAACATAGCTTAATACATTTAGTATGACATAGCTTTATAAAAAAGAAAAAAAGGCAATCATTACAACCTTGTAAAATTTAGCTCTTTAGGGAATCCTCATGTTTTTAGAAGATATATTTGGATTATACTAAAATGTATATACCGAATCATTTATGTAGTTTAGTCTAGAAGCATTTTGAGGATTCTGTGATAATTGCACATGCAATAGTGGAGCTATTAAGACAGAGTCAGAAATATTGCTACAGTGCCTTGCAAAAGTATTCACCCCTCTTGCCTTTTTACCTATTTTGTTACATTACAGCCTTAAATTCAATGTTTTGTTAATCTGAAATTCATGTGATGGATCAGAACACAATAGTCTAAATTGGTGAACTGAAATTAGAAAAATAGTTTTATGTACCGTATATACTCGAGTATAAGCCGAGTTTTTCAGCCCTTTTTTTAAGGCAAAAAAGGGCCCCCTCGGCTTATACTCGAGTCACTCCCCCCCACCCCCCCCCCCGTGTGTGTCTCTCTCTAACCCCCCCGTGTGTGTCTCTCTAACCCCCCCCCGTGTGTGTCTCTCTAACCCCCCCCCGTGTGTGTCTCTCTAACCCCCCCCCGTGTGTGTCTCTCTAACCCCCCCCGTGTGTGTCTCTCTAACCCCCCCCCCCCCGTGTGTGTCTCTCTAACCCCCCCCCCGTGTGTGTCTCTCTAACCCCCCCCCCGTGTGTGTCTCTCTAACCCCCCCCTCGTGTGTGTCTCTCTAACCCCCCCGTGTGTGTCTCTCTAACCCCCCCCCGTGTGTGTCTCTCTAACCCCCCCCGTGTGTGTCTCTCTAACCCCCCCGTGTGTGTCTCTCTAACCCCCCCGTGTGTGTCTCTTTCCCTCCCCCCTCCTCAACCTAAACCCCCCTCAACCCCCCTCCTCCACTTAAACCCCCCTAAATCCCTCCCCCCTCTCCCCTCACTTACCTGCTTGTGCTCCGGCCTCTGCTCCTTGACCCGGCGATGGCGCGCATGTGAGTGATGTCACATAAGCGCTGCATCATTAGCATATACTGGGTGCCGTTAACCGGTATATGCTAATGACGCGGCGCGCATGTGACGTCACTCACATGCGTGCCGTCGCCGGGTCAAGGAGCGAAGGCCGGAGCACAAGCAGGTAAGTGAGGGGGGTTTAGGTGGAGGAGGGGGGTTGAGAAGGTGGGTTGGGGTTGAGGAGGGAAGTTGAGGTTGAGGGGGGAGGTTGAGGATGAGGGGGGAGGTGGAGGATGAGGAGGGAGGTGGAGGATGAGGAGGGAGGTGGAGGAGGGTGATAAGGGAGGGGGGAAGAGACACAGGGAAGGGACAGGTTGGAAGAGACAAAGGGAAGGGAGAGGGGAGAAGAGACACAGGGAAGGGAGAGGGGAGAAGAGACACAGGGAAGGGGAAGGGGAGAAGAGACACGGAGAGAGGGGGGGCACAGAGGGCACAAGAGGGACACAGGGGGCAGCACATTTCCCACCCTCGGCTTATACTCGAGTCACTCATTTTACCCAGTATTTTGTGGTAAAATGGGTGCCTCGGCTTATACTCGGGTCGGCTTATACTCTAGTATATACGGTATATATTTTTTAGAAATAGAAAACAGAAAATTGGCATGTGCTTATGTATTCACCCCTTTTATTAGGAAGCCCATAAAAAGCTCTGGTGCAACCAATTACCTTCAGAAGTCACATAATGAGTGAAATGATGTCCACCTGTGTGCAATTTAAGCATCACATGATCTGTTAATACATATACACACGTTTTTTGAGAGGCCCCAGAGGTTGCCACACCTGAGCAAGAGGCACCACTAACCACACAATGCCATGAAGACCAATGAACTCTCCAAACAAGTAAGGGATAATGTTGTTGAGAAGTCAGGGTTAGGTTATAAAAAAATATCCAAATATTTGATGATCCCCAGGAGCACCATCAAATCTATCATAACCAAATGGAAAGAACATGGCACAACAGCCACCCACCAAAACTCACGGACCGGGCAAGGAGGACATTAATCAGAGAGGCAGCACAGGGACCTAAGGTAACCCTGGAGGAGCTGCAGAGTTCCACAGCAGAGAGTGGAGTATCTATACATAGGACGACAATAAGACATACGCTCCATAGAGTTGGTCTGAATGGCAGAGTGGCCAAAAAAAGCCAATACTTTCAGCAAAAAACAAAATGTCACGTTTTGAGTTTGCGAAAAGGCATGTGGGAGACTCTCAAAATGTATGGAGGAAGGTGCTCTGGTCTGATGAGACTAAAATTTAACTTTTCGGCCAAAGAAAGCGCTATGTCTGGCGCAAATCCAACACATCACCCAAAGAACACCATCCCCACAGTGAAACATGGTGGTGGCAGCATCATGCTGTGGGGATGTTTTTCAGCAGCCGGGACTGGGAAACTGGTCAGAGTTGAGGGAAAGATGGATGGTGCTAAATACAGGGATATTCTTGAGCAAAACCTGTACCACTCTGTGCGTGATTTGAGGCTAGGACGGAGGTTCACCTTCCAGCAGGACAATGACCCCAAACACACTGCTAATGCAACACTTGAGTGGTTTAAGGGGAAACATGTAAATGTGTTGGAATGGCCTAGTCAAATCCCAGACCTCAATCCAATAGAAAATCTGTGGTCAGACTTAAAGATTGCTGTTCACAAGCGCAAACCATCCAACTTGAAGGAGTAATGGTCAAAAATCCCAGTGGTAAGATGTGGCAAGCTCATAGAGAATTATCCAAAGCGACTTGGAGCTGTGATTGCCGCAAAAGGTAGCTCTACAAAGTATTGACTTTAGGGGGGTGAATAGTTATGCACATTGACTTTTTCTGTTATTTTGTCCTATTTGTGGTTTGCTTCACAATAATAATTAAAAAAAAAACATCTTCAAAGTTGTGGGCATGTTCTGTAAATTAATTGATGCAAATACAATGCAAGTTAATTCCAGGTTGTGAGGCAAAAAAAACACGAAAAATGCCAAGGGGGGTGAATACATAGTCAATGTGAACAAACCACTTGTACCATATCCACATATTTCTTACCTACCAGTTGCGCGCATGAATAGCTTGTGCTGAAGACTCTCATATCCTCGAGAGGTGTTCAAAGCAACCCAGTCTGGATTTAGTAGATGAGCACTATATGGAAAAATATATATTTGTTTATCATTCAGAGGTGATTGAATTATAACCCGATTCTATATATAGAGGGAGAAGAGGGGAGAAGAGAGACGGAAGAAGAGAGATTTGTAATTTTTTCTCTGACCGTTAGGTTTTTGGGTGCTGCCACCTAGCTCTGCTTATATTGGTGTTAAGAGTTTAATCACTTGCTAACTAAGTTCTAAGGTTCACTCAAAAGATTAAAAAGAACATGAAGTCTGTCTTGAATTCATAAGTTTATTCCAAAATCAATAGTTCCACTTACATGTGAGCACACAGAAGGCTGTGATATGCAGTTAGAGGTGGGTAATCCAGACCCCAGTATTGAAGATTATTGTCAGTAGAATTGAAGTACCTACATGGAGAAAGCACAGTTTTGATTAAACAATGCAGCTCTCATTAAAGGAAATATTAATATAAGATTTGTCAATGTTGAAAAATGACAAATAATCTAGAGATGTTAGTGCAAACATCAAATCAAATGTAGCTGTGCGAGACGAATAACTCCTCCCATTCCTTCTGATACCTTATATCACAAATAATTACAGACACTTAAGGGGTTACACACTCCTGTTTATTTTCTGTGAGCAACAAATTCACTTTTGAACGGCTATTGGGAATGACATCATAGTTTGCTATTTAAGGACTAGGTAATGTGCTAACAACAGGAGCTCAATGGTTATTTAGACATTGTTCCGTAAGAAAAATAATATTCAATGATTTGAAAAAGCAGTATTCAATTTTAAACTTTATTGATTCCTTCTAACTGGTCTCCAGCCAGCACTGGTTGCCTAAGAGATCCTGTGTTAAAGTGGTTTCCCTTGGCAATATGTTTTTGGGGGCTAACAGTGTATGAATGATTTTCTAGGCTGACTCTTGCCTATCTAATCAGATTGTTCTTGAAGCCCTTCCAGCCAAAACCACTTAATTAGGAGCTGAAATATTTGATATTAAGCTTAACACTGAATATTTTTTTAAATAAATGATTGAACATGATTTTGTTTAATGTTCAGTGCATGAAAAAATAATTACGGTAGTTCTTCTTGTTAGAGCAGTACAGTGGTCCTTTAAAGCGGTCATTCATCCAGCCTTAACTTATGCTTTCTTACCTTTAATACTTGTGAAGTATATCACCAAATCAAAGAGTAACATATTTAGATTAATGACAGTGTAATAAAAAAATAAAAAAATGTACCAAAATAGACTGGAATCGTGCTTTTAAAAATGATATGGATTGTTCCCAGATATATAATATACCTGTGTATCATTTATGTAATTTATTTTATTAAGTGCTTATAAGCTCTGTTTGTATTGCCTAAAATTAAACAAATAGTACTTGCTTGGGTCTGCCTTTTGAAGCTCATGGAGACGCAGTCTCTGTAGTACTAATTGTGATGTATCATATGAAACAATCAGTGACCACGTCTCAGCAGCATGTTGCAAAATGTTGCTGAGACACAGTCACTGATTGGCTAGTTTAAGACACTGTACAGTCAGTACTACAGAGTTTGTATCATCATGAGCTGCAAAAATCAAGTAATATTTGTTTAATTTTAGGCAATACACACAGAGCTTATAGGCACTTCCTAATAAAATAAAATACCGTACTTAGACAACTGAATGTAATAGATAATGTAGGTTATACACACCACTGTTCAGCTGGTAAATGGAAAGTAATTTCTTGCCAATGTCTTTGGGCTTCATAGTCTCCAAACATTGGTGGTTTCTTCGCTCCTAAGAAAAGAATACAAAATAATAAATGAGAATACATTAGATGTTAAATGACCACTGTAATTCAAGAAAAAGAAAAAAACGTAAAATTGCAAACTAACAACATCAGCAGCTGAGCAGCTGTGTAAACGATCAACATTTTTAAAGAAAAAAGTAGATTTGTTGAAAACTTGGTTTGTGTATAGAAGACACAACCTTGTCTGGTCTCACAACTTTCTGACAGTTTGCAGACAAAGATGCATGCCAATCTTAAAGGACCACTACACAATGAAAAAAAACTAATATTTGATTGAAATCTTTAATCTGACTCAGAATATAAGTAAGCAGGAAAAAAAATCTTAAATTTAGTTTTTAAAATCGTAAACATTTTTTTTTTTGCTTCTGCAGGACCCCAGAGAGATCCAATGCATTGATGGAAGTTGTATGCGTGAGAGGGTCTTTTATATTTCTGAAGAGGTGTCTTTCCACCCTTTGATGCACAGTGTCTGCTTTTGGGCCAGTGAAATGGAATAGGTGTGGTATCTATTCAAATCTGATCCAATTGTCTTTACAATTGCTCTCCATTCCCTCATTCCCCACCCTTCTCTTCAATAACCAAACAGAAAGTGATGTTGCAAACACAGAATTGTACTTATAAACGTAAAAAATGTAGATTTAAAAAAAAAAAAAAACAATGTTTCATACCCGTTCCTAGCACAGCTGCTATTATTATAAGTTGGGTACATACTTTACAAACAAGTTTTTTTTTTCTTGAACTACCGTTAAACTATCAGTGGAGGGAAGAGTGGGAGAGGGGGGAGATGGAGTAGTAGTTTTGCTAAATAATTAGGTCTCTTAGAAGCTAACACCTAAGAATAATTGCAAGCTCGCCAGAAATTAAATTCCCTCTCTCATACACACAGACTTCAAAGTATCCTAGATGCCTTTATTTTATTTCATTAAACAGTAGCTTTTTATATGCAAAATTATGCTTTCCCCCCCCCCAGACTTGACAGCTTTATATCTTTATATCTAGATAGTGTAGGGGTTAAAGGGATAGGGTAGAGGGGGGTTAATTAATTAAAGGGGACTTAATTTAGAATTATTAGTTTATTTGGGTGGCTAGTAGTGTAAGGTAGTGCTTAGATCTAGTGTCATGAGGGTTCTGGAGGACCCTCATGGCACTTAGTGTTAATTGTGAGGGTTAATTATTGTCCCATAAGGGTCTGTATAGATCCTTATGGGACTGATGGGGTTAATGAGAGGCTCATGGGGGTCTGTATAGACCTCCATGAGTGATGGGGTTAATTTTTTGTTTAGTGCAGGTCCTTTAAGGTCCTTTCAGGACCCGAGGTGGGAATTTTGTTTGTAAGAGCATCAGTAACATAAAAAATATGCATAAAATCATGTAGGAAAATTGCCATTTTAGGTAACTGCTTGTACAATCTCTAAATTGCATAGCTAATAATGATGGAGGCTCTAACTGTCACATTGATTATTTTTCAGGTTTATTGATTTCTATACTCAGTATTTCAATCTTAGATTTGAAATATAAAAACAAAGTCATATTTCTGGACAAAGTAAATAATAAAACAATTAAAACAATAATATGTTTAAATTATTTGAGCAATTTATAGATCATAGCAGCTCTGAAAGACAAAAGAACAATTGCCTGAAATTAGAATATTTAGCAACAGATAAATATTTCAAAAACTAGCAAATTGCCCGTCAAAAAATGACAGCAATGAAATTGTAATAGAGCTAAGGGTGTTATGTGTATATAATGTGGCTGATGTAGCGTTGTTCGTTTTCTATGTCGTGCGAGTTTTTTTCAGAATATCCGTAGCTGTTTGGTGGTGTTTTGCATGTTTATGGTAGTGTTTTGCGTGTTTAGGGACCTTTAGCCTCGTTTTAGTTTTGTTCGGCGGCCATTTTTTCTCTTGCTTAGGTGATTTTCGGGTCTCTAAACTCAGAAATGTGTGGTTAAATGGAGGTGTAACTTCACTTGCAGAGGTCCTGGGTGCCCCCCCCCTTGCTGTGAGTAACCTTTTTATGTGTTTGTTGTTTGTATTTGTTGCTTTTGTAATGTTTTTGGGGTTGCGCGGGTTGCATCCTTGTTTTTTTAATTTCGTAGGTGTTTTTCGGCAAATACATAGGTGTTTGGTGGTGTTTTGCGTCTTTTGACTGCTGTAGCCTCGTTTTCTTCGGCGGCCATTTTTTCTCTCGCTTAGAGAATTTTTTAGTGTCTAAACTCTTTTAATTTGAGTTAAATTGAGGTGTAACTAGTTTTCGAGGTCCTGGATGCTCCCTCTTGCTGTAGGTAAGCTTTTTATGTATTTGTTGTGTGTAATTGTTGTATTTGTCATGTTTTGATGTGCGCGTGTTGCGGCAGTTTTTTGCGAGGTCGTAATGGGTCGTAACGTGTCTCGTATTTTGTTTGCGTTACAACGTAAATTTTGCGAGGGTCGCAGTTGCTGGCAAGGAGCGCCGAGCGTGAGCAATGGCTCGTATGCTCACAACTATACATGTGATGGGACATAACCTATATATAATAGTAAAATGAATTAATTAAAACAGTTTATGTAAAAAGCTGTGTATTGCACCAGGCATAAGTTTAAAGGAAGTCATGTTTAAAATGTTTATGGATTGAAGAGTGATACATTTGTGGGCACATTTGCTTGGATCCCAGAATGCAGTGTAATTTAATCTTGTAATAGTATTTTGGAGAATTCTGAGCAGGAAACAAGTTTTTTAACTTGTTTTAGACATTCAAATGTGAACACAAATGTACTAATTTATTTATTTATATATATATATATATATATATATATATATATATATATATATATATATATATATATATATATATATATATACACACACACATATACATACACACATATACTGGATAAACGGTTGTCATTTATTTAATCATTTCCAAAATGTTTCATTCTATACATTGAGTGTAACCTTTTTTGTAATCTTACTACAATTCAATTAAAATAATATATGAAAAAATATGGAATACTTTTACTATATAACTGCAATTAAAGGAAAAGTTTAAGTTTCAGACATTGCAGTGTAACTGGAAACGTTATAGCTTTTTATAACAATTACAGTGAAAGGGTAACTGAAAGTGATATAGTTTATGGGTCTTGTTTAGGATGCTTAGTCAGCACCTCTGCTGAGTCCGCTACAGAGAGGAGGGGATCAGAAGCTCATAATCTCTTGATCTCTTCTGTAAAGTGTGTGGTCTTTTTGCAGGCAATGCGAACAAAAACATTAACCCTGTGTGTGTATATACCTAGAGAAATAATCCAAGATATCAGTTCTCCAGAGACACAGAATGGGACCTTTTATAGTTAAGTATTATGTCAAGGAGCACATATTTTAGCTGCAGATAAGAAGCATCTGGCCTATGAAGTCTGACAATTACTCATCTTTAACCCCAATATTGTACACTTAATGAATCCCCGGGATAGCCTTGGGCATGCTTGAATTCCCTTAGTATATTTGGATGTACCACTATACTGGAAGGCTCAGTGTATCTATATATTGTCTAATTTACAAATGACTAATGAATCTACTACCATGTCTTCTAAATAAATGGTTGTCTCCTTAACGGTCAGTGGTCTGTGAGCTTCATTGTGGTGGTCCATGTAAGAAGTAAATATTAATTATAATGGATTCCAAAAAAGATATGAAACATGGAGATCTCTATGGCTTATTACACAGTATCCTTTAAATGGCTACTCTATTTAAAAAGACACATTTAATGTATTTAAAAGATTATTTTTAAACATCACCAAAGTTGTATTTTTCATGAAAAAATATTAAGTAAAACCTGTTGCTTACCTTCATTGATACGAACAGGAAAGGAACAGAGCATACATACGTCTGTAGGTTTCATTGGCAGACAAGTATGCCGCATATTTATATTACTACTCGCTGGCTGACAGGGGCAAGCCCCCTAATTAGATTAGTTTGAGAGCATCATTTGAAAAAGAAAAAAAAATACACTTTGGTACATTATTCAATACACTCTTTCAGATGCAACAAAGAAAACACGCTCTGTGTGCCCCTTTAAAATATCCTCTTTTGAATTGAAACACCTGAAAAGGCGTAAAACATTTTAAAGAATGTAAACATAAATACAGTGCATCATATATTAACTTTTATATGCAATTATGCTGCTGTGGAATCTACCATTTTGGTTTCTGCTGATAAACTTTCTGAGGTGGAAGGAGACTTTGATTGTAGAGGAAGTTGCTATGTTTTATGTGGCAGCTAAAACTACTAGTGGTTTCAGGAGGACTACTGGAAAGCTTATTATTTTACTAAGACACACCTTCTTGAGAAAATAACAGACATTGCATATAAAAATCAGAAATATCAGTTTTGAATTTATTTGTTTTGCTTTCCAAAACCAGTTTGCCCATTATTAGTTACTCAAAATAGCATACAGAAATAGTGTGGTTATTTAAAGTAACTGTCATGATATTATTATGACATATCATAATATAATCAAAACATTAGCCTAGAAGGACGAGGTCTAGCAGGGCTTTAAGGAAAAATGTTGAAGAGAGTCACTGATATATATTAATCAATACCCACCCTAAATTATACAACTTAAGATATCTGTGATAATGTTCCAGGAATGGCACTTGGTCACAACTAGGCAGGGCTACATGTTCTCTATCAAGTCAAATAGATGATAGCAATAGTGGGCAAAAATGAGAATAAAAATATATTTTCGACCTCTGTAATTCTATATATATATATATATATATATATATATATATATATATATATATATATATATATATATATATATATATATATATATATATATATATATACACATATATACACACACATACACACACACACACACACAAAATGTCATGCCTCAATCTGCACAAATACACTGTGCACCTGAAACAGCAATAGTTACTTATTATTTGAATATAATAATAATTGGTGCCAATAAAAAACCCTAATAAATATATTATTAATAGCAAGTAAAAGTATTATATAGCGAAGAACTGGATAAATATCAAATAAGTTAGGGTACAAAATGAAGTTTTTATAAGAGATAAGTGCAACTTAAAACAATATTTGGACACTTTGTTCATATATATCAATAAGACAAAGGGTATTATTGATAGATACCGGACCTACTCACAAGCTCTACAAATATGCATATTTATTTCTGTCATTTTTTTTTCATTCTCTTACACAGTCTAAATATTTATGTGTAAATGAATCTCGACTGAATTAGAGACCAATTATTGTCTTTTAAATATTTTTGTAAAATAATAAAATAAGAATAATAAAGAAAAAAGAATAAAACATATTCCAGCACTATCATTATTATCCTTTATTTGTAACGCACCAATATATTGCTTAGTGCTCTACATGAGTTAAGAACAAGGCAAGAACAATACTGAAACAATGCAAAAGAATGGAGGGCCACGTCTTTGAGCAAAAAACAGCAAGACAACATATCAGAATAAATTATTTGCGGTATAAACATTTGCTTTACTGTAAAAAAAAACGCAAAATTTTTTTTTTTTTTTAGAACCACAAAGTTTCCTTTTAAGGTGTGTTTCTACAAAAGATCATGCACATGATACACAGATATTGAGGTTATCATCGCAACACATGTGGCATTTGCTATAAATATTGTAAAAATAACAGTATCTTAACAACCATGGCCCAAGTAGCAGAGCCACTTGCTTATTCGATGGGTGGTCTTGAGCCATGAAGTGACTGCTGCTGCCCTCCCTACATCATTCTCACACAAAGCAGCTTTCCATTCTGCAAGCTTGGAATTTTCCCCTAGAGGTAAATATACTGTGTGCTGCCCTTTACATTTAAGCAGTGAGAGTGTAACCTTCATGGAGCTCCCATGCCCTACTACAGCATAGATGAAATTTGAAGTTGTTGAGACTGCAATCAATGACAGTTCGCCTTGCTGTAAATCATTTATTCGTAGAGCCCATGACATTCATAGAATGTCTTTTATGCACCCATGCATGTCTTTCAGTGGTTAGGCATACTATGGCTGGCATGGGGTTTGCACCTGTTTGCTTCCAACATAAATGTTCCTTTTACCAGTAACCAAAACATGACTAATATGATTAACCTCTTCATCCTATTTCTTTTTTAAGCATTGTAATTGACCCCTTATAGAGTAACTATCCATCAGCATGACAACATCTGCAGTGTGTGTTACACAATAACTGCCAACCTGTACAGTCAGCCAGCTGGGACAAATAGGGCTTTGGGATCAGAAGCTAGACCTTTAATTGGTTGTGTCCTCAAATCATTAGTGTGACATTGTTTTCGTCTAGTGTGACTTCAAATACACTTCTAACAACTTGTCTTATATAAGATGCCTTAATCGAGTGACGTATTTTGATTAGATCAGTGGCTTTAAAACATTTTCTGGAAAAAATTGGTGCTTACTGAAGGTTTAAATGGACCTCACGCACGCTCAATTTACGTTCAGTAAGAGCAGTGGTTCGGCCCTTCTAGTGTATAAGATCTACTTACCTCTACGTTAGAGACATAATAGTTATTGTAAACATGTTTATATAAATTTACTTTCATCTACAATCCATAATGTTGATCCATACCTAGCAAAGCTAGCAATTGCAGAGGGGGAGGCTCTACCTGCGCCTTACAAGTGGTTACAAACAGCCACAGAAGCGGGACTTTGAAGAAAAAAAAAAAAAAACTATAACACGCAATGACTAAATACGGACTTACACAAAAAAATACGAGCCGCGGGACTAAGAATTTTTTTTTTACGAATTAGCAAAAATACGACCTTAATGGCCGAACCAACAAAACTGCAAAAAAATAAAACACAAAATACACACAAAAATAAAACAAAAACCCTACCGACAGCAAGGTGTGGGGGGGGGGGACACCCAGGACGTCTGGAAGGTTACACCTCAATTTAAGGCCCATTTACTGAGTTTAGACACTCGAAAATCCCCTAAGCGAGAGAAAAAAATGTCCACTGAAATAAAGAGGCTACACAACCCCTAAAGCCTCAAAATACAGCCAAGCACATACGACTTTTACTAAAACCCATACGAGGTACAACATACACCTTTAAGCAAGGACGCTAAATCATCCACACCCGCGTACCACATACACAATAGCTGCCATTTTACAACACTAACTTAGAGAATGCAGAAGTACACAGCTACACTAACGGCTTCCCATCGCTCACGCAGCCTATTTACACTACTCACTGCACACATTGCTGACACTTACACCTCAGCTCAACAACAGTGCAAATCTACATTGTATGCTGCAGGAACATCAAACAGATTGTTAGCTCTTCAGCACATTGCTTCCTGCATACATTACTTACAAATAGTTACATAGTAATTAAGGTTGAAAAAATACTTTCAGTCCATCAAGTTCAACCTTTTAAGCTCTCCTCGGATCTGCAATATGCAGATTAAATATTAATTAATTATTAATCAATTATTTAATTATATTTTTAGTTTATTTTTAGTTATCAATTAATCCAGAGGAAGGCAAACAGAAAAAAACCTAAGTGAGACTTAGCCTATCGTTTCAAAGAAAGAAAAAAAAATGAATTCCTGCCTGACCCCAGATACTGGAGATCGGATTTCTCCCTGGATCAATACGGTTTCTCTAATTATCCATGATAACCCTGAATTCCCTTTTTAAAAATTAGAAATATATCCAGTCCCCTTTTAAAGTTATCTATCGAATCCGTTGTCACCACCTCCTCTGGTAGAGAATTCCACAGATTAACCACCCTTACTGTGAAGAACCCTTTTCTTTCTTAAGGTAGAATCTTTTTACTTCTAACCTCAAGGGATGTTCTCTTGTCAGTTGAAAACCTCTTGGCACAAAAAGCTCCCTTGACAGATCTTTATACTGACCCTGGATGTATTTATATAAGGTAATCATATCTCCTCTCAGATGCCTTTTTTCTAGAGAAAATAAGTTTATTTTGGTTAGTCTTTTTTTCATAACTTAGCCCCTCCATTCCCCTTATTAGTTTTGTTGCCCACCTCTGTACCTTTGCCAGCTCTAAAATGTCCTTTTTATGTTGTGGTGCCCAAAATTGTACTTCATATTCCAAATGAGGGCGTACTAGAGATTTGTATAGTGGCAGAATTATAAATGTTTCCCTGGCTTCCATACCCTTCTTAATACATGCTAATATTTTATTTGCCTTTGCAGCTGCTGCTTGGCTTTGAGTACTGTTACCTAGGTGGTTGTCCACAAGCACTCCCAAATCCCTTTCAATATCTGATACACCTAGATTTGTTCCATTAAGATTATAAATTGCAAGGCTATTTTTCCTTCCCAGATGCATAACTTTAAATGTATTCATATTAAATCTCATCTGCCATTTAGTGGCCTATTCCTCAATTTTATGTAAATCCCTTTGGAGGGAAAGCACATCATTATCCGATTTAATTACCTTGCACACCTTCGGGTCATCAGCGAAAATGGAGACACCACACTCTAATCTCATTAATAAATATGTTAAAAAGGAGAGGACCTTTTACTGAACCCTGAGGAACCCCAATTACCACATTAGTCCAATCGGAGTATGTTCCATTTACAACAACCCTTTGCTACCTGTCTTTTAGCCAGCTCTCAATCCATGAGCAGATATTTACTGCAATTCCTGTATCTCGTAGTTTGCACAATAGTCTCCCATGTGGCACTGTATAAAAAGCCTTTTACAAAATCCAAAAGACTACATCCACTGAGTTGCCCTGATCCAAGTTCCTACTAACCTCCTCATAGAAACTAATTTGATTTGTTTGACATGACCTATCCCTCATAAATCCATGTTGACTCCTACTTAGAATCCTGTTCAAATAGACATATTCTTGTATATTATCCCTTATTAACCCTTCTAAAAGCTTCCCCACTACAGAAGTGAGGCTCACTGATCTATAATTCCCCGGATTTGCTCTTGCTCCCTTTTTAAATAAAGGTATCACCTCTGCTTTTCTTCAGTCATCTGGTAGAGATCCTGTGTTGAGTGAATCTTGAAAAATTAAATATAATGGTTTGGCTATTACAGAACCCAGTTCCCCCAGTACCCGTGGATGTATTCCATCAGGACCTGGGGCTTTATTAACATTTATTTTTTCCAACCTCCTTTGGATTACTTCCTGTGTTAACCAATTAGTTGGCAAAGGTAGTGTAGCCCCATTATGTTGCAGTGTCCCAACCACTGGTACCTCCCTTGTGTATACCGAAGAAAATAACCTATTTAGCTCATCTGCCTTTTCTTGGTCACTATTTTTCAGATGGCCTGTGTCACATTGTAATGTTCCTATAGCTTCCTTCCTCACCTCCTTCCCATTAATATACTTTAAAAATATTTTAGGGTTAGTCTTACTCTCTTTTGCAATGAATTTTTCATTTTCTATTTTAGCCAGTCTAATAGTGCTTTTGCAAGCTTTGTTGATTTCCTTGTACTCCTGTAAAGCAGTCTCTGCCCCTCTTGTTTGTATAATTTAAATGCCTGTGTTTTACTCTGTATCTTGATCTTTAAATCATTGTTAAGCCACATTGGATGGGATTTACTCCTTTTACTTGTATTCCCGCATGGTATATGCCGATGTGTATGTATATTTAGTAAGGATTTAAATGTTGTGCATTTATGTTCGGTGTGTTTACCTATCCGTTCTCTGTCCCAGTCTATACTTTGTATTGCTGCCATAAGACCGTTAAAATCTGCACTTTTAAAATTAAGAGTTTTTGTTGGCCCCTTAAAATTTTGTTTTTTTTAATTCAATCTCAAATGAGACTGTGTTGTGATCACTGTTTCCCAAAGGTTGCCCTATGCCAACATTTGATACTATATCAATCTTATTTGTGATAAGTAAATCTAAGATAGCTTCATTTCTAGTAGGTTCTTGTATAACCTGGGCCAGATAATGATCACTAAGTGTACTCAAGAACCTGCTCCCCTTAGCTGAACTGCTGGTCTCATTTATCCAGTTTATTTCAGGGTAATTAAAATCTCCCATTATTAGAACTTGCCCATGCTTAGCTGCATTTCCAATCTAACAATAATTGTATTTCCTCACTTTCAGATATATTTGGGGGTTTATAGCATACCCCTGCTAATCTTCTTTTGGAATTTGCTGCTCCGCTATTTAACTCTACCCACAAACATTCTTTATCAACTTTATCACTAGGTCCACCATAAATATCTTCTCTGACTATAAGTCTTAAATTCAGGCTTAACATACAGACAAATCCCTCCTCCTCTGTTACCATGGCCTCTATTTTTCCTAAATAGGTTATAACCGTCCAGATTAACAGTCCAGTCATGAGATTCATCCCACAACGTTTCGGTAATGCCAATTTATTAATTGCTAATAATTCTAACCCATTTTTCCTGGCAAGCTTCTGAGATTAGCAAGCATACACCTTATGTTATGAGTCTGTAGTTCTGAAGTGCCTGCCACTGTACTTGAGTTACTTAGTACTACCTCCCTATTGACTATACTACCCCTCCCCCATCTCCTCCCCTATGAGTTGTTAACTGATCCCTTATACCCTCTACACTTTCTATCTACCTACTAGATTAAAAACTCCTCCAGCCTTTCTACCATCCTATCCCCTAGCACAAAAGCTCCCTCTTCATTAAGGTGTCACCCATCCCTGCTGTAGAGATTGTACCGAAGTGAGAAGTCAGCTCAGTGCTCTAAAAACCCAAACCCCTCCTTAGTGCACCACATCTTTAGCCATGCATTAACCTCCCTAAGCTCCTTCTGCCTCCCTGGGCTAGCACGTGGCACTGGTAGTATCTCAGAAAATACTACCTTGGAGGTCCTTGCCTTCAGTTTATTACCTAGTTCTCTAAAATCATTCTTTAGGACACTCCATCTTCCACTAACTTTGTCATTGGTACCAATATGTACCAAGACCGCCGGTTAATTTCCAGCCCCTACCAATAATTTGTCTATCCGATCCACAACATGACAAACCCGAGCACCCGGGAGACAGCAAACTGATCGATTGCTGGGATCTGGGTGACAAATCACCCTGTCTACCTTGCTAATAACAGAGTCCCCTACCACCAAAACCTGTCTGTTGCTGTGCCTATTCTGCCCTCCCACTCCTCCAGTAGAACTGTTCTCCTGTCTGTTACAGGGAACAGCTCTATGTGGCATTACCATTTCTGAATGGACATCCCCAACAGTTTCACTCAATTTGGCAAATCTATTGGTGCTTGCCAACTGGCCTGTCTCCTCCTGTTCCCCTTGATTCCCCTTCTAACTGTGACCCAGCTACCTCCCTGGACATCCTCACTAGCCCCAGCTCCACCCTCCATGCTAGGCCCAGCTAAACTGTGCTCAGAGAGCACCAACCCCCTTTCCAGTGGAGCAATATTACTAAGGGGTAAATTAATTTATTATTTTTATTTTTTTTATTTTTTCATTATTATTTTATAATTATCATGAAAAAATACATATACACAAAAAAAAACACCACAGTATCGCAATAAACGACAAAGCCCTTCACCGCACGCCTCACAAGGAGCTCCAACGGTGCTCATAGGACACAAACTACACCAGGGGAGAGACTTGCAATAAGTGTAAAAAGGAGATCAGCGCAGACCTTACAATGAGAGCAAAAGCGCCTCTGATAACAAAATAAATACACCAACCAAAGGCGCTCATTGCGAGCCACGTGATGAGCGCCAAAGGAACTCAGCGCGAGGCTCGCAGTGAGCGCCAAAGGATCTCAGACCACCAAAACACTTACTGTCTGTGGCAATCAGCATTACCTGCCTTACAATTGTATTGCCCCGTCATTTTTGACGGGCAAGTCGCTAGTACCTAAATAAAACAAAAAAACAACATGACAAGCTGGGTTACAGTTAGTGAAGGACATAAAATGTGTTGTCCCCAATTATATAAATAGAGAGTAATTCCATTTTCCTACTATATAACACCATGTTGAGGGCAAGTGCAAAATGTAATTACACAACTTAACTGAGATGCTTTTATCATTTTTGTACTATAAAATGTGGTTTTCATTTCTACAATCTTAATAGGCTGTTTGTTTGCATTTACTTCCCACTGACATAAAGAAACAGAGCAAAGATCCCTATTATGTTGCAAAATAAAACTTAATCTGCAGGTTAACGTAGTTAGCAATAGCTTGTTATGAAAAAAAACCTAAAAATTTGTTTTAGATAATAAACGTTTTTTGGCAGGGTGTTAAATGTAAGATCATCAGTGTCTTGCATAAATACTTTACCACATTTTGCAGTGTTACAACATGGAAATAACCCATTTATTGGGTTTTATGTCACAGATCTATACAAAGTAGTTCATAATATATCAAATATATGATTTTCAGAAATTGTTTATAAATAAAAATAAAAACTAAAAAGGTTTGATTACAAAAATATTGAGAAATAATAGAATAAGCTTTGGTGCAACCAAATCCCGTCCGAAGGAACATAATTAATGGAGTCCACTTGTGTACAATTAAGTGTCAGATGAATAAATACACCCGTTTCTGAAAGGCCCAAAAGATTCTTAGAGAGTATAACTGAACAAACAACATAGTGAAGTCATAGGAGTGACCAAAACAAGTCCGGGATAAAGTTTTAGGTAAGTACCAATAATGGTTGAGTTATTAAAAAAAACAAAAAAATCCCATACCTTATACTTTCCTAGCAGTACAGTTAAATCTTATTTAAAAATGGAAAGAATATAGCACAACCAAGACTCTGCCTAGAGAAGGTCACCCACTAAAAGTGACCGGGTAAGAGAAGTAGGCCATTGGTAACTCTGAGGGAGCTGGAGAGATTCCCTGGTGAGATGGGAGAAACAAGTGGCAACCATCTATCTGGAAGCGCTAAAAAAATTGGGTTTTATGGAAGACACATGAGAAGAAATCCATTGTTGAAAACAGCATATCAAATGCTCTTTGGAGTCTGCCCAGAGGCATATAGGGGGTCTGCAGCCAGAAGTTATTCTACTGTATTGACTCAGGTGGCTAAATACTTATGCAACCAACAAATGTCTTTTTTGCTTTTGTTTGTTTGTTTGATTAACTTTAAAAACAACACAATAAAAATATTTTGCACCTTCAAAGTGTTACGTGTTGTGTAAATCAAAAATGAAAAGAAAATAAACAAAATAAAAAATAAAAAACACATACATTTAAATTCCAGGTTTTATCCCAAGGGGGATAAATAGTTCTGCAAACACTAACTCTCATATTGTAGATGATAAGCATGCAGAGCAACCAAGTTGGTAAACATAAGAATAATGGCAGAGATATGTATGTATGTATGTGTATGTAATAAAGTATCCATAATTATGATTTATAAAAACTTTGCATGCCCTTCCTATTAATCTCAATCATTAAAGTTAATCACCTTAGACTGAAGTAATAAATAATCATTTATCCCAAACCAACTTATGTCTTTTTTTTTTTATTAAAAAAAATTGCATGTCCAGCTACTTCTTGACGTGCTTGTATGTTGCCACTTCTTTCTCTCAATCTCAGCAGCTCCTCTTGGAACACTAATACACTATGAATCGACAAATTTAAATGAAATGTAGGAGCCAGACAAACCTTTTTAGGAGCTGCTGACGGTAGTGTATATATATATATATATATATATATATATATAAATAAATTTAGGACCCAGCAGTAAAATTATAGGATCTGTTGCTCCCTGGATTCTTCAAGTCCCTGTAATAAGCTCATTTGATTTTCAGAACAGTTAATAATACATAAATGTTTTTCTCCCTTCCAGAACTATAACCCTCACCACTAACGCACACCACCATCTGGTTATAGACTATTATCTCCTGGGTGGCTTTCCACCAGCTAAAAATGAACATGTCAAAGGTTAAGTTTTAAGTACCTCCACCCTTTACCATATCACAATCAACTGATATAACTCCTCTCACACCTACATCCAATGACCATGTCTTGGGGTTACCCTTATTTACACCCCACATCTAATCACCCACCAGATATTTAATGATCACACCTGCAAAATAACTTCAAAATACCATTTTCCCTGTATTGATTAGTGAAAATCTCTCCTAAGTGGGTTTTCCTAACTCAACTCTCCAATCTGATCCACCCGAAAATGGCCACTGTAATTCCGTAAACAAGAGCTAGATATTTTAAATTAGCAAGTAATCAATAATAAAAATAATATTAAGCTCCTCTGGAATTTAGTTAGGTTTCAAATGTCTTGATGGAACCCCCCTGATACTCCACAACTTGTCCAACAACATACAATTTCTATCTAGAACTACTTAAAGCTAAAACATTGGCTGACTACATTACCCAGAACCTTAGGCCCTCCCAAACCAACTTGGATGTCTGCGATATGTAAAAATCTCCCTCTATCACAAGGAACCTTAGGCTCTATGTACTTCACTTTTAATCATCCCAATAAAAAGCAAAAACCCAACTTCATGATAAAATTGGAACAAGACCTATGTAAGAACCTAGATGCTAGCACATGGAAAGAGGCCTGCTCTATAATCTTCTTGAAGTCTTAATTAAAGTTCTCCATAGAATGTATTATACACTTTTAAGAATACACAAAATCAACCCCCATGCAAGAGACAGCTGCTTCTGGGGCTGCCAACTGAAAGGCGATTTTATACACATATGGTGGACATGCTCAATAGTCCAGGACTTGTGGAGGAAAGCGACACTACTAGTATCACAATTACTAGATAACCCAATCTTTCTCTTAATAGAGACTTGACTTTTAGGCATTCATATAGATAACTTAAGCTCATACCAAAATAAGCTTTTTCAATTCATTACACTAGCTGTGAACAACCATATCGCCCGAAATTGGAAAACGCCCACACTTATCCTGAGGGAAGTAAAACTCAAGGTTAATTATATAATGATTAATGAAAAACTGACACATATTCTGCAGGACTCATACACCCTTTTCCTTAAGATTTGGACCCGGTGGCTTGATTCCCCTGACAGTACTACTATTAGGTAATTACATTTGTGACACTCTACCCTTGCTCATGGTGGGGCGACAAGGCTAGGAGGACCCCAATTTTTGAAATTGACGGCTGGAACCAAAAAATTAATATTTATCTGAAGGTAAGCTTGCCAGGCTACACCCTCTCTACATTTCTCTTCCTTTCCCCTTTTTCAAGCCCCCCGCCCCCCCCCCCCCCCCCCCCCCCCATTTTTTGATTTTTGACTTTCCCGCTCTTCTTTACGTCTTTCGTTTCTTAAACTCCTAGCTCTCCCTGTCGGGCTTCGGTTGATGTTTAGTTTTTATAAGTTGAATATATACCAAATTTATAAAAAAAAAAAAAGGAGAGAGGAAGACAAGAGTTACTTAACTGAATTAGATATTCTTAATTTACAATTTCTACACCAATAGAAAGCAGACAGTTAATGTGTTGTACAGATGCGTGTACAGTTTGACACTCTGATGTATAATGTGAAATCCAGAAACCGTCTATGTCCCTTTAAGCTAACTGTTGCCAAGGGAAAGCTGTTAGCCAGTGCAACTTCTACCACTTGGCTTTATTGTGACTAGAGACAGCAAAGTTGGCTGAAGGCTAATACTGGACATAACTCTGTTAAATAACTCATTAGCACTTTTTTTTAACAAGCAAAAGCCAAGTAAGACATCATAATTATTGCATTACAGTAACAATTTAAAGTCTTCTGTTAGCCTTATTCATTCCTCACCACCTGTTCCATCGTACCAGCTACTTATTTGACTTCCCATAGCACCAGAAATAAGATCTAAATCCTGACACTCATCTATAAAGAACTCAACCATACTTCACCGGACTATATCTCTAAATACTCCTCTGACTGCCCACACTATTCCGACTGTTGCCTTCCTTTACCCATGTATCTTACCCTACTACCGATCAAATGTACAACCATGCTGTCTTATATCTAACTTGTATTGCTCCCGAGCAGTGGTGGGCAACTCGGTCCTTCTAGGGCCAACAACCATCCAGGACATCAAGATCTTTGTTTGTGTATTCAGGTTTCCTCTGCATGAACACACCTGAGTTATTCAGATTAATTGATTCATGTGTGCAGTAGAGAGATAATTAAATCATAGACTGTTGGGGGCCCTAGTAGAAATGAATTCCCCCCACTCCTGAATCTAGTTGGACACAATAATCAAAACAATGTATCTATAATATTACCGTATAACAGGGTTAGTCCTCGAGAGCAGTTAAAACTTGGTGTGTGGAAACTTTATCCATAAAAAAGTGTCTGAAACTGGTTCACTATAATGTGACTGCTTACATGTTTTATAATTGTTCTTAGTCTGGTATTTTTGGCATATCACAATTGATGCACAGCATTTGGGGAAATGGCTACAGTTGAGCAGCTCACCGTCCAAACGAACCAGGGGGCTACCAGACATGTGTCTAAAGTGGCAGTACACAGTACCTTGTTGCGTATGGGGCTCCAGAGCAAAAGGCTGGTCACTGCACCCATGCCGACGAAGGTTCATCACCAGAACTGCTTCAATTTGCATGATACCGAACTGGACCACTTCTTATAGGCAAAGAGTTGCTCCATCGAATGGACGGACATTGTCGTGTCAGGCGCGAAAACCTCAGAGAACAAACACTCTACAACCATTGTTGGAAGAACACAAGCTGGTGGCGGCAGCATTATGGTCTGGGGAATGTTTTCTTGGCATTGTCTGGGTCCACTCATACCTCTGGAATGCACTCTCAACCGACTGGGTTATCTATCCATCCTTGCAGAACAAGCACACCAATACATGATGGCGTCTTTCCTGAAGCAAATGGGATCTTGAAGCAGGACAATGCAACATGTCATACAGCCAAAATTATCCGGGTGTGGTTAGAGGGGCACGACAAAGACTTCTAAGTTCTTCCCTGGCCTCCAAATACCCTGAGCTTGAAACACATCGAGACCCTGTGGGACCACCTCGATCATCTGGTTCAGCCGCTGTCGGATGCACTGCCGTCTGCACTGCCGTCTGCATGGCTCGAGCAACCTTCCAGCATCTTACTGACTCACTACCACACTATCTAGCTGCTTCCAAGCTACATACGTAGAATATTTATATATAAAACAACAAAATCATCTTGATAACTCAAGAGATTTGGCAAACTTTAGGGTAAGTTTAATATATATATATATATATATATATATATATATACATATACATATACATACACACACATACATACATACACAGTGCCTTGCAAAAGTATTCACCACCCCCCCCCCCCCCCCCCTTTGACTTTTTACCTATTTTGTTACATTACAGTTCAATGTTTTGTTAATCTGAATTTTTGTGATGATCAGAAAACAATAGTTTTATTTGGTGAAGTGAGAAAAATATATACCGTATTGGTCCGAATATAAGCCGCACCCGTAAAATTCAAGGGGAAAAAAAATGAAAAAGGATAGTACTCAAATATAAGCCGCACCCTTAAAATTGGAGAGAAAAAGACTCTCAGCCATTGCAAGAAACAGGCTTTCAAATTAGTACTGTAACTTCTTTTGCAGGTTACAGGCCTTGCAGGATGTTAGAATCACTAAAACCATTAATCGCTATTCAATTGCTACAATACCACAGTCTCAAGCAGGCAAATCTGCAGTAATTTTACGTTCGCGAATATAAGCCGCACACGTAACTCACAAGCTTGCAAATCGGCAGTCATTTTTTTTACGGTCGCGAATATAAGCCGCACTCGTAACTCGCAAACTCAAAAATCTGAAAAAAGGTGCAGCTTATATTCGGACCAATACGGTACATAAAACAATTTTTTAGAAATAGAAAACAGAAAATTGGCATGTGCATATGTATTCAACCCCTTTGTTATGAAGCCCATAAAAAGCTCTGGTGCAACCAATTACCTTCAGAAGTCACATAATTAGTGAAATGATGTTCACCTGTGTGCAATCTAAGTGTCACATGATCTGTCATTACATATACACACCTTTTTTGAAAGGGCCCAGGGGCTGCCACACCTAAGCAAGAGGCACCACTAACCAAACACTGCCATGAAGACCAAGGAACTCTCCAAACAAGTAAAGGACAATGTTGTTGAGAAGTACAAGTCAGGGTAAGGTTATAAAACAATATCAAAATCTTTGATGATCCCCAGGAGCACCATCAAATCTATCATAACCAAATGGAAAGAACATGGCACAACAGCAAACCTGCCAAGAGACGGCCGCCCACCAAAACTCACAGACCAGTGAAAGAGGGCATTAATCAGAGAGGCAGCACAGAGACCTAAGGTAACCCTGGAGGAGCTGCAGAGTTCCACAGCAGAGACTGGAGTATCTGTACATAGGACGACAATAAGCCGTACGCTCCATAGAGTTGGGCTTTATGGCAGAGTGGCCAGAAGAAAGCCATTACTTTCAGCAAAAAACAAAATGGCAGGTTTGGAATTTGCGAAAAGGCACGTGGGAGACTCCCAAAATGTATGGAGGAAGGTGCTCTGGTCTGATGAGACTAAAATTGAACTTTTCAGACATCAAAGAAAAAACTATGTCTGGCGCAAACCCAAAACATCACATCACCCACAGAACACAGTAAAACATGGTGATGGCAGCATCATGCTGTGGGGATGTTTTTCAGCAGCCGGGACTGGGAAATTGGTCAGTGAGTTGAGGAAAGATGGATGGTGCTATATACAGGGATATTATTGAGCAAAACCTGTACCACTCTGTGCGTGATTTGAGGCTAGGTCGGAGGTTCCCCTTCCAGCAGGACAATGACCCCAAACACACTGCTAAAGCAACACTTGAGCGGTTGTTGGAATGGCCTAGGCCAAACCTTAATCGAATAGAAAATATGTGATAAGACTTGAAGATTGCTGTTCACAAGCGCAAACCATCCAACTTGAAGGAGCTGGAGCAGTTTTGCAAGGAGGAATGGGCAAAAATCCCAGTGATAAGATGTGGCAAGCTCATAAAGACTTATCCATAGTGATTTGGAGATCTGTTATTGCCACAAAAGGAGGCTCTACAGAGTATTGAATAGTTATGCACATTTACTTTTTCTGTTATTTTGTCCTATTTGTTGTTTGCTTCACAATAATAATAAAAGAAAAACATCTTCAAAGATGTGGGCATGTTCTGTAAATGTAATGATGCAGATCCTCAAACAATCCATGTTAATTCCAGGTTGTGAGGCAACAACACATGAACAATGCCAAGGGGGGGGGGGGGGTGAATACTTCTGCAAGGACCTGTATGTGTGTGATTATATATATATTACACACACACACATATACACATTAAAGACACTATCAATTGTCAATAACAAGGCTACTTTTCCTGTACTCACATTTGGGAAGTATGTAATAAACTATCAACATGGGCAGCTACAGAAGCCAGCAAAATAAAATCCTTTCTACAGAAATCTTGTATTTAGCTGACTCTACTTGTGTAATTGGTGATTCCAACTTGGACTGCTAGCCTGTCTGCAGAATAAGGGAGAGGGTTCTTATTCTTACTCTCCTATTGCGTACTATTGCAAATTGATTATGGGGAGAATCAAATGTTTAATAGACCTTAACAGAACTAAACAGAAATCTTATCTGCAACAATGGTTCCTCCAAGGTTTCTAATCCTGTGACGAACAAAATAAATGTCTGCTGCCATTAAAGTGACACAACAGAGGTTATAAATATTGTATAATTTAAAACTATAGGTAACAACAAGTACTTTAACAACTCCCTGTTATTTTTAAAAAATGCACGTTCCTATAATGAATAACTAAAATGTGCAATATTTGGCTGTCAGTCAGCCTTAACCTACCCACAAACTAACTTCTAATCTTTTGTTAAAGGACCACTGCATTTCAAGAGAAAGAAAAAAAAAGTATGTATTAAACTTACAAAATTAGCAGCTGTGTAAGCCATGAACATAACATACTTTTGGGGAAAATCTGCATTTATTTAGACTATTTATGAATATAGGGATCCATTTTTATGTTTGTTACATCCAATCCTGAGAGCTGGATGATGGAGGGCGTTTGCATTTATCAGTGGATGAAGGGGTGTGGAAGGAGGGAACAGGCAGAAGTTCAGAGCTTGACACCACACTCCTTCCCTCTCATTGGCCCTGAAACAGCAGACATTTTCCATCATTCGATGTAAACATACCCCCCAGAAATGTAAGTCCGCACTTGCACACTTCAACCAATGTATCATGGATCCTTCCAGGGTCTAACAGAGACATTAACATTTTAATTCTAATTAATAGCTAACTTTATGACTTTTTTTCATATTTAATTAAGCCCTTAGACAGTTTACAAATGTATATATTGTTTTCATTGTGCATTGGTCCTTTAATGAGAAAGCTTTAAAAAGACTTGACATACTCAGACACAGGTGACTGCACTCAAGACAATGGACCCAATGCCTCTGGGGCTAAATCTAATCAATGGCAGTGATCTGTCATGAACAACAAAACATTACAATCTGTTTATGGGTGGAGTTGAATGACTGACGGCTAAATACAAAATACGTTTACTGCAGGAAAATGCATTTTTAATAACATTCATATTGTTATGAGCAATAGTTTTAAATGATATCATTATTACAACATATGTTGTGTCAATGTAAAAGGTTTATCTAAGTTTCCCTGTTTTTACCGTTCTCTAATCTAACACCTGCTGCCAATATCAGACACAAACATTACATTGAGTCATTCTATACACATACAGATTTATTTTATTTAAAAATTAAACTTGTTTTCCACACACACAGAGCTGCTTACATAGGCACCCGGTACTAACCAATAGAAACACTGCATTTTGGTACGGTTTTTAATCTTACACTAGCCTTCCAATCAACAGCAGCACAATGCAGAAAACCACAGAGCAATGTCTGGGCTCCTCGTTGCTTCCTTGTGCAAGGGACTACACATCCCATGATGCTTTGATGCACAAACTGCCAGCATAGGTTGAAATAATTATATAGCTGCCTGTGATTGGCCAAAAGGAATTGTATGCTAATTTTAGCAGGTGTTTCCTCTGCTAGCAAACTCAAGAAAAATGTAAACTTTAGGGCAAGATAATGAATGTTTATTTTAATATTTTTTTTCGTGCAAAAAAATGTTTTCATACACTACTAATTCTCCTCTATCAGATGCACTCATAATCCAGGAAATGTAAATATGCTTTTAAAGCAAACACTTGCAATAATTGGCTACATGTATCTATTTTACTTTTTAAGACCATGTTGCACAGTATAGTCAGGTTCTTTAATAGAATATACTGTAAATATGACAATTCAAGGGTTAGAACAGTCATAATAAATAATATAAATACACTTAGGGCTGTATATTATGGAGTTACCTGAATAGGGGTTGAGTGACACTGCCCAGCGCACAGTGAGTGCTAGTAGCACGGCCAAGGCCGCCGCAGCCCCGCGATCCATGTCTCCTGTACCGTCTCACCTCAGTACTGTGCTTCCTCATTCATTCTCAATTCCACCTCAGCTCACAGGACAAGGAATGACATACAAAAATCGCGACCTTCCTTCCCACTGTCGCCAATGTAACGACGTCATTAGACAGCGTTCCGGTTGCCATGGTAGCACTGCTTACTGTATCTGAAGCTGGTGATGCGTGAAGTGAAACACTGAGCCGCCATGTTTCATGTGGGCAACAATTCTGCTGTGAGCAGTGTAAATATTAAATAATATTTGCATTCATATTTGTATTAAATTAGTGAACCAGCCGTTGTTAGGTTGTAGATAATTAATAATTTGCTGTTTTATGCATTTTTTGTGGTCTTTACAGAATTAGTTGCCCAAATCAAACATGGCGGAAACGGCTTATTTGTGCTACTAGTTCTGTGCACTGCTGCCTGTTCAGGGTTAATGACATTATGTGAATGCTGTGGGAGATGGGGCTTGTCCAGCACTGAAGAGGTTAGAAGCCTGGATGCCAAGGAACGCACCGAACGTCTTCTAGGGTTTCTGGGCTTGCAGGCTGCATAGTGTTCCCATGGAAGATGTAAAAAGGGGGTGTAAGATTTCAAAGGGTCTGATCCTGATCTGACATCAAAGGCCCAGAGATGCTCCACATGCATGGATCTAATAGACATATCACAGCCTCCAGGCTCAGCCCACTAGTATATGGGAATGCCAGTGGGTTTGGGGGGCTTGTGCTGTCCCTCCAGACCCTGTAGCTGGGTGTAATTAAACTTCAATGGGTAGCAATGGTTAGGATAAGTAGTTATAGAGAGCAGTTGATGGATTTCTGCGTGGGTCGCCTGGCTGGGTACAAAGTAAGGATACACATGTGTGTTTGTGACAAGCAGACAGCTCATTTATCCTGCTATAACAGAATTAACATGTATTGCACCTGAAACTAATTCATATTTATACAAAATTAATATTCAGTTACCTTAGTTAAAAGTAAATGTAGATTAATCTAAAAAAAACAGTAACATTGTGAGCAAAGTAATGTGTGTGAGTGGTTCTGTAATGTGTTTGGGGTTAATCCACAATAATACGACTCATAATAATAATATAAATCTTCATTAATCTCAGAAAGTAGTAACAATGTGAGCAAACTAATGTGTGTAAATGGGACTATAATGTGTTTGGGGTTATTTCATAATAATAATAGTAATATACATTAATCTCAGAAAGTAGCTGTGCCATATAACTATAGTATATACCTGGTATTGTACTGTATTTGAGGTTAATTCATAATTATACTAATAATAATAATTGGAATCTACATTAATCTCAGAAAGTAGTAACTGCATCATGAAACTATAGTATATAATCTGGTTTTATACTGTATCTGTGGTTAATTCATAAATATATTACTCATAATAATATGAATCTAGATTAATCTCAGTAGCTGTGCCATGAAACTATAGTATATACCTGGTGTTGTACTGTATTTGAGGTTAATTCATAATTATACCAATAATAATAATATGAGTCTACATTAATCTCAGAATATAGTAGCTGTGTCAAAACTGGTTTCTTACTGTATTTGAGGTTAATTCACTAATATTACTGTAAGATTAATATTACATTATCTGAGTAATAAAGTAAATATAGATTAATATCAGAAGTAGCAGTGTGAAGAAAGTAATGTGTGTAAGTGTGACTATAATGTGGTTGGGGTTCATTTATAATTACTGTATATTACTCATAATAATAACATAATTCTGCATCAATCTCAAAGTAGTAGTTGTGCCATGAGTATGTACCTGTTGTTGTCATACTGTTTTTGAGGTTAATTCATAATTATAATAATATAATTTGAATAAACATATCTACATTAATCTCAGAACATGGGATCAAACTATATTGATGGTAGTATTATGTAACTGAGAGTAATTCATATTTATATTACTCAGTGTAGGATGGAGTTTTGGGTTTCCAGGTTATAGTAGATATGAAAATCATTAGCATGAGGGCAGTTTTAAAGAAAAAGGTTAAATCTGGCTGATTCTGTTGGATATGTGGGTAATCCATCTGACTTCTAGTATATGTGTGTGTGTATATGTGTGTATATATGTATATGTGTGTGTATATATATATATATATATATATATATATATATATATATTAGTAAATAAATAGTACATCTGTGTTCGCATTTGAATGTCTAAAACAAGTTGAAAAACCTGCTTCCGTTTATATTTATATATATATATATATATATATATATATATATATAGTTGTTGTTGTTCAGTCATGTCCAACTCTCCATGATCCTATAAATGGAATTTGGTACTTATTGGAGCAAACTAGTGTATATTGGTAGTTTTATGGCACTATCCTGTACTTTAGTCATATTTATATTACCCTTTTGAATGAATCTATAAATCTACATTAAACCCACTATAGGACCAAATGAATATGGGCCTCATTCGATTGTAATTTAGCCAATTGAATAGGACTCTAAATAAGCACATAACATATTTTTTTGAAAGACGTTTTTAGTTAGTGAAAACCTTGCTTTTGGATAAATGCTCACTAACTAAAAACGTCTTTCAAAAATATATGTTATATGCTTATTTAGAGCCCTATTCAATTGGCCAAATCACAATTGAATGAGGACCTATATGTGGTGTTCGAGGGATTTGCTTGTGTGGGTATATATTTTCTTGTGTCTGGGAATCACTATTCATGTACAATAGGGTTTTATCATTTATTTTTGTATTCAATTAATGTCTGTTTTATAACCCATTCTTAAAACCTCTTAATTTATGTGTTTTTTTTTCTGAATATAGAAAAAGCAAATCGAACCAGTCGGTTGTATTTGCACTATGGTATTTATATAGACTATTATAGCTATTATTATTTCTGTAGATGTATCTTATTAAAATACCCAGCATGCCAGGTTCCTGACGTGCAATTTTTAATGATTTGGCGTCCTCTTTTTATCATTAGTTATTTGATTACCTCTAAAGTGTTATACTTTTATTTATATGCCAACCTTGCTCTATTACTCTAAATATAAATTTGAAAGCTGACACTTGTGGGGAAAAAAATCATACTTTACAACCTTGATTGGATCAATAATTCAATATGTTAATGTCAGCTAGAGGTCATACCGTTTTACATTATTTAGCTTCCTGAGTGTTCCAGATAACAGTTGCTATATTATTATGTTTGTTTCACCTGGCACAGGCTGTGCTAGTACTCTCTACTGACTCCATTCATAAAGCATATATATTGCTTACTGCATACTTCCATTCAGTGTAACAGGTGATGATAGTAACCGGTAATGCTTATGGCATTTTTTGTTAGCATATATCATGATCAAACTACAATATATACAAATGCATATTACACCTAGTTAATATTATTCTGAAAAAATATCTGTGGGCCTGCTATTTTCAGATCACTTTCCCATATGTATAAAAAAAATAGTTGTGGTAAAAAACTGCCTCCCCACAAAGTCTACTCCACAGGCCAGAAACCCGCCCCACACTGATGAGAGGCATTAAACTTAAAACAGTTCTGTCTATGGGTGGGTTTCCTGGTGTGTGCATAATCCATCCTGGGCTTTGCTTGATGGTGGATTGTACAGCTGTCATATGCTTAAACAGACAGTGATTATCAGAAAAATATGTGTTATATAGATAAGCTCAGTGTACTTACAAAGTTTATAGGCAGGAAAGTAAAATCCAGCTTTGCACACCCACAAGGAGCTTTCATAACCAAGTACACACAGGAAAGGCAGCCAGGTACAGAGTTTGACCTTTCAAGGGAGGTACTTGCTGATGGATGGAATTACATGGTTGGGTGGGATCTGAGCTCACAACTGAATGAGAGCACAATGATATAGAGAGAAAGAGTCTACATATCCCAGGCTACTTTGCAACACAGGAACCCCTGAGTGTGATACAACTCTATCAGCTAACCTATTCTTTCTCCTGATTTACCCTGCTAATCGTAGCAGGGATTTTTAGGGGTGTCAACTAACAAAAACCTCAGCTTGCAAACTAGATTTAGCAAACATCAGGGTGAATTTGTAAATGTTTATTTTGGTATTTCTTCATAGTGGTATTTTTCGTGCAAAAATGTTTTTTTGCATACACTACTGATTCTCCTCAATCAGATGCTTTCATAATCAAGGACATTTAGATATGCCTTTAAAAGGAACCATGTTTAAAACGGTAATTAAATTAAAGAGAGAAGCCTTTGTGGACTCATTTGCATGTCCCTGCCCAGTTTCCAAGAATGCATTGCAGTACCTGTATTTCTTGGAATTCAGTGAGTGTAATCAATTCTTTAACTTATTTTAGACATGCTATTGTGAACACAAATGTGCTGTTTATTTAATATATATATTAAATATATAATTGTGATACAGAATAGTTTTAACAGCTATATATATTTATATGTATATGAAACAAATTGAAATAATTAATGTTTTAGTTAAAAACAAATTTCATCAATTCTTAGACTTCATGGTACTGCTTTACTAGAAGGGATTGATTACAATCCATAAAAGGGGAAATGTCAAATCCTGACCTGGAGAGAAGTCCATCAAAGGACCATGGTACTTTGGAAAAACATCACATTGGCACCTATGTAAGTCAAGGACTTGAGGGCATTTTTAACAAAAGCTAAAACTGGCTGATTCTGTTAGAGTAATTATTATCGTTTATTTATAACGAGCTGACATATTCTGTAGCGCTGTACATAAGATAGGTTCCAGGCAAAGGTAAATACAAATGAAAACATAACAAAGCAAGGAGGGCCCTGTCTTTGAGCCTCAAATCCATTGTCCTTTCTCCAAAGCACCCTGCAGGGTTGAAACTCGTAGACTTACAACCTAAAAGTATTGTGAGTGGTAAAGGAGGGAGAGAAAGGTGATGAGCGTGTTAGGGTGGAAGGTGATACGCCTCTGTAAAGAGATGCATTTTTAGTGAGGTTTTGAATATTTTGTGGCAGGAGGACAATAGGTGGAGCGAGGCAAGGAGTTCCAGAAAATAGGGGCAGCACGAGAAAAGTCCTGAAGGCGAGAATGAGAGGTGAAGAGTTGTAGAAAAATGAAAAGGTCTTTAGCAGAACAAAGAGGGTGTCTTTGCCTGTAGCTTGAGGGACGGGTTACCCTACTGGAACTCTCTCTTTTATTTATTTTGGGCCCCCCCCCCCCCCCCCCCCATTTTCCCAGGTTTCTTAACCTGTTAGGAACAAAGGCAAAATGTCTGCTACCATTAAAACGAAGATGAATATAGTCATGCTATAAATATGACACTTTAATTGTAATATATAGAATCATTGTAGTCAAATATTTTTTTATATGTTTTTATTAAATAATTAAACTTAATAATGGGCAAAAATGCTTTTAGAAAACAAAAAAAAACAACAAATACAACCTTTACAAGTCCATTCCCTTTTGTGCAGTGTGCTTGCTTCTGTCTCTGGAGCTTGTAAACTAATTGGCAGCCTCATTAAATTCTGGGACAGTAAGTCCAACGTGAACCTACCCATGATTTTCATGTTCCTTATCCCACTAGTAATTTCCCTTCCAGTTGTACTCGCAGTATTTCCTTCTGTGCTTGCAATGCAGAAACTTGAGTAGGAAGTAACGGAGGACGTTGGATCACAAGGTGTTTGTTCCAGATATCACTTCACCTATTAGAAATCAAGAATAAGTTTGCACTGGAAATCATGTTAAAAAAACTATTTTTTCTTATACATTTGTAATACACTGTATATTGGTTTTGCAGTGATATGGAAAGTTAGCCATGCAACATCTTCTTTGCCATTTGTAAAGACTTTCAAATATGTTGCAGTATTGCAAATATGTTAACTCCTTGGGTTTCCAAAATACTTTGTGCAGTTATTTAATTTTCCATCCAAGAGACTTATTATGGAGGGGGCTGAGTAGTAAGCCAAGCTTTGCAAAGGAGCGTCACAGTGATTAGTTATTAATGTGGGGTACGGGAGCGTTTTAAGACATCTTTAGTAAACCTAGTTTTAAGGATATATTAAACTTAAAGAACTCCTTAAATCCCTTAATTACTGTGTGCCTTTTTGAAGAGTTAGAATTATTAGTGGCCAACGTCTTTTTATTTTCATGTCTAAAATGTAAATAGCCTTTAAAGGAGAAGTGTAGATTAGGAAAATGTTCACATGTTTGTAAGGTATGCAACAAACTGACAGTAATAAGAGTTTCCAATTTAGCAGACTCTGTTGGTGCAAACTGACATGAACATATTACTCTATTTTCAATGCATGAGGAGGCAGGGAATCAGGGAAAGTTGGCAAGTATAAAGGGATATGGAAGGTTTCTTTAATTTACTAGGTAAATTAGCTAATATACCTATGAATTTACTTGTATGCACTTTGTTTATTAAAGGTATATATAAGTTTGTGGGTTTCAAATGTTTGGTAAGAAACAGGCAGTGATTATCAGAAAAATATGTGTTATATAGATAAGTTCAGTGTACTTACAAAGTTATAGGCAGGAAAGTAAAATCCAGCTTTGCACACCCAGGAAAGCAGCCAGGTACAGAGTTTGACCTTTCAAAGGAAGTACTTGCTGCAGGATGGAATCATATGGTTGGGTGTGGTCTCACAGCACAAGGATATATATATCGAAAGAGACTACATATCCCAGGCTGCTTTGCAACACAGGAACCCCTGAGTATGATACAAATGTATCAGCTAACTACTTTCTCCTTGTGATTGACCAAAACAAATTATACATTGTATGCTAATCTTATCAGAGATTTTCAGGAGTGTCAACTAACAAAAGTCTCAGCCTGCAAACTGAAAAGATTTAGCAAACATCAGGGTTAATTTGTAAATGTTTATTTTGGTATTTTTTTCATGCAAAAAATGATTGCTTACAATACTGACTCTCCTCTATCAGATGCATTCATAATCCACGGAACTTACATATGCATTTAAGTTTAAAAGCTCTGTTTTTGCTGCCAAATAGTCCCTGTATGGGACTGACCTCTGTAGCATATGCAGACACAGATTCTGTAGGGCTAGATGTCCTAGCCCAGTGTTTCTCAACTCCAGTCCTCAGGGCCCACCAACAGTTCACAGTTTAAATATATCCCTGCTTGAGCACAGGTGAGCTAATCAGGGGCTCAGTAATTCTGTTTATCCACCTGCAGAGCCTCTGATTAGCTCACCTGTACTCAAACAGGGATATACCTAAAATGTGAACTGTTGGTGGGCCCTGAGGACTGGAGTTGATAAGATACCATGCACAGGGGAGGGATAAGATGACAGATGCTAAAAATGTATCTGTATCCACCTAGTCCCCAAACCCCTCACATTCTACTTCTAAATAAAACAATAATAAGGAGCCTTAGAAAAACAGTTAGCTCTGTTAAGGAATTTCAGAAAGAGCTGCAGTGTTCTAATACAACTTATAGAGTTAATTTAAATTCCTTTGGCTCCTTCACAGATAAATAAGTTGGTACAGTTTCTATGATTTGAGGCAGAAACAAACATTGCTTTCTTAATAAATGTAAATCATTAAATAGATACATAGGTATATTCTATTCCTCATGAAATCAAGAAACCTTCCATATCCCTTTAAATTCTTATTTGAGGGACACTGCTATCGGGAGCTCGGTGCACTCAGCAGATATAATTCCACATAGTAACAACACATTGTAGCCTGGACACAAATTATAATAAAACAAAATTATAATAAAAAAAAAAACAATATGTTAAAGTCTTTGAGCTGCCAGCTGTCCATTAATGTCATATTTCTTTAACACTTTCCTTAACAGAAGAACTGTTTCCAGTTTGTTGTAACTGGCGCGTTTCGTGCTATGTGCACCCATGGAAAAGTTAAATTAAATTCTTAAAATAAATTGACTAAGTGTGAAGGTCTGAAATATATTGCTTCCTATCTCTGGCCTTCAGAGTAGCCCACTCTACAGTATTCGTTACGTTTATTTCATCCTAAACATAGTCATACCATTGTTATTGCTCTTTACAGTATATCTGTGTTTCTAGAACTTGTTATAAAAATGGGAACTTATACATTTTTCAGATGATGACGTTGGAAAGATGCTTCGCTGTTGGTTTAGAGTAGAAACATTATTTGTGATTTTTTTTTTTTACCCCCAAAATGCCCCATACCAAGCTTTCTTTTGATGAGCAGGGGGATACTACTAGTCAATTAGTGTAAATTGTACTTCTGAGAATAACCTAGAGTGGTTTTGATATGTGTTTCTGCATTACTAAAAAGCTACAGATGCCCTTTATTTTTTAATTAAATATTTCGGAAGTGTTTTTGTAATGCTACGTTAGAAATTAGCATTTTCTAGATTCCCTAAAAGGCCATTAAAATCCCTTATTTAAAAATGTTAATTTGAAGAATGGGCAATGAGTAACTGTTTTCAGATATAACAAAAAAAATAACAAAAAAACAACCTTAATTATTCAAAGAGCAACTTTAGCAATTTCAATGTTAAAACAAAAATAAAATAAATATATATATAACTTAAGGCTCTCAGGACATTATTTACAATGCTTGTCTGTATCTCTCTAATCTCTGCAGAGTGAATTTTTTTAACTTTTTTTCTGTCCACTTTTTTACTTTTCTGTATATTTTTATCAGTAGTGCTTTTGATTTTGATAAAAAGAGGATCATCTCCCAAAAGCTCGCCGCTATAATTATGACTTGGTTTGCCCAATAAAAATGTATCACTATATACTGCAATACTCTGATTATTCATCTAGATTACTGGACACTCACAGCTACCTCACTGTTTATAAATCTTTATATATATATATATATATATATATATATATATATATATATATATATATATATATATATATATCCATGACCTTTTTCTTGCCAAACACACTGGAGTGGGTTTCATGTTCCTTCTCCGGAGGGCTGAATTTTGTCTAACCTCTCTGCTATGACCTGACCATCTTGGATAACCCTACATAGTATAGCTCACAGCTTCATTAAGACCCTTCACCACAACAAGGTAGCAATCTAGAAGGATATATATATATATATATATATATATGTGTATATATATATATATATATATATATATATATATATATATATATATATATATATATATAGTAAAACAACAGTACCTTTGTATGTACATTTGGATGGTTAAAAAAAGGTGAAAGGGCTAGTTTCCTGCTCAGAATTGCAAAAAAATATAGTTTTTTGCATTGCATTTTGGGACACTGGGTGGGGACATGCAAATGAGCCCATAAAACATTTTTTATCTTTTGAATGGAATATGATTTTACTATAGTGTAAAAAAAAATGTAGTACAGTGAGACAGCGGTACAGTTCTTCTTCACTTGTCCTGAGCTTTTATATGATTCAGAAGAGCACCAAAGCTTAGAGATATTTTGACAACCACAAGGCAAAAGAATGCTATTCAAGATCCCCCTACCTCTCTCTCTCTCTCTTTTTTTTTTTTTTTGAGGTTATTAATTAAATATCACAGTGATGAGATTATCAGGAAGGGTTCAGCTTCTGTCATTCAACGTAGCATGTTATTTCTGCTAATTATCTAAAAATGTGAATAATTACTATGTTGAAGATTGTTTATGTGTGTGTGTGTATATATTATATATTATATATATATATATATATATATATATATATATATATATATATATTATATATTATATATATATATATATATATAATTACACACACACACAAACCCATCACCCTATCTAGTTCTGCGACACACTAAATATGACACTCTAGTGCTCTTGTAATGCTGATTCCCTCTTTCCAATGACAACTGTCAGTTCGGTGCTTTGAGCTTTGCTATTTAGCCTAACACAGTGATTTAATGTAGCCCACTTTTTTTGGTCTTGGTATTCATAGAGGTTTAATGGCATCTTGAACTCCATTTGACCTTAAAATGTAATATTTGGCATGGGATATTTTATGCATGAGTGAATTCTGCTAAAATGTCATACCACAGTGCTAATATCTTGGATTTTTCATAGATAAAGTTGTACTGACTACAGAAATGAAAAAAAATACACAATTAAATGATGATTTGCAAAGTTAATGAATAGTGCATGCAGTTGTATTCATTTGGTTTGCTAATGGCATTTCATATTGAGTACATCATTATATAGAAAACGTTTTGTGCTCAAAGTATAACATTGCTAAGAAAGTAACAGTGAATGTTCATAATATTTAATATTAATATTAATTGATAAGGCGCTATCATGCAAAACAATTGGTGGGATAGATTTTCTAAGAAGTAGACAGATTGCAGCTGATCGCCCTATTCACTAACGATATCGGTGGCGGAGCTAGAGATTGGAGGAGCCCCTCCCCCAATGGGGGGGTTGTAAAAACATTTTTTTGCATTGAGACCCCCCATTGCCAACTGACTACAAGCCCCTCCCAAAGACCACTTCCCATAACAGCACCCCTCCCCAAGACCCTTTTCCATATCCACTCCCCCCAGGACCCCTTTTAATAGCTGCGACCCTTCCCTTACCTCCTGAATTTGGGAAGCACACATATTTGCATATACTATATTTACATAGCAGCCAGTCCCTCTTAGCATCAGCACCCACCTCACAGAACCAATCCCCCTGCCCTCTGCTGTTATCCAGCCCTTGATGTTTCTCACCTCTTTCCTGATGCACATCCCCAGCATGCTGAACTACTCCACACTGCCACCACTTGGAGCTTCAGTAGAAATGCTCTACAGAGAAAAAAAATAAATGCAAAAAAATAATAATTACACAGCAGCACTCCCCCCCGAATGATATATTCAATGAGGTCTGTGATGTCCTCGCTAAATCACTACCCACCCTTTAACTTTGCATTGTCAGTGATTAGAATTTTTCCTGTGCCGCAATCCACATGTAGAGGGATTTATTAATGAGCACATGCAACTGAAAGTAAATTTAATTGTAGTTATATGCCACCAGATATGTATCTACATTTAGGAATATTTTATTATTGAATTAGATTTATTTGCCTCTTGCTTTCTATTTTAATAAAATTGGTGAGTTGTAAATATTTGAACAGCTTCTTCTATTAAAATAGGAAGCTTTGCAACATAAAACAATGCAATTCAGCGTAATTAATAATAAACCTATTTGCCTTATTTCATGGCAAATAAAAGATGATAAAATTAGCTTTATCATGGCAATAGGCATGGTTCAAGGCTTAAAGGCATATTTAAGTTTCATGGATTATAAATGCATCTGATAGAGGAAAATCCGTAGTTTATGCAAAGCATTTTTTGCATTTAATAGAGCAGGTTTTACATATTACAAAAAGTATTCATGTTTTTTTTTTTTTATTGAGGAAAAATTTAACTTTCTTTAGAAAAGTTATTTATTAATTTTCTGCTCCATCTCAGTTTCAAGTTACCTTGAATTCGTCTTAGTGCACAACTAACAAACAGAATGAGTTACATTTGTTTATCACTTATGTTTTTACTGAATTTGTAAGTACATTAAATATCATATGCACACCGATGTGTCAAAATTCATATCTATATATTACATTATTCAAGTTAAAAACATATTCTTATGTATTGCACAATTTTGATTAATAAACTCATAAATTGCACACAGTTTGTGTACAATGTTACAAAGGCAAAATTTTTTAAATGTGCTCATACTGATTTTTCCAACCACTTTTGCGTTCTCAAGATCTAGTATACTTTTATCTATTTTTTATAAACCAATGATGCCACAATGCTAAATATTTTTAATATTTGCCATTTAATCTGTCACATAAGAAATCCACATTTGAGATATAATCAAATGTATATTTGAGCAGTTGCAGAGTATGTACAATATGTGTGCCCTTTCAGCAGCAATGTTCTTATTTCATTAGTATTTCTTTTACGTATTTAAAGGATCACTGAAATCCATTTTTATAGTATGCTCTGTTAAAAGATCAATGGGCAAAGTATTTTTAGAAAATTAAAAAATATGAAATGCGTTTTTGAATTGTAATCAGTTATATTAAATGTTGCTTTAATATTGAGAATAATTAGGACAAAATCTGACCGGTAGTTGGAACTTGGATTCAGACAAGATCTCTATTCAGTTGCCATAATGTTATGGGAATTATCAATAGGATTAAATCAAAGTGCATCGCACAGTAGAAGCGCTCCCACTCCCCACAAAGTGTTTTGTTTCTAAACTAAAGTATTACTCGGCAAGACTCCACTCCAACCTTTTTCATTTAACAGGTCGGTCTAGTGAAGATATAAACTGTTATCTTGCATTTTTAGTTCATTTTCCATACTTCACATCTCTTATTTTTTTAATTCAAAACCAACAATTTTAGCAATGTTTAAAATGCTATAAATATAGGTAAAATATAAAGAGCTGAGAGTTGTCATAATGTGACCATTTTTTTGTAAGATTAGAACATGATTGTAGCCTTATAGAAAGTGACTGGGAAGGATACGTAGATGACATCGGGGTAATAACAGCTAGATGATAGATCTTTTATTTAGGGATTAAGAATAAGTAAATCGCATCTGATATATTTTAGGGCGATCCAGATAGAGATTGATTTAGAGCTTGATTGCATGGCTCTTGTAGGACCCCCTGCAAGGCTGCCTCCTAGCTATTGCAGATATTACGAGAGAATCTAAGCAACTATTAATTGACTCCCACAGGCAATTTCACATAAGAACTTACTGATACGTAGCCAGAGGTTTTATGTAAGTAAAAAAGTTTTTAGTTAGTAAACTTCTATCCAAAAGCAAGGTCTTCACTAACTAAAAACTTCTTGAAATTAAATATGCTCTGTGCTTCTATAGAGCCCTATTCAATTGGCCAAATCGCAATTGAATGAGGCCCAGTGATTCCCAAAGTAACCTCAGTAAAATTAAGAATATCAGTAAACATTGCATAGAGCTATATGTTTTCCACTCAAACATTGGCACATTGATGTGGTTTATTCTTGCATATGAACATTCCAGTTTGGGCACATCATATTATGTTTTAATTTCTTATTTACTATGTGGTTTTAAATGGCAGGTGGGGACATGGGTGGGTGGCAGGTGGGTAGACAGGCAGGTATCTGTAATAGACAATATCATTTAGTTTATTATTCTTAACCATTAAAAATACTTATTTTGTTCTTTAAGTGGCATAGACTTCAATCTTATGTTATTAGTGTCCTGAAAAATGCTTCTTTGGGCTACTTTTTTCCTACTGTGGCACTTGTAGCTCCTTATGTTTCTCATAAGTGTTCTCCTAAGGACTTTATCTGATCTTAGGGAAGGTTGGGTTTATACATAAGGGCTTCTATCACTGCGAGCACTCGTAGAACCTTACTGTAACACATATGAGGATTGGTAACTCTTATGGGAACCATGTAATAGCACATTAGGTAAAATCTCCTGTATCAGCAGACCCAGGTCATATGAATTGATCACTCATAAGGCTTTGTGGAAATCTCTAACAAGATCTCCTACAGGAGACAGGTAATTGAGCCCTAAATTATTGGTAAGCAATAGTTGGAACAACTGCACCGAGCATTAAGGAACGGAAAGCTAATAACATTACCTTGATTTTCTAAAAGACAAAGTGTTGGTATTGCTTGGACTGTTGTCAGTCACTTCCACAAGCTTCACTGTATTCACTAATAGTTTCTATGTTAATGTGCTCTCCATAAAGCAAGAGAGCCTCACCAGCACGTCTCTATCTTATTAATAATGAAGTATCTGCATCCATAATAATAAATATTGTGAGATTTGTAATTTAAACAAATTAAGTTAATTTAAAATATTTATTCTAAACTATGTGCATCCAAGTTAATTCACAACTTCTAATAGCAATCAAGTAGAGATCTTGGTATTTTATATTCTTCATTCAAGTACTCTGTTTTTTAATCAGCCCTACCTTTACAGCATTGGGAAAAAAAGAACCTTATTTAGTGAAGTCAAACTTAAGAGTATATATATTACAGCAAAAAAAATGTATTTTCCAGTTATATTTGAAGAACCTTAAGACAATTCTCTAAAATTTAGATTTATGGAAACATAAATTTAAAAAAATGCATGAATAATAAATGAAAGTAGATACATTTAAAGAACAATGACCTACCATTATACACATATGTATTAATATATGTTGCTAAATAACTTGTCACTGTGAAAATTACCAGAAGTCCTTCCCACACCCCAGGAACAAAAAAATATCCCAATGAAAAATCTAAATGTAAAAAATGGGGGGAATTTATTAAAATATTGCGGGTCATAACCTGTTGTAATATCCCACGGTAATGAGATCCAGCATCTCAGGTCAATGTGCTATTTACTAAAGGCTTTTTCCACTGTAACAGATAGCCTGTATGTTGCTCATTGTGAGCTATCGTAAACAGGGTGTTTAATGGGCTTGGTATGAGTGTGTTACGTGCAGTGTACTGCAAAAATCCATGTCCACAGAATTTACTAAGCACAAATCTTATTTTTAAATACCTGAGGTGCTCATATTTAGCATATTGTGTTTTAACCCCACAACAGTATATTTTATAGCTAAATACAATTTATATTAGCAATGTACAGCCATTAATACAGAATAGATACGGCTAAATATAACAGGAAAATTCCATCAACACAACTCATGTAAATTGATTCTGATCTATAGAGTATATATACGTGTGTGTATCATTACACATATAGGGCCTCATTCAATTGCCATTTGGCCAATTGAATAGGCCTCTAAATAAGCACATAACATATTTTTTTAAAGAAGTTTTTAGTTAGTATACATCTATCCAAAAGCAAGGTTATCGCTAACTAAAAACTACTTTAAAAAAAATATGCTATGTGCTTATTTACAGCCCTATTCAATTTACCAAATCGCAATTGAATGAGGCCCATAGTGAGCTGAAGAGTGATAGAAGCCCTCTACCATACAGAGTACAGTAGTACAGAAAATTAATAATACATTTGTAATTCCATTTGAATGTCTAAAAATAAGGTAAAAAAAAAATATTTCTTGTTCCCGTTTCTCAGAAATACAGTTGTTACACTGCACTATTAGAGACTGGAGTCAGGGACATGCAAATGAGAACACAATGCATTCACACTCTAAAGACTGTGCACCAAATAATAATACCGGAGATTAAGTAAATCGCATGTAGACCTGAGTAGTGCAAATTTGCAATGTGCTGCTGTATTTTGCGGTTTAACGAGCATTGTTTTAGTAAATTCTGCCAATATACAATTTTATTACTGAATTATTAAAATCTGTTTTACACAAAATATATGCTTACTCTTAGACCTATATTCATAGACATAGTAGTGGGAATATCTTTTTGCAAGAATAACAATCAGGAGCACCTGTTCTGGTAGGACTCTGAGTAGGCCAAGGAACACCCTGATGGTTGTTCTTGTCAATCCATGGCCTGAGTCGGCCGAGAGGGTGACCTGTGAAAGTTGGGTCTGCTCCTGTGTTGCTCATAGCTTTGCCACCTAGTCACTGAAATGTGATGGGGCTCACCCACTCCGCATCTAGTGAGATTTTTATGATCTATCGGAGATCACCCAAATGCTCCAGTTATAAGTTTCTGTTTGTGATGTTAGTTTTTATCCTGCCTAGCTCACTACTATAGCTGTGGTATCCGGTACTGCTGCTTCTGTTCCTGTCTGGCTGGAGTTCTGCCTGTGTCCGGCACTGCTGCTTCTTTTTCTTTCTGATAGTAGTTCTACCTGTACTTTCTGCTCTCCTCTATTCCAGCTATCACCTCCACTTATTTGCTTGTTCCTGCCTTCAGCTCACAGTCTACTTCTGAGACTCCCTGTTTCCTATTTTTGCTGCTGTACAAATGCCTACAGCATTGCCAGTTTGCTTTCAGTTCTTGACTGATTTTGCCATTGTTTTTGCACATGGACTGATACAAGCATTTGACTTTTCATTTAAAGGGATATTCACCAAACTTTGTATATCCTATTTTTGTTCATTAAAATTAATTTACAACCTCTTTCCTTAAGGGGCTGAATTTTAGAATAGACTGAACCCATTGTGTCACAAAACATCTAAAGTGTTCATGAAAGGCAATGGCAAACTTCTTTAGGAAAAATGTGATTGCAGCCTCAGTCAAGGACTTTACAGCCCCTGTAATGTTTAGTGATTGTTGGCCTTTGTTTTTTTAATGATGTTCAGTTTCAATATAATTTATTTTTAAATATCATTTTTATTATTATGTATATTTGTTCTTTATTGATAAGAGTCCAACTAAAATACAGCGATACCCCGTTTAGCGCAGTATATGTGTTCCTGCATGCAGGAACGCTATATGAATACCGCGCTAAACAGGGCATTTTATCGCCATATAGCGCAAACAACATTATCATGAATCAGCGGTCAGCTGGGTAGAGCAAAGCAGGGTATCCCTGTATTACACATTTACATGATATTTGTAACTTTTAATTCATATTAAAATCTAAAAAAGTAAAAATAGTATTGAAATGTCATTACAAGTGAATAGATTCTGTAAAATACATTTTCATTTTTTTTTTTTTTTTAAAATAAAGCTACATGTATTTTTACTGTGTGTATTTATTTGCATTATTCTGCATTATTGGAACACAGGCTGAATTTAATGAATATAGGACTCTTTATTTTATTTTTTTAATTACTATGGGCCTCATTCTATTAGCGGCCGCAGCCGTTGCGGGGCCGCAAGGACCGGCCGCAAGCTATTCGGCTATTCTATTCCCTTACGGCCGGGGGCTCCGGCAGGCTTACGGCCGGTGCCTTGCTATCTCTTGCGGCCGCTCGCGCCAGAGGAAAGCCTTTGATCTAAAACGGCCGCAAGAGTTTCGGCCGTAAGAAATTCCTATTTGCAATTCAATTGCTCCGGGAACCCTCTCTGCAAGGCTAAAAGCGAGCCGCTGCTTACTTGCAGGAAAGAGGTCCCGCTAGCACCAATTAAGCACATAAAATAGCTCAAATAAAGCCATCCTGCACTTTGAGAAGACTATAAAGGGATTTTAGGTGTTAGAAAAAATAGCACATAATTATCCTATACTCAAATCCGTAAAATATTTTATTTTTAATATCCGTAAAATATCCATGTAAAAAGTGCAGAGTGCTTGGAGCACTTCAGACCCGCCCACGCCGCAGCCGGAAAATAAACAGTTAATTTGAACTCGGGTTTGGGCTGATGTGCAAGCTTGAGAGTGGGTTCCTTTTAATCCTCATGTCCCCCAATATGATCCCCAGCATTTACAGAGCTGTACAGTGCAGGCTTGAATTTATTTTTGCGTTTTTAGATTTCACAGCTTACGGCCGGTTTCAAGATATGCGGCCGGCCGTAAGAGGAGATCCTTGCGGGGACGTATAATAGAATCGCGAGTTAACTGAACCCCCGCAAGGAATCGCAGCCTTACGGCCGATTTACGGCCGCTAATAGAATGAGGCCCTATGCAAGTAGAAAAGTTAATACATTTTGGGTTCTATTACCTTTAATTTTACTATATTTTAGAGACGATTTTCAATAATTAAATATGATCATATAATTCCAAATGATTTTCTTCTAATTGTTAATCAAAATAAATTCATTTTTTCCAATAATCTACTAAGCTGTAATGCACATGCTTTATTTATTTATATTTTATATTTTTATATATAATTAGATTTTTTGATTTTAATGTATCAACATATAAGGTTCACTTTATATTTAGTGAATTGCACCAACTGAGAACTATTACATTACATTTTTGGCTGCTTACAGGGCTATGTTCCAGAATAGCACTGGTTTTGGGAGATTTCCTCACAAATGACCAAAATTAACTAACCTTTCCTGGGACTGCAGTTAAGTTAGTTGAATCTAGAATTGCTCCTCTCCACGTACCACTCCACAGCCCAAGTGAAACTTAGTACATTTTGGCTGATATTAGACAAAACACATTCCTATGGAGTTAACACACACATTGCTGATGAGGATGAAGAATAATAATGGTTAAATGAAGAATATTTAACTAGTAGTTGTGACTGAGAGGACATTGGAAAGCATTTCTTGATTGCATGTGAAAGGGGATTTTTAAAGTGAAGATCCTAGAGCAGAACAAACTGTTTTGGATGCATGACTGCTTTGCGGGGCTTGTCCTTACTAGATCGACAGCTCCTATGAGTTGCACTTGTCTACCAATGATGCCTACATAGATTAGTCAGTATTGTGCGCAGAGAGGCATTTCCTGTCGGTTTCAAGGAAGATTAAACACGTTTTTACAGAAAAAACAGAAACTTAATGTTTAAATAATTTTTCTTTTATTTGTATAATAGAAACATTTTAGAAATTTCCTATAAAAGTTCCGATATTGTAAAATAAGATCAGCCATTTAAATATTGAGCCTTCAAATGTAATCATTCTTTACTGTGATCTTCCGTTGCTTGTTATGAGCTTGATGTTTCAGCTGATTTTTCAGCAGGTTGTGTCTGTATAAAATTTCCATTAGTCTTATTTAAAGCGCTGGCAATTTGAATTGCTATATTTTTTGTGATCAGTAGAAGCAGATCAGCAGAAATCACAATTATGACTCTTACTGCGGCACAATCACATATAATAGTTTATATACTAAATATGGGTCATTATTTCTATTTTCAATTGATGTTTTACCCAAAGGCAGAGCTACCAGCGGTGCAGGTGGTGCAATGCACCGGGGTCCTTCTCTGAGGGGAGGCAGTCCTGTCTATTTTTATTTTTATTCAATTGTTTTTCAATAGTGTATTTTTTTTACAACCACGCCCTTGGGGGGGGGGGCAATTTTTTTTTCTAACATTGGCTTACAAAATGCTTAATAACAGAACTACAATGGGACATACAACTTGGTGCAAGAAATTGAGCTTCAAAGCAGATTTAAAAAGTATAATTCCAACAATGACTTAAAGATCATGATGAGGAAACAGAAACATGTGTTTAAATTATACAAGAAGGAGGGAACAAAGGCAGCTTTATGTGACTATAAGGAAATCAACAAGGCTTGCAAAAGGGCTATTAGACTGGCTAAAATAGAAAATGAGAAGTCAGTTGCAATGGAAAGTAAGACTAACCCTAAAATATTTAATAAATATATTAATGGGAAGAAGGCCAGGAAGGAATCGATAGGACCATTACAATGTGACACAGGCTATCTGATAATTAGTGACCAGGAAAAGGCAGATGAGCTAAATAGGTTCTTTTCTTCGGTATACACAAGGGAGGTACCAGTGGTTGGGACACCGCAACATAATGGGGCTACACTACCTTTGCCAAATAATTGGTTAACGCAGGGATAAATCCAAAAGAGGTTGGAGAAAATAAATGTTAATAAAGCCCCAGGTCCTGATGGAATACATCCAAGGGTACTGAGGGAGCTGGGTTCTGTAATAGCTAAACCATTATATCTAATATTTCAAGACTACAGGGTCTCTACCGGATGACTGGAGAAAAGCAGAGGTGATACCTATATTTAAGAAGGGATCTAGAGCAAATCCGGGGAATTATAGACCAGTAAGCCTCACATCTGTAGTTGGGAAGCTTTTAGAAGGGTTAATAAGGGACAGAATACAAGAATATGTCTATTTGAACAAGATCGTAGGTAGCAGTCAACACGGATTTAAGAAGGATAGGTCGTGTCAGACCAACCTAATTAGTTTTTATGAGGAGGTTAGTAGGAACTTGGATCAGGGCAACTCAGTGGATGTAGTCTTTTTAGATTTTTCAAAGGCATTTGATACAGTGCCACATGGAAGACTAGTGAGCAAACTAAGGGATGCAGGAATTGCAGTAAATATTTGCTCATGGATTGAGAGCTGGCTAAAAGACAGGAAGCTAAGAGTTGTTGTGAATGGAACATACTCCGATTGGTCTAATGTGATAAGTGGGTTCCTCAAGGTTCAGTATTAGGTCCTCACCTTTTTAACATATTTATTAATGATATAGAAGTAGGACTCGAAAGTAGTGTCTCCATTTTTGCTGATGACACTAAGTTGTGCAAGGTAATAAAATCAGATAATGATGTATTTTCCCTAAACAGGGATTTGCATAAATTAGAGAAATGGCTGCTAAATGGCAGATGAGATTTAATACAAATAAATGCAAGGTTATGCATTTGGGAAGGAAAAATAGCCATGCAATCTATAATCTTCATGGAGCAAATCTTGGTGTATCAGTGCTCAAAGCCAAGCAGCAGCTGCAAAGGCAAGTAAAATATTAGCATGTATTAGGAAGGGTATAGAAGCCAGGGAAGCAAATATAATTCTGCCACTATACAAATCTCTAGTACGCCCTCATTTGGAATATGGAGTACAATGTTGGGCACCACTTCATAAAAAATACATTTTAGAGCTAGAAAAGGTACAGAGAAGGGCTACAAAACTAATAAGGGGAATGGAGGGGCTAAGTTATGAAGAAAGACTAACCAAATTAAACTTATTTTCGCTAGAAAAAAGGCGTTTACGAGGGGATATGATTACCTTATTTTTTTTTTTTCAAACATCTTTTCATTAAATGGAGTTTGCATTAGAACAGAAGTGGATTAATACATTTCAACCATTGATGAGCAAATATATGCAATGTGCATAGTAACTATACTCATTACATCATATTTATCTAGTACATAGAGGGATTCCTTTATCATTTTTATGCTTGGAATTGTACAACATTGTTTTAACATCACCTAGATATGTGTTGTTCTCCACTTTTTTTTTTTTCTTTTCATTATTACCTTACCTTGCCAATATAAGGCTTTGTCAAGTTAACTTTTTGTAGCAAGAGATTTTCAACTGACAAGAGGACACCCTTTGAGGTTACAGGAAAAAAGATTTTACCTTAAACAAAGAAAAGGGTTCTTCACAGTTAGGGTGGTTAAACTGTGGAATTCTCTACCAAAGGAGGTGGTAACAGCAAATTCGATAGACAACTTCAAAAAGGGGTTAGATATATTTTTGAATAAAGAGGGCATTCAAGGCTATCCTAGATAACTAGCAAAGGAAAATTGATCCGGGGAGAAATTTGATCGCCAGTTTCTGGGATCGGGATGGAGTTTTGCATTTTTCCCCTTGGGGGGTGGTTGGCAAGGTTTCGATGTGTTTTTTTTCTGTTTGCCTTCCTCTGGATCAATTAACAATTAATAATAAATAGTGCACATTAAAAAGATCAATAGAGATCTAAAAAGGTTTAACTTGAGGGACTAACTCTTTATTCATCCTCCAATACTATACTATTAATAATTATTTAATCAACAAATTAATTAATAACTAATCCGCATATTGCAGATCAGAGGAGATCTTAACAGGTTGAACTTGATGGACTGAAAGTCTTTTTTCAACCTTAATTTCTATGTAACTATGTAACTATGTAACTAATTATTATCTCCACTTTTTAACCCTGCTTTGTACCTACATTTAGCACAGAGCAAATGCCCTAGTGGTGAGTTGACCACATACTGTAAATACTGTATATATATATATTTGGGCCACCAGCCTAAAATAATGGCACTGGAGACCCACAAATGATTTAGAACTGGGGTCTTCCAATGAAGGAACTTAATAATTAAATACATTGTTTTCTTCGCAGTCGCCCAAGTCTCAGCATGGCTAGTCTTTTTGCATAGCCAGCTGCACCAAAAACAATGCCACAGTGGCTTATTAATAATTACATGAAATTATCTCTTATTAAGTAAGATAATAATCTTGTTTTGTGGGTGCATCAGAAAGACTGACTGAAAGCTCAAAATGGCAGATGCCAATATTATTTTAATGTAGGAAAATGCATGTTTAAACAACTGTAAAATAAAAAAATAATAATAAAAAAAATATATATATATATAAAGAACATAATTAATCAGCAAAAAAGGCATAGCGCTACTGTTTAATTAAGAAAAATAATTTTAATGCCTCTGCCAATGAAAGCTACAAGTTGTGAGTGGGTGCTGTGCTTGCATTTCCTGAAGCAAGGATCCTGCTTCTGGGTCATTGGGGGGGGGGGGCTTCCATCAACTTCAATCTTATCAAAGGCTTTCTCTTTCCTCCTTCCCTTCCCCTCTCTCCACTGACCACTGCAGTGGTCCTTTAATAACAGTCAACTTATAAAGTACCTGCTATTAAATGATTCATCTTTTGTACCTCCCCTAAATAGGTAATACAATTACCGGTAAATGTTTTTTTTTTACTTTTTTTACCATTCTAAACATTTTTGTCCATTATGAGTACTCGTCCTTTAAAGGGATTTGTCACTCCATTAGGAATTTGATTTCATTTTAAAAAGTATTGTAAACTGTCTGTACATTGTAGTAGCAGTTTCTTCTCCACATTTAGGCCCTCATTCAATTGCAGTTTGGCCAATTGAATAGGGCTCTAAATAAACACATAACTTATTTTTTTAAATACGTTTTTAGTTAGTAAACATCTATCCAAAAGCAAGGTTTTTCACTAACTAAAAACTTATTTAAAAAAATATGCCATGTGCTTATTTAGAGCTCTATTCAATTGGCCAAATCGCAATTGAATGGGACCCTAAGAATGCAAGTTTTCATTCTTGTTAGGTGATTTAGGGAAAGCACTGTGTATGTTTGATTTTAGCTCAAAGACAAGGCCCTCCATTCATTTGAATTTTGTTAGTAATGTTTTGACTGAGCTATGGAATATATTGGCGCTTTACAAATAAAGGAAATAATAATAATAATAATAATGCTCTATTATGCTAATTTGCGGCTCAAATTGCTTCTTAAGTGTGAGAGAGAGAGGTGTTACTGCCAGATAAAAAGCCTCATTCAGTCGTTTCCAACTTTAGTTGACCTCATGGACCATAACGCACCACACGCATATTTTATGTCCATGGTCATGCTGATCCACTTGGTTTTCATAGCAGAGATACTGGAGTGGGTTTCCAGTTCCTTCTCCTGTCGACCACAGCATACAGCTCATAGCATTCCTAGATAGTCTCCCATCCAAGTATTGACCAGGCCCAACCCTGCATTGTATTGTATTAATATACATGAGCTGCTCATTTGCATATAAATACAGCAAAAACAACCTGGAATTTCCCAGGATTGACTCACTTTATAAAAATATGAATAACGCAACATACAGCCAGATTGTCATGCCCTTTAATAAATAACTTGACTGACAAGCAGACTGTAGTGCTAATTAGCACATCAAAGCAGCTAATTGATATGTGAGCCACTCCTTTGCATATAAATACAGCAACCACAGCCTGTAATTTTCCAGAAAAAAATGGATAACACAACGCACAGCCAGTTTTTTAAGAATAACCTAAAGAAACCTTGACATTAAACTGCATAATAAAAATATCAGGCTACCGTGTCCTTTTTTAGCATCAATAGCGATGTTTGCTTTTAGAAGAAGGTGTAAATCTGGGACGTATTGATGCATAATCAGTAAAGTTAAATATTCAAATAAATAGCCTGTGTTTAAATGTGAAGGTAGCAATTAACACCGCGCGGGTCATCAGTCACTAAGTGCACTTTCAATAGGAACACTTCCATTTTTACTGTTCCACAGCTTTTGTTGCTATTGATATATGCTCAGGGGTTATTATCCTTTGTAAAATCCCTCACTAAAGGTAGACCTGAAGGTTGCAGTTTTGTTAATTCCTCGGTACACCTAATGAACCATTTTTCAGCACCCAGAGGATACTTTGGGCACCTCTCTCCCATTTCGAAAGCTTTGTAATCTTCATAAACTTGACAAGTGCCTCCACTCTCTTGTCTTGCTTACTGAATCCTGAATAAAATTAGGAAAGTTTACTTAGTTGTTTAAATAAGAATAAATGTCAAATTTTAAATACAAGGGGAAACTTCTGGCTGATGCTGACCTATTTTCCCTCTGTGATTTTGAAAAAGGCAAGATTAGCATGGAGATTGCATTTCCAAGGACCTCGCCACTATTAAATAGACTGTTAAGTGCATTTTATGGCTTGAGAGCTTGTTCCCAGTTCAGTACAGGAGACGTGTTAAGTTCATCTCTACCTGCTACATTGAACATTCACTGAATACAATTCCTTCTTCGGAAGTTAATACGTTGTGTCTTGAAAGTACATAATATAAGATTAGTTGAACCAAACAGAATTCAATTAAAGGGACATGGAACAGCATTTCTTCATGTATTTAAAAAAAACCATCTTTTTTAATTCAGTTATTATCATGTTTACGCATTATTAAAGTTGTATTTTGCATGAAAAGAATATTAAATATTAAGAATATTAAATAAATCTTTCTTGAAACTAACCATTAGCCTTTTAGTTCATACTAATGTTATTTGGGCAGAAACATAAATTAATGAGCTTTTTTTGAAAGCACTGGCAACTGTATATACCATATTGCAAATGTGCCATCAAAACTTTTTGGACGTTTTCAATCTCCTCCCATCTCATCTGTAAAAGCAGAACAGCAGAAATCAAAAAGATAGCTTTCAATGCAGCATAATGCCTTATAATAGTTTAGAAAACGGTGTAATTTTTACTTTTATTTGATGTTTTGCCCGCTATAAATTGTAGTTTTTCAATAGAGTATATGTTATAGGACTAGAGTGGTCCTTTAAAGGCATATCCAAGTTTTGTGGATTAATACACTCCTGCACTCCTTAGGTAAAAGCAGCCTATATTTATGCAGCACATCTCATAAAACTTTTTTATTTTTATTAATATCTACAAATCCCTCTAATGATTATGTTTACTCCTCCAGGGGTTGTCTATACAGGCATCTGATCCCCCTCAATCAGCATGCAGCTACAGGGCAGCAATATTAACCCACTATTTTCCTGTTGTTGCTTGCTCAGCCAATCTCCTTGCATCTTCCTGTCTGTATGTCAGCAGCAAGACATAGCATATATCAGGGGTACACTACATATCCCAGGCTGCTATGCAACACAAACAGGAACCCAGAGTTATTTCAAAAATTTCAGCTAACTTGATTGGCCAAAACAAATCATTTTACACTTAATGCTAACTTAGCCTGGGTTTGGAGGGTCTTAACCCTGATTTCCAACGGTCAGAAATTAAAAGAGATTTTGCTGACTTCAGTGTAAGTGTTTAAGTGTTTATTTTGGGGGGTTTCATGCAAATAAAATATTTGCATACACTACTAATTCTCTATCAGATGCTTTCATAATGCAACTCACTTAGGTATGCCTATAAGTTAGTAAAGAATAGACATAACATATGCAAATTATCAATACTGAGCTAATAATAAAATAAGAAATAATCATAAATAATAATAACACAATATAAATAAATATTGGAAATTAAGAAAAAAGAAGAGAAAAATGTGACAATGAGGAAATTATTGATTAATAATATGCTAAATGTATGGAATCTGCTGTTCTCTGCAAATATTATATAATAAATACAATATGATAATAATAATTAATAATACAATATATAATATTAAGTTATAACACAATATAATAATAACAACTAGGCTAAATGGTAGATCCCATAGCAGCATAAATGGATATAAAAGATAAGATATTATATTTTATTATTTTTTACATTACTGAAAGCATTTTGACAATTTTCAAGTGTAGTTCTTCAAAATGTTTCAAAACATATAAATATATGAATACAGTGGCCCTTTAAGAAATCTTAGTGAATATAGTGGCAATCCTGGTGAAGGTTAGCAAGCCTCCAATTCCACACTCTTAGTAAATATGGGCCACAGAGCTTGATTCTCAGATGCTGTAAAGAGATTCTTTGAGGATGTTGAGGATTATTGTTTTCTGTTCCATGGGGTAAATTCACAGAGCATTATATAGTTGCAATAGGAATTGCCCCCCATGGTATTAAACATTGCAGTTTTC
>CM050170.1:161254310-161256810 GCA_027410445.1 Discoglossus pictus
TTCTGTAGGACAGTCTCTTGTCTGTCTGGTCAGTGCCCCCCTTACTATCAGATGCTACATCTGGGTCAGGTCCAGATACCCTGATATGCACAATTCTGAGAAAATATAAATTTGTACATTGGAAAAAAGAAATCCCTAATTTACACTTTTCTAAAATCAAAGACCAAATACTTTTATATCAACATATTATCATTTCTGGTGAATTTTGGGGTGTACTTTGTATAATACCAGTTTTGGATCAAGCTCCATGTTTTATAGACTCAACATGGAAAAAAATACTGCCCTGAGTTATCCTTCTGTTATAAACATTGGTTGAATTTTCATGCACAACTTCAGAAAATATGTTGTATAAATGTTTATCAGTGTAATATATATATATATATATATATATATATATATATATATAAAATTATGTGTGTATATATATATATATATATATATATATATATATGTGTGTGTGTGTGTGTGAGTCTGTGTGTATATATATATATATATATATATATATATATATATATATATATATATATATATATTTATATATATATATATATATATATTGTTTAGTTAGATAGATAGCAAATAGTTAGATACCACGTAAATACTAGCTATATAGATATATATACTATAGAGCAGATAGATAATATTAGGTAAGGAGATACTATTATGTAGGTACATAGACTGAGTGATAGCTGTGTGTTATCTACCAGATAGATACGTCATATTTAGATAAACAGATATTATATACCAGATACGTTATAGATAGATAACTATAAACTTTATATATATATATATATATATATATATATATATATATATATATTTATATATATATATTCCCTGAATTCATAGGGAAATAAATTATATGAAGAAATGAGTATGATTATTAACGTTTTAGTTAATTGAATCTTAAATACCTACATTGTTACACTTTATTTTGGGTTGTATAATTATGTATTTGTTGCTAGTTTTAATCTCTCAGTTGAATGCTCTTGTTACTTTGCTTTGTCAGTATATAACCCATTGGAGTGTTGTTTCCCCATGTTGAGCTGTGCCCCCATGTTGGCTGTGCCCCCATGTTGGGCTGTGCCACCATGTTGGACTGTGCCTCCTTATTGGACTGTGCCTCCATGTTGGGCTGTGCCACCATGTTGTGCTGTGTCCCCATGTTGGGCTGTGCCACCATGTTGGACTGTGCCTCCTTATTGGGCTGTGCCACCATGTTGTGCTGCGTGCCCATGTTGGGCTGCGTCCCCATGTTGTGCTGAGTCCCCATGTTGGGCTGCACCACCATGTTGGGCTGTGCCACCATGTTGTGCTGTATCCCCATGTTGGGCTGTGCCACCATGTTGGACTGTGCCTCCTTATTGGGCTGTGTCACCATATTGGGCTGTGTCCCCTCCAATGATGGAGTCAAAGTCAGCCAGTGAAGGGTATTTTTGCAATTGTATTAAATCACATATGAAATGTTGGCTCTGGATAGGCATATACCAACTGTTAGAGACCAGTGCCTGGTCATTTTATCAATGTTTAGGATCTGGTTTCTGTTAATACACCCAGAGGACAGCCTGCTATGCTTTCCACTAATAGGCATCTGTCACTAACAGTGTCAGGTTATCCCATGTGTGTCAAATAGTTTATTGAAGCTGAGAGAAAAGCAAAAAAATAAGACACTGTCACAGGGACAGGCTGAGATGTTTGTCTCTTGTCCTATTGATGTCTAGACATTGAGGGAAGAAGTGTGCAAGCACCTGAGCATTTACTGCACAAACACACTCAACAACATGTCAATAATCTGAATAAAAAAAAACATTTAAGTCATTAACTCAAGTGCAAAAAAGACCTTTGTTCATTTTTTATTATGTATAAGGTGCTAATATTTTGTCACTCTCAAGTGGGCATTTACTTACAAACACACCCAATAAGCCACCAATTCCAGTGCCAATCCCTTCTATTATTTTATTATTATCCATAGTGACTGATGATGCTATTTTTTTTTATTAATCTCAGCCTTAATTTGGTATATATAAAAAATGTCCCCATGTTTATCCTAAAATTTAAACAACATGAAAAAAAGTATAATTTACTGCAAGAATACACTCAATGTTCTGAAATAAAAAATATTAAAGGCACCAATTCAAATCTAAACATCTATATTTATTCCTCTTGTTTGTATTTGGTATTTAGCTATTATGTTAATATTTAAGTAGAATTTAAAAAAGAAATACAATTATTTGAGCGTTGTTAATATAAGTATTTTCAACAATCTTGCGATAATATGATTTATAAAAGGTTAATCCATTGTTTTAAGGCTGGAATACAAAAAATAGGGCAATTAATACACGTATAATATATAATTGGTAGTAATATAATATTACAAATCATTGAAAATGTTCAGTTGGTTTTATATCTAAAAAATTATATGAATATAATTGGGTAAATAATTATGTTTTGGGGATTTTGTAAGGGACATTGAAAAAGCAGCAGATGAAGATATATATAT
>CM050170.1:161259310-161264310 GCA_027410445.1 Discoglossus pictus
AATGTCATTTAGAAGCACAGGATCAGCAGCTTCTTGAGCCTAAAAGTGAATCCAAGAAGATTCCCCTTTCTCTTTTCCCAGGGGTATCGGCTAAATATAGAAATAACCTCCGGGTTGAACAAATTATGTGCCATTTGCTGTTTGTGTAGAACCGATTAGCCAGACACAACTGTGACACAACTTGCTCATCTATATCTGCAACATACAAACACATTTAGATCAGTTTAGTTTTGTGTGTAAAAAGAGATTAGATCTTATTCCTGCAGAGACATCTCCTGACATGATACCTAATCTGCCTCTGGTTTAGGTGACTTGTTCCTATTAGTGTCAGATGATTATCAACTCTGTATTTATAAACTCCAACCTATCACATCACCCAGCAGCTTGCTTTATTTTTGTCTATTTATTTAGAGACATAAATGTTTACCCAGTGAGAAATAATATTTACCGCAGCCTAAAAAAAGCCCATGATACATCATCACAAATATGGGACTGGAAATTGTTTTATGACTATATAAAAAGACTATAATTTATATAGTACATATTATTTTCTTATTATATCTTTTATATTATATATATTATGATATTATCTTAATATTAAAATGTTCTAAAATCAGATTATTTTGTATCTATCAAAATTCAATTCAATTTTAATTAACACCTACATTTTACCATTATTAATATGGTTTTAATCCTAATAAATATTATCGTTTGTTATTATTTTAATTGAAACAATAGAATAAAAGCATATATAGAATAATAAAAATAGTAATTTAAAATAAACGCATTTTGTTAAATAGTTTGTTCTAAATTATTCCATACACAACTGTGTTTTAGAAACGAAATCATATATTTATATTTCTAAAATAAACTCTTTATAGATACATATTATTATTTGTTAGGTATTCATTTTAAGTATTTGTTTTAGTTTAATTTAATTTGTTGGTTTAAATAGATTTTTCGTAAATGCATAATATTCTGACTGCCATATAGAATAAAATATAACATATTACAGTGTGTGTTTTTGGAAAATTTTGTTATAATTAAAGGCCGAAATTAAGCGTTGTTTGATTATTTAAATAATCGGTTTATCGGCGATATATTCTATAATATTATATCTAATTAAATTAAAATCCGTTGAATTTAAAACTTTAAATTAACCTTGGAATTTTGACTACATTTTTTGTTTTGTTTCTATTTCAGAACATAGTTAAAATTAACTCAATCATTTACCCAATTGAAATATTGATATTCAATTAACCAAACAGTTAAGAACTAGGCAGTTGAGTGTGCGGAAAGTATTGTATAAATATATAAATATATATGTATAATATATATATATATATATATATATATATATATATATATATATATATATAAATAAGTATAAACAAATATATATAATCAATAAAATGTATATACATAGAAAGAAATAAAAAATAGAAAAAGCAAGTCCAAGAACATTTGAAAAATTTATTTACAAAAAATTGTGTACAACACGATGGAATAACATTTATAATACATATATATTCATTCATATATAAACAGACTTTTTAATAGAATGGCATTTTTTTTCATTTTCTTGAAAATTTAATATTTAAAATTGCCTCTGCTTTGTACATTTGTGATAAAGGACTGAGAGAGAGCCTTCTAAAAAAATGAAAGCTCAGCGCTCTATTCTACTGTTTTCTTAAAAAAATAAAAACCCAGAAAGTAAAATTAATCATATTTTTTTTGTTTGTTCAATATAAATATGTACAAATTGTTGGTTGGTTTTGTTTTACCTGTACAGAAAGCATTCCAGTATTGTACAGATTAATTTAGAGTCCTGGATTAGGTTTTTCAAGTTCATAGTCTCCCTTTGATTATTGTGCTGGCCATTTGGCTACTGCAGCTGTAGGTAGGAACTGTCCAGATATAAGGTTTGTGGGTACACTCAGTATAGGGGTGATGGCTGTTGTAGTTCTGCTAAGGGATAGAGGCTGGTGGCCCATCAATGCTGATTGCACTGTCACTGGGGGTCTGAGGAAAGTCTGTGCCCCCCCTGATGAGGTAGCAGACACCCCAATAATGTTCTCTATACTAAAAAGAAGGTCTGCTGCTGGGTTCAGACTTGATTATGGAGGCAGCACTCAGGCTGTTGAGTTGCAGCTGGAGGCTGGGACTGAGCTGGGGAGTTAAAGGCTTTCCTGCTGAGTTTCAGTGGAAGGCAAGAGTGGGACAGCTGGGGGGAGCATGGGCCCCACTGGTGGGATATAGGGATACTGCAAAGGCTGCATGGTGATGGTTATGCTGCAGGGTGAAGCCCATATGGGCGACCATAGGGACTGGCCAGGCTGTAAGCCCCAAAACTTTGCATCATCAAAGCTGTGTGGTCCCTCAAGTTATCAGGTTGGTGCCTTTTAAACCTTTTTCTTCTCCTGAGGAAGCTGCCATTGTCAAACATATCTTCAGATTGGGGGTCCAGGGTCCAGTAGTTGCCCTTGCCTGGGTTCCCTGGCTCCCTGGGGATCTTGACAAAGCAGTCATTGAGGGACAGGTTGTGCCTGATGGAGTTCTGCCAGGCTGGGAACTTCTCCCTGTAATAAGGGAAGCGATTGCTGATAAACTCACAGATGCCACTCAGGGTGAGCTTCTTCTGTGGGCTCTGCAGGATGGCCATGGTGATCAGAGCGATGTAGGAGTAGGGTGGCTTTACCAGGCTGCTTTTTGGCTTGGACTGGATGGCTCCTGTGGCACTGCCATCCTGGTGATCTCCTTTGCCCTCTGCCTCGTTGGCACTATCAGATGGACTCCTGGACAGCTCCTTGCCCCCCATCTCCTCCACCTCGTCCATGTGTTCATGGGGGCTCTCACAGTCACTGTCCTTATCCAGGGGCTCGTCCCCTTCTCCCACCACATCGATGTCCACATCTTCTGCAGTGAGCACTGTCTGGCCGGACATATCACTGGCACTGCTGCTACCAGACAGGGTCATCCCAGCTCTGGGCTACAGACAAACAAACCACTGCAAAAAAATAAAAAACCCAAGAGTGGCTACCAAGTCCTGCTCTGATGGCTAGTAAGTGCAGGGCCACTCAGTGTGCTGGGATTAAATCCTGTGCATGGAAGCTGCTGGTGCCCCCTCCTTCCAGATATTTTTGTAGAGTGTCCAGTGGATAAGCACAGCCACTTTTAAAGTCCCCTTTTCAAAGACTGCCTGATAGATTAGTTTCCACTTAAAGATATACTAGCAGAGGGGGGGTCACGTGACTGCGTGACGTCACAGCCTCCCCTGCTGCTAAGCCATGCAAAACTCAAGTTGTTTCACTGGATTGTCAACAAAGAGACAACAGTAGCACTACTTATCATCATCTGCAAGCATCATTGCAGCCCTGCAGCCCTGGGCTTCACACTAGCAGGGGACTAGAAAATAGCACAATCAATCTGCAAACATTACACCACATTGCTCCTATCAAATTAGGATCTGAGATTGCACCGTTACCCCCTGTCTATTATGATGCAGACATTAACCCTTTCACTGGCAGAGGGGGGTGATCATGCCAGTAATGATAATTCCCTGTTCTACCAGGGAAAGGGTTAAATCAAATTATAGGAAAAACACAACTTTTTTTTATTTCTCCTCTGTTTGCATAATATTCATCTAAATCAGAAATAAAATAGCTATTGATGAATCTATTATCCCTATTGCTGGGGGTAAATAACAACAAAAGGGAAACTGTAAATAAAAGCTATTTAAGTAGCTGTGCAGAGGTGTTAAAGACTTAATCATTGCAGGCTTTAGCATCTCAAAGACTAGGAAATGGTGAAGTGTGGTTGAATGTGAAGCTGCTATTCACCGAAACCAAGGTAAGCTTGTCCTGGGCAGGTTCTCAGGAGAAAAAAACAACAACTTTGCTGGCAAAGAAAAAAAAAATCTTCCTTTTTCTTTTTAAATTCAAAACAACACATCTGAGAGGTCAAAGTCGGAAATGGAGATTTGCACATTAATTGTGTCTTTTGTTTTAATTCCTGCATGCTAGTCTTAAGAAAACATTAGGATGAGGAGCTGATATTCTGAATATTCCCTGTAAATTAGGATGTTTTTTTACTGTACTCATGTAGTATAAACCTAAATATTGCTAAGCGTAAAAGATATGATTTATTTATTATGTACTATCCTGAAGTATACAAGTATATATATATATATATATATATATATATATATATATAATGCACACATCTATCTATGTGTTATTTGCGTGCTTATCTGTGTTGATTTATACTTTTATCTTTGTATTTATTTATAAAGTAATCTTATTATACTAATATAAAGTGTACAAGTATCTGTGTTTATATATATATATATATATATATATAGAGCGAGAGTGAGAAGGAGTGAAAGAGGGTCATCTTATAATAGTATATTATATAGATAGCAATACTTTATACTATTTGTATCTATGATATATATATATATATATATATATATATATATATATATATATATACATACACATACATACATCTCATAGATACAGATAGTATAAAATATTGCTATCTATATAATATACTATTATAAGATGACCCTCTTTCTCTCCTTATCTATCTATCTATCTATGTATATATATATATATATATATATATATATATATATATATATATATATATAAAACACAGATAATTGTATACTTTATTATATATATATAATAATAATAATAATAATAATAATAAATATGTATATAATTAGATGACTATATATATATATATATATATATATAATATATATATATATATATATATATATATAAATATGTCTGAGTAAGTTTAAGTCTATGTCTTTTTATGTCAGTGTATATGTATGTATATATAGAGGGATATGATATTTTTATATATATAAGTATATATATGTATGCAGATTTCTATTTGAGTTGAGGTACAAGATGTAACTTTTTTTTATCCCATTCCAATTGATTCTGCCTGTACTATTTCCCTTCTTGCATTAATTAAAATATCTGTAA